>SJXQ01006866.1:308599-407788 GCA_006408695.1 Aepyceros melampus
TCTCTAGTGTTTCCCCTTTTGTTCTTTTCCTCTATTTCTTTGCATTGATCGCTGAAGAAGGCTTTCTTATCTCTTCTTGCTATTCTTTGGAACCCTGCATTCAGATGCTTATATCTTTCCTTTTCTCCTTTGCTTTTCGCCTCTCTTCTTTTCACAGCTATTTGTAAGGCCTCCCCAGACAGCCATTTTGCGTTTCTGCATTTCTTTGCCATGGGGATGGTCTTGATCCCTGTCTCCTGTAGAATGTCATGAACCTCATTCCATAGTTCATCAGGCACTCTTATCTATCAGATCTAGGCCCTTAAATCTTTTTCTCACTTCCACTGTATAGTCACAAGGTATTTGATTTAGGTCATACCTGACTGGTCTAGTGGTTTTCCCTACTTTCTTCAATTTCAGTCTGAGTTTGGCAATAAGGATTTCATGATCTGAGCCACAATTAGCTCCTGGTCTTGTTTTTGTTGACTGTATAGAGCTTCTCCATCTTTGGCTGCAAAGAATATAATCAATCTGATTTTGGTGTTGACCATCTGGTGATGTCCATGTGTAGAGTCTTCTCTTGTGTTGTTGGAAGAGAGTGTTTGCTATGACCAGTGCATTTTCTTGGCAAAACTCTATTAGTCTTTACTTTGCTTTCATTCTGCATTCCATATTTCAGTCTGAGTTTGGCAATAAGGATTTCATGATCTGAGCCACAATTAGCTCCTGGTCTTGTTTTTGTTGACTGTATAGAGCTTCTCCATCTTTGGCTGCAAAGAATATAATCAATCTGATTTTGGTGTTGACCATCTGGTGATGTCCATGTGTAGAGTCTTCTCTTGTGTTGTTGGAAGAGAGTGTTTGCTATGACCAGTGCATTTTCTTGGCAAAACTCTATTAGTCTTTACTTTGCTTTCATTCTGCATTCCAAGGCCAAATTTGCCTGTTATTCCAGGTGTTTCTTGACTTCCTACATACTTATTTAAACTTTTAATTTTATCAACCATCATTTTGTTTTATTAATACCTTTTCCTTGTTTAATTGGAATATAACTGCTTTACAATGTTGTGGTAATTTCTGCTGTACAACAGCATAAATTAGCTGCATGTATGTATGTGTGTGTATATATATACATGTGGGCTTCCTGGGGTAGCTCAGCTATTAAAGAATCTTCCTGCAATACAAAGACCCTGGTTTGATTCTTGGGTTGGGAAGTTACCCTGAGGAAGGGATAGGGTACCTACACCAATATTCTTGGGCTTCCCTGTTGGCTCAGTGGCAAAGAATCTGCTTGCCAGTGTGGTAGGCATGGGTTTGATTCCTGATCCAGGAAGATTTCCATGGAGAAGGAAATGGAAATCCACTTTAGTATTTTTGCCTGGGAATTGCCATGGACAGAGGAACCTTTTTTTTTTTTTTAATTAATTTTTATTTTTTTAGTTTGTTTTGCTTTACAATACTGTATTCGTTTTCCTACACGTCGACATGGATCAGCCACGAGTGTACATGAACTCCCAATCCCGACCCCCACCTCCCCACTCCCGCCCCACACCCTCTCTCTGGATTATCCCCGTGCATCAGTCCCAAGCATCCTGCATCCTGCATCAAACCTGGACTGGCGATTCGTTTCACTTATGATATCACACATGTTACACTGCCATTCTGCCAACCCATCCCACCCTCTCCCTCTCCTACAGAGTCCAAAATGCCGTTCTATACATCTGTGTCTCTTTTGCTGTCTTGCGTACAGGTTTATCATTACCATCATTCTAAATTCCATATATATGTGTAAGTATACTGTATTGGTGTTTTTCTTTCTGGCTTACTTCACTCTGTATAATCGGCTCCAGCTTCATCCACCTCATTAGAACTGATTCAAATGTATTCTTTTTAATAGCTGAGTAATACTCCATTGTGTATATGTACCACAGCTTTCTTATCCATTCATCTGCTGATGGACATCTAGGTTGCTTCCATTGGACAGAGGAACCTTGCAGGGTACAGTCTGTAGGGCAGCAACAAAGTGAGACACAACTGCACAACAACAATACACACAACCCCTCCCCTTTGAGCCGACATCTCAACCTCCCACCAACCATCATTTTTAAAAGGAAAATACTGTTTTAAATAATATTAATAATTAAATAATATGATGGCCTAGACTTTGAGAAAGTATTATTTCTATGCCTATTTGCTTTAGTGTGATTGCTCAGTAGGGACTGGAGGTGAGGTCACCCTGCCAACAGAGTTTACTCGGAAAGCAGAGCCACTTTTACTCTCAATCAATCTGGGTAAATAAATATAAAGTACTTAGAAATCTCAGAAGGCTGGCCTTAGATGGAATATAGAGAAGTTTATCTTCTCTCTTAATAGAGACTTTGCAGTGTGGTGGAAGGGGTGGTTTACTGAACTTGTCCTGAGCAGAAGGGTATAATTAAATTGCTATATTTCTGTTTTGCTAGTGATAGTATAAACAATTACAATACTTTGGCAGACTAGTTGGTAATATTCATTAGAAAAAAGAAGTTTTATTGCTAGTTGATCCAGAACTTTTATTTCTAGCATATTCCCTCATATATTAAGAAATATTCTGAAACAAGGAAGAAGCTAAGGTACAAAGATATTCAATTATAGCAAAGACTGCTGCTGCTGCTAAGTCGCTTCAGTCGTGTCTGACTCTGTGCGACCCCATAGATGGCAGCATACCAGGCTGGAATTCTGTCCCTGGAATTCTCCAGGCAAGAACACTGAAGTGGGTTGCCATTTCCTTCTCCAATGCATGAAAGTGAAAAGTGAAAGTGAAGTTGCTCAGCTGTATCCAACTCTTAGTGACCCCATGGACTGCAGCCCACCAGGCTCCTCCGTCCATGGGATTTTCCAGGCAGTCGTACTGGAGTGGCTGCCATTGCCTTCTCCAATGCATGAAAGTGAAAAGTGAAAGTGAAGATGCTCAGTTGTGTCCAACTCTTAGTGACCCCATGGACTGCAGCCCACCAGGCTCCTCCATCCATGGGATTTTCCAGGCAGTTGTACTGGAGTGGGTTGCCATTTCCTTCTCCAATGCATGGAAGTGAAAAGTGAAAGTGAAGTCGCTCAGTTGTGTCCAACTCTTAGTGACCCCATGGACTGCAGCCCACCAGGCTCCTCTGTCCATGGGATTTTCCAGGCAGTCGTACTGGAGTGGGTGCCATTGCCTTCTCCATTATAGCATTATTACCTACTTTAATGAAAAAAAGAAGCAGAATTTAACAGATTAACAATGAAGGAATGCTAAACAAAATGAAGCGTATATAATCATGTAATAAAATTTAGTAAATAGAAATATCAGTATAACGAACTTAATAACATGGTACTTGATAGTTCTTGTATGTCTTGATGGATTTTCTAACTCCACTTGAGGAAGGTGAACAAATCTAACCCTTATCTAGTATTGTTTAGCTCATAAAATGGTAGCATCATATGCTGTTGTATTAAGTCACTTCAGTCATGTCTGACTCTTTGTGACCCCATGGACTGTAGTCTGCCAGGCCCCTCTGTCCACGGGATTCTCCAGGCAAGAATACTAGAATGTGTTGCCGTGCCCTCCTCCAGGAAATCACCTGATCCGGGGATTGAACCTGTGTCTCTTGTGCCTCCTGCACTGGTAGGCAGGCTCTTTACCATTAGCACAACCTGGGAAGCCCATACTATGTGATGAACAGATTTGTAGGAGCTAAGTTGTTAAAAGGAGCTCCCCTGAAGCTCATATGGTAAAGAATCTGCCTGCAATGCAGGAGACCTGGGTTCAATCCCTGGGTTGGGCAGATCCTCTGTAGAAGGGAATGACAACTGAGTGACTAAGCACACAAGATATTAAAAACCAGTTGAGAAACTTAAAATAGTTTAAGTGAGAAATGGTGAGAGTATGGAGTTGGGATCCTTTAATGGACTGGAACCTGGTGGTCTGGAGTTGATGATAAGAAAGCGAAAGAGAGAAAAGGGCTAATATTCTCTGGTTTATGCAGAAAACCAATAAAGCCCTTGACATAGGGCTTGCATCGCTCATGAAGGCACATGGCGTCTCCTTGAGGGGGTGAAGGCACAGTGGACCTTCTTGAGGGGGTCTAAGAAGCCCAGGGAGGAGAGTGAGCATGTTGGGTTTCTCTGCTCCAGAGAATTGGGGGGGGGGTGGTGGGGTTGGGGGTGGGGGTGTGGGGGTGGTGGTTGTGGAGAGAGAAAGAACAAATGAAAGAAAGAAAGACAGAAAGACACAGGGACCCAAGCTCTGATGGAGTAAAGGTATTTTAACAGCAGAAATGCAAGCTTATATAGCTTTAGTAAGATGATTACTCAGCTATTACACAGGATGAAATTTTATCAATAGTCACAGTGTGGATAGTCTAATATATACAAGGTCGCTGATGCTGAAAACAGTCACTGAAGGAAGTCACTGAAAAAAATCCAAGCAGATACTGTTTCTTATGATCTCAGTCCTGAGAGTTGCATGCAGTACTACCCATTCTCGGAATAAAAACTGATAAGGAACAGAGAATTTATGAGAAATAACACATAGCAATCCCCCTGTTAAACATTCCCTGACAGTATGGGTCATCTATCTATCTATTTATCTATATGCATATGTGCTAAGTCACTTCAGTCATGTCTAACTCTTTGTGATCTCATGGGCCAGGCTCCTCTGTCCACAATATTCTCCAGGTAAGAATACTGGAATTGGTTGCCATGCCTTACTCCAGGGGATCATCCCAGCCGGGGATTAAGCTCACCTTTCTATGTCTTTGCATTGGCAGGCAGGCTCTTTGCCACTAACACACCTGGGAAGCCCCTATATATATTGCCCATACTATTGCCATTTCTTACCTGAAATATTTTAAGTTTCTCAACTGTTCTTTTAACATTGTAGCTCCTACAAATCTGTTTATAATATATAGTCAAAATAGCTTTTCAAAAAAAAATTTGATAAAATCTCATTGTATTTTCTTTATTGTTTGAATTAAAGCAAATACATAGCTAATAAATATAATCACCATGTTTCCTGCTAGCAGGGATTCGATTGAGGTTGTTTTGTCATTTTAACCTACATAATTTTAACTTAATTATCATTCAGTTTGCTCTTTAGCAAGAGTTTACAGAGGAAAAACCACATTTTGGCTAGGACATATTACACTACCTTTGGGCACCTGGCAGAATGCAAATATTACATTGTTTGTAGGAATTTCATATCAGTGCTTGACTTCCATACTGGTTTGTCAGTCTCATGAGAGCTGGGACATTATTTTAGCCTCAACTCCTAGCAGTATATCACAGTATAGTAGGTACTTAAGAATCATTTTTCAATATAGAATAAAAAAAAGGAAAAGTAAATACTTTTAAAATTATGTGTGAATGATATGTAAAATTAAAAACTGAAAAGGAAAAAAGCAGGATACAAATAAACTGCTAATAGATTTATGTTTTTAAAATAAAGGATTGGATAATGATTTTATATACATTGCAAATCATGACCCAGATAATCACGATGGTGTGATCACTCAACTAGAGCCAGACATCCTTGAATGTGAAGTCAAGTGGGCCTTAGAAAGCATCACTACATACAAAGCTAGTGGAGGTGATGGAATTCCAGTTGAGCTATTTCAAATCCTGAAAGATGATCCTGTGAAAATGCTGTACTCAATATGCCAGCAAATTTGGAAAACCATAAACTTCCAGATGTTCAAGCTGGTTTTAGAAAAGGCAGAGGAAGCAGAGATCAAATTGCCAATATCTGATGGATCATCAAGAAGCAAGAGAGTTCCAGAAAAACATCTATTTCTGCTTTATTGACCAAAGCCTTTGACTGTGTGGATCACAATAAACTGTGGAAAATTCTTAAAGAGATAGGAATACCAGTCCAGCTGACCTGCTTCCTGAGAAACCTATATGCAGGTCAGGAAGCAAAAATTAGAACTGGGCATGGAACAACAGACTGGTTCCAAATAGGAAAAGGAGTACGTCAAGGCTGTATATTGTCACCCTGCTTATTTAACTTATATGCAGAGTACATCATGAGAAACGCTGGACTGGAAGAAACACAAACTGGAATCAAGATTGCCGGGAGAAATATCAATAACCTCAGATATGCAGATGACACCACCCTTATGGCAGAAAGTGAAGAACTAAAAAGCCTCTTGATGGAAGTGAAAGAGGAGAGTGAAAAAGTTGGCTTAAAGTTCAACATTCAGAAACTAAGATCATGGCATCTGGTCCAATCACTACATGGCAAATAGATTGGGAAACAGTGGAAACAGTGGCTGAGTTTACTTCGGGGGGCTCCAAAATTCCTGCAGATGTTGACTGCAGCATTGAAATTAGAAGATGCTTACTCCTTGGAAGGAAAGTTATGATCAACCTAGATAGCATATTCAAAAGCAGAGACATTATTTTGCCAACAAAGGTCCATCTAGTCGAGACTATGGTTTTTCCAGTAGTCATGTATGGAAGTGAGAGTTGGACTGTGAAGAAAGCTGAGTGCTGAGGAATTGATGCTTTTGAACTATGGTGTTGGAGAAGACTCTTGAGAGTCCCTTGGACTGCAAGGAGATCCAACCAGTCCATCCTAAAGGAGATCAGTCCTGGTTGTTCTTTGGAAGGACTGATGCTGAAACTCCAGTACTTTGGCCACCTCATGCGAAGAGCTGACTCATTGGAAAAGACCTTGATGCTGGGAGGGATTGGGGGCAGGAGGAGAAGGGGACGACAGAGGATGAGATGGCTGGATGGCATCACCAACTCAATGGACATGAGTTTGGGTAAACTCCAAGAGTTGGTGATGGACAGGGAGGCCTGGGATGCTGTGGTTCATGGGGTTGCAAACAGTCAGACACGACTGAGCGACTGAACTGAACTGAACTGAGGTGGGTAACACCTAATAGTATTGCTCATATTTATTGTTTTAGTACATGCTAGTGGTACACAATTATATATAAGATACATTTATTTATTCTTCATAGCAAAGCTATATATTAAATAACCAAATATTGAAAGATACATTATTATACACTTGAAGACACTGAGATATAAATTTGTCAAATGAGTGAACTTAAATCACAAAGCTCATAGTGGATCTGGAATGAAATTCAGATTGTTCTGACTTCCAGGATCACATTTTTAATTAGTTTGCTACACTG
Organism: Aepyceros melampus; assembly: GCA_006408695.1. Classification (NCBI taxonomy): domain Eukaryota; kingdom Metazoa; phylum Chordata; class Mammalia; order Artiodactyla; family Bovidae; genus Aepyceros; species Aepyceros melampus. The sequence goes on from SJXQ01006866.1 coordinate 315,742, forward strand.
TCTTTCATAATTAAAGTTTTGATATTATAGGTGATCTTGACGCCCATTTTTTTCTCTGATTTTCCATAATGTAGTTATAAAACAGTAATAATGAATTAATAATTACTTTTCCACCCTTAAGTCAATATTTAGTTTTACTTTATTTCTCCAAATAAAGTTTCATTATTAAATAAGTGTTTGACATATATACACTGTTAATGGGGCTTCCCGGGTTGAGCTAGTGGTAAAAAACTCAGCTTCCAAGGCAGGAAATATAAGAGACACAAATTTGATGTCTGGGTTGAACCTAGAGGAGGGCACGGCAGCCCACTCCAGTATTCTTGCCTCGAGAATCCCATGGACAGAAGAGCCTGCTTACTGTCTATAGGGTGGCAGAGTCAGACACGACTGAAGTGACTTAGCACACACACACACTAGTGATACTATGTATAAAACAGATAACTAACAAAAACCTACTCTATAGCTCAGTGCTCTGTGCTTACCTAAATGTGAAGGAAATCCAAAAAAAGAAGGGATATATGTATACATTAATATATTTTCACTTTGATCCACTGATTCACTTTGCTGTACAGTAGAAATAACTACAACATTGTAAGACAACTATATTTCAATAAAAATTAAATTTAAAAATTGCATTAAGTATTTCAACCACAAAAAGAAGATATACGGTCCTAGGCCTTTTGTAATCACAATTATGTCACAAAATAAAATTATATGTGAACCAACTTTAATTCAATATACAACCAATTTGTATGAAAATATATAGTGGAGACATTATTTTCAATTTTGGAAAATTTAGAAGTTAAAGCAGTAAAGCATAGTTCATAGTTGATACATTTTGAACTTCTTGGCTGTAGCGCAGTTAATGAATCCTGTAATTATGTGTGTGTGTTTTGGGGGATAGGTGGAAATAGAAGTGTGGGAAAATATACATCACTGTTGTAAAATTATTGACTGAGGTTCATTTCAATAGCTATATCAAATTTTTAATACACTAGAAAATTATGTTCACATTCTTACTGCACACAGTGTAAAATTACACAAAGATATATAAAGAATGAACTGCTAATGTTACCAAGTTTGAATTAATGAAGCCAACAGCCTTTAGGAGAACTACATACAGCACACTCAATAAGCAAAACTGTAGCTGTCAAGTCTGTATTGAAAAGAAGTGGGCATGGTTACTGACTTTATTCACACTTGTTTACATTTCTCTGGGTACTACTTAACTGCGCACACTTTGACAAAGCATAGTAAGTCCCTCTCCTGGACCAGTATTTAATATTAATAGTTCACTAGCCCTCTAGTGAGTACCACAGATTTTAGAAAGCCACGGAAATTAATGTTCCTTACTATAAATAAGGGAAATACTTTATAATGGAGAAAAATTTTTTTCATAATCCTAGTCTAACATGATATTGAAATATTCCCATCTGTTATTAAGGAGCTGTAAATTTTGGAAAGATTGAAGGCAAAAGGAAAAGAGGGTGACAGAGAATGAGATGGTTAGATTGCATCACTGACTCGATGGACATGAAGTTGAGCAAACTCCAGACAATAGTAGAGGACAAAGGAGCCTGGCATGCTGCAGTCCATGGGGCTGCAGAAAGTCAGGCACAGCTTACCAGCTAAAAAAAACAAAATTTTGGAAACCTGCTTTCACTACCATATGCAAATACTTATCTACTATGGATTTCCCCAAAGATTCCACTTAGATACACAAAAAGGAAAAGTAAAATCAAGTGATCTGTATTCATTTAAGATACAAATATATGTTCCCATTTGGAATTTTCAAATTTTCAATTTGTGTTTATTATACGAACATAACCTTGAGTTGTTCTAAAAATTACAAATAATTCATAAATATTCCAAAATTTCTAATTTATTTTTAAGAAATTTATATGATTACATATTAAAATATCTTTATGAAAAAAAATCACTGTATTTGAGATAGCTTCCTTGGTCTAGTCTTTAAGGTCTTATTCCACTTTTAATGCTTATTTCTTGTTACTGTTGGGTTTTATTTTGCAAATTTATAACTTTTTTCACTTTTAACTAATGATATTTTTATTGTTTTCTGGAGGCTTTTTAGGCAAGAAGACGATTTAATAATAAAAACTGAGTAATATCTCTAGGATGAAATGTGCCAATAAAAGAAGACATTTTTGTTGTTGTTGTTTGTTGTTGTTTTCAGCTTCAGTGTGCAGAGAGAGCTGTCTGAATCATGCTGTGTTCAGTGAAATCTGCTGAGAAAGGACTTACCAAGCAATATTACTGTTTTACTCAGCCTTTGAGCCATTTTTAACAAATAAAGATGAACACCAAAGGTGAATGCTGTGGTGTATATAACAAGCAAGCACGAGGAGAGTTTGTTAGCATGCGTCAAAGCAAAAATTGCACAGGATGAAATTAAAGAGATGGAAGCTACTGCTCATAGGGGACAGAAACCTGTACCATCTGATTTCAACTATGCTGAAAAAAGGGTCAGAGAGTTTTTAATAGCTGGGATGAGTTGGATACAGGAGAAACAGTAGGCCATTTGTGTTTACTAATCTGCCTACCCAAAGGAAAAGTAAACTTTCTTATGTGTTCATGAAAGGAGATCATTTTTATAACTTGGAGCGAGGCAGCCACTGATTTTCAGCTCTTTCTCTCCCTGAGAGACTGAGAGATAAGTCTGGCTGAGGTTCCCTGATGAATACATTTAAAGGGGATGGCTTCCCAGTCCTTGAGGCAATCTTAGGTTGTAAAAATGGCAAAAGGTTTTTAAAGTTTCTACATCTCGATGGGGCAAAGGGATGATTCACAATTATATGTTTTCTTAAGTAAATCCTCTACAGAAAAAGTCAGAGCTTAGAGTCTGGAAAAAGCCTGTGTACAACTTAGTCAATCTGAAGGAAATACTACCACTGTCTTAGTTATAAGTCATTTTCCCCTTCCCCTGCCTTACGAAGTTCATATATCTTTTTTTCAGACCTATGGTGACGAATGAAGCAAAGACTCAGAGAGTTTGGCATTAGCTCATGGTCATACGGCTAGTCCAACTGCACATTCAAAATACTCTTCCCTTACATGTCTGCATCTTCCTCTACTTAGCAGCAAGTTCCTAGGTGAGATGCAACTGTCTCCTTTTGGAAAAATATACTTATTCTTAATTTTATCTGTTTCTAGATTGTGTTCACTCTCCTGGCAAAAAGAGGAATAGAACTCACTGGTTTATTTATTTTTATCTCTATTAAACATAGCTTTCAGGAGCCAGCATAGCACAAGGGGAAGTGTTCCCATCTATAGGACACACTATTTACAGTTGAGCATTTCAAGCAAGAACATAACTAATCTTTCCTTTTGCTCAGAAATCAAGAATGGTCTAGTTACTCTTGAGAAGTTCTTCCATTAAAGCCTGAGTCAGAAGAAAACTTGCCAACCACTGAAACAGCACAAGGGTCTCAACATTTTTTGAAGGCTCTTTGCCAAGTACTCACTCAGTCCAACAGTGCATAGCTTGGTGGATCTGACAGGATAAAGAGGATAAACTGCTTACTATGTTAAAGCAAGCATAAAAATAATGAGCAAAGAAAGTTCATGGATACCATTATGATAGTTGGAGTTAAATAATATATGACATTAATGGCTTGAATTTAACATAGCTTCCTATTAAAACTTCTTTCCTAGAGGGATCAGGAAACATAATAAATTATGAGGCATAGCAAATAGAAGGGGGGAGATAAAAAAGAAGCAGTGGCAGATTTTATTTTCTTGGGCACAAAAATCACTATGGACAGTGATTGCCACCATGAAATTAAAAGATGCATGCTACTTGGAAGGAAAGCTATGCCAAACCTTGACAGCTTAAATGGCAAAGATATCACTTTGCCAAGAAAGATCCATATAGTCAAAGCTATGGCTTTTCTAATGGTCATGTACAGATGTTGGACCATAAAGTCTGAGCACTGAAGAATTGATGCTTTTGATTTGTGGTGCTGGAGAAGACTTTTGAGATCCCTTGGAGAGCAGGGAGATCAAACAAGTCAATCCTAAAGGAAATCAACCCTGGATATTCATTGGAAGGGCTGATGCTGAAGCTGAAGCTCCAATACTTTGACCAATTGATGAGAAAGCCAATTCATTGGAAAAGACTCTGAAGCTGGGGAAGACTGAAGGCAAAAGAGAGGGCAGCAGAGGATGATATAGTTAGCATCACTGATTCAATGAACACGAATTTGAGCAAACCCTGGGAGATAGTGGAGGACAGAGGAGCCTGGCGTGCTGCAGTCCATGGGATTGCAAAAGAGTTAAATACAACTTAGTGACTAAATAACAAAACAACTTTGGTACATAAAGCATTAAAAGCTGATGGCTTACATTTACTTTTAATTTGTGAATGGATGAAGTCCTATAAAAACTCTAATGAGTTTTACCCATCCAAATAGAAGCTTAATAATCTTTTAACTTGAATTTTATGACTTTAGAACTTCAATAAACACTGATTTTGAATGTGTAACTTTTTTGTGACACATAACTTTGAATAGTTGTCTTTCTTACTAATTGTATCTTGTGATTTCACAGGTAACCAACAACTGGATATGAAGCATTCTGTATAGTCAAGTGAACTAAACATTTTTGTTTTTAGTTATTTTTTTATTGAAGGATAATTGCTTTACAGAAGTTTGTCATTTTCTGTCAAACCTCAACATGAATCGGCCATAGGTATACATATATCCTCTCCCTTTTGAACCTCCCTTCATCTCCCTCCCCATCCCAGCCCTCTAGGTTGATATAGAGGCCCTGTCTGAGTTTCCTGAGCCATACAACAAATTCCCATTAGCTATCTATTTTACATATGGTAATGTAAGTTTCCATGTTACTTTTTCCATACATCTCCTTCTCCTCCCCTCTCCCCATGTCCATAAGTCTGTTCTCTATGTCTGTTTCTCCATTGCTGCCCTTCAGTATAATTTTTCTAGATTCCATATATATGTGTTAGAATATGGTATTTATCTTTCTCTTTCTAACTCACTTTACCCTGTATAACAGGTTCTAGGTTCATCCACCTCATTAGAACTGACTCAAATGTGTTCCTTTTATGGCTGAGTAGTATTCCATTGTGTATATATATTACAACTTCTTTATCCATTCATCTGTCAATGGACATCGAAGTTGCTTCCCTGTCCTAACTATTGTAAATAGTGCGCAATGAACAATGGGATACATGTGTCTCTTTCAATTTTGGTTTCCTCAGGGTATATGCCTAGGAGTGGGATTTCTGGGTCATATGGTGGTTTTACTCCTAATTGTTTCAGGAATCTCCATACCATCTTCCATAGTGGCTGTATCAATTTACATTCCCACCAACAGTGCAAGAGTATTTCTTTTTCTCCACACCCTTTCCCACATTTATTGTTTGTAGACTTTTTGATGATGGCCATTCTGACCAGTGTGAGGTGATATCTCATTGTAGTTTTGATTTGCATTTATTTAATAATGAGTGATGTTGAGCATCTTTTCTTGTGTTTGTTAGCCATCTGTATGTCTTCTTTGGAGAAATGTCTGTTTAGGTGTTTATCCCACTTTTTAATTGGGTTGTTTGTCTTTCTGGTATTGAGTTGTATGAGCTGCTTGTAACTTTTGGAAATTAATTCTTTGTTAGTTGTAGAAAATAATCTACCATTATTTTCTCCCATTATGGTTGTCTTTTCACCTCACTTATAGCTTCCTTTGCTGTGCAAAATCTTTTACATTTAATCAAGTCCCACTTATTTACTTTCGTTTTTATTTCTGTTACTCTAGATAGGGCATAGTGAAAGTGAAGTCACTCAGTCATGTCCAACTCTTTGCAACTCCGTGGATTGTAACTCACCAAGCTCCTATGTCCATGGAATTTTCCATGGAAGAATACTGGAGTGGGTTGCCATTTCCTTCTCCAGGGGGTCTTCTCAACTCAGGGATCAAAACCTGGGTCTCCCACATTGCAGGCAGATGCTTTACTGTCTGAGTCACGGGGAAGCTTAGATAAGTCATAGAGGATCTTGCTTTGATTTATGTCATTCAGTGCTCTGCCTATGTTTTTCTCTAAGAGTTTTATAGTTTCTGGTCTTTAATCCATTTTGAGTTTATCTTTGTGTACAGTGTTAGGAAGTATTCTAATTTCATTCTTTTACATGTACTGTCCAGTTTTCCACATGGGTTTATTTCTGGGCTTTCTATCTTGTTCCTTGGTCTATATTTTTGTGTTTGTGCCAGTATCATACCTTCTTGATGACTGTAGCTTTGTAGTATAACCTGAAGTCAGGAAGCTTGATTTTTCCAGCTCCGTTCTACTTTCTCAAGACTGCTCTCTCTATTCGAGGTCTTTTGTGTTTTCATATGAATTGTGAAATTTTTTGTTCTAGCTCTGTGAAAAATGTCATTGATAATTTGATAGGGATTGCATTAAATCTGTAGATTGTATTTGGTAGTATTGCCACTTTCACAATATTGATTCTTCTTACCCAGAAACATGGAATATCTCTCCATCTGTTTATGTCATCTTTGATTTCTTTCATTAGTGTCTTATAACTTTCTGTGTATAGTTCGTTGTCTTCTTAGGTGAGTTTATTCCTAGATATTTAATTATTTTTCTTGCAATGGTGAATGGGACAGATTGCTAGATTGGTCTGATTTTTCATTGTTAGTATAAGATCATGGCATCCGGTCCCATCACTTGATGGCAAATAGATGGGGAAACAGTGGATGACTTTATTTTTCTGGGCTCCAAAATCACTACAAATTGTGAATGCAGCCATGAAGTTAAAAGACACTTACTCCTTGGAAGGAAAGCTATGAACAACCTAGACAGCATATTAAAAAACAGAGACATTACTTTGCTGACTGAGGTCCGTCTAGTCAAGGCTTTAATTTTTTCAGTGGTCATGTATGGCTGTGAGAGTTGGACTATAAAGAAAGCTGAGCGCCGAAGAATTGATGCTTTTGAACTGTGGTGTTGGAGAAGACTCTTGAAAGTTTCTTGGACTGCAAGGAGATCCAACCAGTCCATCCTAAAGAGATCAGTTTTGCATGTCCATAGGTAGGACTGATGTTGAAGCTGAAACTCCAATCCTTTGGCCACCTGATGCAAAGAGCTGGCTCATTTGAAAAGTCCCTGATGCTGGGAAAGATTGAGGGCAGGAGGAGAAGGAGAAGAGGATGAGATGGTTGTATGGCATCACCTACTTAGTGGACATGGGTTTGGGTGGACCCGGGAGTTGATGATGGACAGGGAAGCCTGGTGTGCTGTGGTTCATGGAGTCACAAAGAGTCAGACTTGACTGAGCAATTGAACTGAACTGAACTGATATAGAAATGCAAGTGATTTCTGTGTATTGATTTTGTATCCTGCAACTCTGCTAAATTTACTGATTAGCTCTAGTAATTTTCTGATACTATCTTTAGGGTTTTCGATGTACAATATCATGTCATCTGCAAACAGGGAGAGCTTTAGTTCCTCTTTTCTGATCTGGATTAATTTTATTTCTTTTTCTTCTCTGATTGCTGTAGCTAGGACTTCTAGAACTATGTTGAATAATAGTGGCAAAAGTGGACACCCTTGTCTTATTCCTGATCTTAGGGGAAATGCTTTCACCATTGAGAATAATATTTGTTGTAGGCTTATTATATATGGCCTTTATTATGTTGAGGCAGGTTCCTTCTATGCCTATTTTTTGAAGAGCTTTAATCTTAAATAGGTACTGAATTTTGTCAAAGGTTTTTTTTTTTTTTTCTCTGCATCTACTGAGATAATCATACGGTTTTTATCTTTCAATTTGTTAATATGGTATATCACATTGATTTCTGTATACTGAAGAATCCTTGTCCCTGGAATAAATCCAACCTGATAATGGTGTATGAGCTTTTTGATGTGTTGCTGATTTCTGTTTGCTTAAATTTTGTTGAGGATTTTTGCATCTATGTTCAGTGTTATTGGCCTGTAGTTTTCTTTTTGTCTTTGTCTGGTTTTGGTCAGGGTGATGGTGGCCTCATAGAATGACTTTGGAAGTGCTTCTTTTGAAAGAGTTTTAGAAGGATAGGCATTAGCTCTTCTCTAAATGTTTGAAAGAATTCTCCTGTGAAGCCATCTTGTCCCAGGATTTTGTTTTTTGGGAGATTTTTGATCACAGCCTCAATTTCAGTGCTTTTAATTGGGTTGTTGATAATTTCTATTTCTTCCTGGTTCAGTCTTGGAAGATTGAACTTTTCTAAGATTCTGTCCATTTCTTCCAGTTATCTATTTTATTGCCATATAGTTGTTAATAATAGTCTCTTATAATTCTTTGTGTTTCTGCATTGTCTGTTGTAACCTCTCCTGTTTCATTTCTAATTTTGTAGATTTGATTCTTCTCTCTTTTTTTCTTGATGAGTCTGGCTAAGGGTTTGTCAATTTTGTTTATCTTTTCAAAGAATCAAACTTTAGTTTTATTAATCTTTATGATTGTTTCCTTCATTTCTTTTTCATTTATTTCTGCTTGGATCTTTATTATTTCTTTCCTTCTACTAATATTCGGAGGTGGGGGGGGGGGATGTTTCTTCCTTTCCAGTTGGTTTAGGTATAAAATTCATTTGTCTATTCAATGTTTTTCTTGTTTCTTTAGGTAGGATTGTATTGTTATAAACTTTCCTCCTAGAACTACTTTTGCTTCATCTCATAGTTTTTGAGTTGTGTTTTCATTGTAATTTGGTTCTAGATTTTTTTTTAATTTCCATTTTGATTTCTTCAGTAACGTGGGTTATTTAGAAATGTGTTGTTTACTCTCCATGTGTTTGTGTTTCTTATGGTTTATTTCTAGTAATTGATATCTAGTCTCATGCATTGTGGTCAGAGAAGATGCTTGATACAATTTCAATTTTCTTAAATTTACTGAGGTTTGATTTCTGACCCAAGATGCGGTCTATCCTGGAGAATGTTCCACATGCACATAAGAAGAACATGTATCCTTCTGCATTTGGATGGAATGTCCTGAAGATATCAATGAGATCCATCTCATCTAATGTATAATTTAAGACTTGTGTTTCCTTATTAATTTCTGTTTTGATGATCTGTCCATTGGTGTGAGTGGAGTGTCAAAGTCTCCTACTATTATTGTGTTACTATCAATTTCTCCTCTTTAGTATGTTAGTGTTTGCCTTATGTGTTGAGGTGCTCGTATGTTGGGTGCAACATTTCAGTTCAGTGCAGTTTAGTCACTCAGTCATGTCCGACTCTTTGTGACACAATGAATCACAGCACGCCAGGCCTCCCTGTCCATACCAACTCCTGGAGTTCACTCAAACTCATGTCCATTGAGTCAGTGATGCCACCCAGCCATCACATCCTCTGTCATCCCCTTCTCCTCCTGCCTTCAATCTTTCCCAGCATCAGGGTCTTTTCAAATGAGTCAACTCCTCGCATGAGGTGGCCAAAATATTGGAGTTTCAGCTTTAGCATCATCCAATGAACACCCAGGACTGATCACCTTTAGAATGGACTAGTTAGATCTTTTTGCAGTCCAAGGAACTTTCAAGAGTCTTCTCCAACACCACAGTTCAAAAGCATCAATTCTTCGGCGCTCAGCTTTCTTCACAGTCCAACTCTCACATCCATATATGATGACTGGAAGAACCATAGCCTCGACTGGACGGACCTTAGTCGGCAAAGTAATGTCTCTGCTTTTGAATATGCTATCTAGGTTGGTTAAAACTTTCCTTCCAAGGAGTAAGCATCTTTTAATTTCATGGCTGCAGTCACCAACTGCAGTGATTTTGGAGCCCCCAAAAATAAAGTCTGACACTGTTTCTACTGTTTCCCCATCTATTTCCCATGAACTGATGGGATCAGATGCCATGATCCTAGTTTTCTGAATGTTGAGCTTTAAGCCAGCTTTTCCGCTCTCCACTTTCACTTTCATCAAGAGGCTTTTTAGCTCCTCTTCACTTTCTGCCATAAAGGTGGTATCATCTTCATATATGAGGTTATTGATATTTCCACCAACAATCTTGACTCCAGCTTGTGCTTCTTCCAGCCTAGCATTTCTCATGATATGCTCTGCATAGAAGTTAAATAAGCAGGGTGACAATATACAGGCTTGACGTACTCCTTTTCCTATTTGGAATCAGTCTGTTGTTCCATGTGCAGTTCTAACTGTTGGTTCCTGACCTGCATATAGGTTTCTCAAAAGAGGCAGGTCAGGTGGTCTAGAATTCCCATCTCTTTCAGAATCTTCCACAGTCTACTGTGATCCACACAGTCAAAGGCTTTGGCATAGTCAATAAAGCAGAAATAGATGTTTTTTGGAACTCTCTTGCTTTTTGATGATCCATCGGATATTAGCAATTTGATCTAGGGTTCCTCTGTCTTTTCTAAAACCAGTTTGAACATCTGGAAGTTCATGGTTCACGTATTGCTGAAGCCTGGCTTGGAGAATTTTGAGATTTACTAGCGTGTGAGATGAGTGCAATTGTGTGGTAGTTTGAGTGTTCTTTGGCATTGCCTTTCATTGGGATTGCAATGAAAACTGACCTTTTCCAGTTCTGTGGCCACTGCTGAGTTTTCCAAATTCGCTGGGATATTGAGTGCAGCACCTTCACAGCATCATCTTTCAGGATTTGAAATAGCTCAACTGGAATTCCATCACTTCCACTAGCTTTGTTTGTAGTGGTTCTTCTTCAGGCCCACTTGACTTCACATTCTAGGATGTCTGACACTAGGTGCGTGATCACACCATCATGAATTATTATGTTTTCCTCTTGGATCGATTCCTTTTTCATTATGTAGTGTCCTTCTGTATCTCTTGTAATCTTCTTTATTTTGAGGTCTATTTTGTCTGCTTTGAGATTTGCTATTCCAGCTTTCTTTTGCTTCCATTTGCATGGAATATATTTTTCCATCCTCTTACTTTCAGTCTATTTGTGTCATGATGTCTGAAGTGGGTTTCTTGTAGACAGCATATATATGGGTCTTGTTTTTGTATCCATTCAGCTAGTCTGTGTCTTTTGGTTGGAGCATTTATTCCATTTACATTTAAAGTAATTATTGATATTCTCCAAGCCAGACTTCAGCAATACGTGAACCATGAACTCCCTGATGTTCAAGAGGGTTTTAGAAAAGGCAAAGGAACCAGAGATCAAATTGCCAACATTCGCTGGATCATGGAAAAAGCAAGAAAGTTCCAGAAAAATATCTATTTCTGCTTTATTGACTATACCAAAGCTTTTGACTGTGTGGATCACAATAAACTGTGGAAAATTCTGAAAGAGATGGGAATACCAGACCACCTAACCTGCCTCTTGAGAAATCTGTATGCAGGTCAGGAACAACAGTTAGAACTGGACATGGAACAACAGACTGGTTCCAAATAGGAAAAGGAGTACGTCAAGGCTGTATATTGTCACTCTGCTTATTTAACTTATATGCAGAGTACATCATGAGAAATGCTGGGCTGGAAGAAGCACAAGCTGGAATCAAGATTGCCGGGAGAGATATCAATAACCTCAGATATGCAGATGACACCACCCTTATGGCAGAAAGTGAACAGGAGCTAAAAAGCCTCTTGTTGAAAGTGAGAGTGGAGAGTGAAAAAGTTGGCTTAAAGCTCAGCATTCAGAAAACGAAGATCATGGCATCAGGTCCCATCAGTTCATGGGAAATAGATGGGGAAACAGTGGAAACAGTGTCAGACCTTATTTTTTGAGGCTCCAAAATCACTGCATATAGTGACTGCAGCCATGAAATTAAAAGATGCTTACTCCTTGGAAGAAAAGTTATGACCAACCTAGATAGTATATTTAAAAGCAGAGACGTTACTTTGCATACTAAGGTCCGTCCAGTCAAGGCTATGGTTTTTCCTGTGGTCATGTATGGATGTGAGAGTTGGACTATAATGAAGGCTGAGCACTGAAGAATTGATGCTTTTGAACTGTGGTGTTGGAGAAGACTCCTGAGAGTCCTTTGGACTGCAAGGAGATCCACCTAGTCCATTCTGAAGGAGATCAACCCTGGGATTTCTTTGGAAGGAATGATGCTAAAGCTGAAGCTCCAGTACTTTGGCCACCTCATGCGAAGAGTTGACTCATTGGAAGAGACTTTGATGCTGGGAGGGATTGGGGGCAGGAGAAGGGGACGACAGGGGATGAGATGGCTGGATGGCAGCACAGACTCGATGAGCGAACTCTGGGAGATGGTGATGGACAGGGAGGCGTGGCATGTTGCGATTCATGGGGTCGCAAAGAGTCGGACACGACTGAGTGACTGAACTGAACTGAGTGTTCCTATTGCCATTTTCTAATTGTTTGGGGTTGATTTTGTAGATCTTTTTTCTTCTGTTGTATTTCTTGACATATAAATCCATTTAACATTTGTTGTAAAGTTGGTTTTGTGGTACAAATTAAACATTTTTAGCTTTTTAAGCACATGAAGCACTTCCTCACACAGTATACCAAATGAGCAGGTAAAATATCTGAACAAGAATTTATATTATGGCTAAATTTTGTATTTTCAAATCTCTTCTGTGTCCATAGTGATTAAGAAAATGGCTGGATAATAAATGGATGTTCAAAATTCATATTAATGAATAAAAGAAGGAAATAAGATGAAAATTTATTTATTTAACAGATATTTATTGCATATCCAAGTCTGTCACACTCTCTTCAAAGCACTTTGGGAACATTAGGGAACAAAACTGGCAGGGTCAATCCTATGTTACATATTTTGCCACAGATATTATCAAAACTGTGAACAAAGTAATGTTTCTGAGTTTTTAGAATGAATTTTGTGGTCCTATGAAAAATTTGCATTACATACAGGAATGGGAGGCAAGTATAACTTTTATGTGAAAATAAAGAGGAATGTTAAAGGAAGTCCTGTTACATAAATATGGATAAGAATTGAATAAATGACTAAGTTTTACAGTTACCAGGGCATTAAAGAAATAGAATGCTAATTACAGGTAAAGTAGGGTTTAAAACAAAAGTATAAAATATTATATACATTTTAATCAAAGAAAATTCTCAAAACAGTCATAAATTTTTTTATTACCTTCTTCAAATCATTTAAAAATGCTACTGAATTTGATGTTTGTGTGCATATGTATTGTTTTATAATTAGCTTGGAGTCACTATTCAATAAGTTTATATTAAAGTATTTGGAAAAATGTTAAATGTAGCCTTCTATATGAAGAGACTAATCTTAAAACTAGAGCTATCAAAATTTTGATATATTAATTGAATAATCTTTTAAATATCATTTCACCTTCGAAATCTTGGAAGAAATCCAACTTGGCTGTGATGATTATCTATTTTATATATTAGTGCATTCAATTTTAAAATATTTAAAATTTATGTGCATCATAAATTGAAAAGATATTTCAAATTTATGTGCATCAGAGATACTGGCCTATAATTTTTCTTTCTTATAACATCCTCATCAGATTTTTAAAAATTAATTTATTTTTTTATCCTGAAGCAAATTATAATAATTGTAGTGGTTTTTGCCATACACTGACATGAATAAGCCATGGGTGTACATGTGTCCCCATCCTGAACCCCCTTCCACCTCTCTTCTCATCCCATCTCTCAGGGTCATCCCAGGCTTTTAGTTCCAACTAGGTTTCTCATTCCTAGGTAAGTATTGAGGTAATTAGAGTAAAGATAAAAGGAATATACTAAGTCAATAATTACATGCAAAATAATTTAAAATTTGTGAAAATATAAAAATAATATATCCTAACATATAAATAAAATATTGCCCATTCAAAGTGTTTAGTTTATACCTCAATATAATAAAACATCAACTTGTAAATATCATAAATATAAAACTGAGTCAATGAATTAAAATTCAAACTAGGGTTTTTAAATCTGAGCACTAGATAATTATGAAGCTGAGTGGCAAATCTCCATGTAGAATTCTAACTAAATCCTACAGTATAATCTCTGAGTACAGTTATGATAGAAAATAATTAAAATTGGGTTATCTCAAAGTTTTAGACATGTGATAGTATTTTTGTACACTTATCTCCTCTTAATAACTGATAAACTGTAAAATTATCATATTATCATAGTTCAATTACTTTTGAAACTCTTTTTTAAAATCCTGAGTTAACCTAGGCAGACAGCTACAGCTTTGAGTAGCTGGGTAAGCAAAGCCAATTAATTTGCTGTATAATAATAGTTCTCACTTATAAAATACACCACAAATGGAATGCAATTTAGAGGTTTCTATTGGAATAACAAATAAATTCTTAATATAGTTTCTGGTAAAAAAAATGGGCTAAGAAAAGGCAACTATTACTAAAATTATTTATATGATCATTATTGTTAGTATTTTTATTATCAATTTACTTTTCCCAATGCAAACCTTAAGTTAGAGGCATGATGAATTATAATGATAGAAATTGCTTAAAAACATAAGAATTATTAAACTCATAGGAATTGTTTAAAAATAAGTCATATATTAGCAAGTTTTAATCTACTTATCTTCCTTGAAACCAACCTAATGACTCCGAACCATCCCAGTATTTCTATCATCAAAAATAAATAATAAAAATGAAGAGAAAGTCCTTTATCCTGCAATACACTTGAAAGAAACACTAGAAAATTATTGCATGTGCTTTTACCTTTCATACACCTTTCAAAAAACAACAATTTTAACAGGATCGTTCATTTACATAATTTTTCATGAATTATTCCATCATTTATTTTTTGATTCCAACATATTTCCTGAAAAAGAGTGTTTTTTGATTTTTTTATAAAATAGATTTTTCCTGGTCATAATTTTTAACTTTAAGATATGAAAGTTAGGCTGTATGCATACTAGAATATTTATAAATACAGAATAGCTAGTAGTAGAATCCCCAGGATTATATTTCCAACTGAAAACCTGTGGATCTTTTTAAAATTAGCAATCATTGATTCAATCAACATTTTTAAGTGATTTTTTTGTGACTTACCCCTTACTAGATTTATTACATTATTATGTATCAGTTTGGAATTAAGGTGTTAGAAGTAACTTAACGTTGAGTTACATTAAGCTAATCCAAGACTAAATTCATAAATCTTGATGAGTTAAAGGATGTTTGGTAATGCTAATCCATGGTTAGTGGTTTGAGTGGTCTTAAAGTGTATTGGTCAGATTTATATTATTTCTAATGCTATTCATCTAAATTAAAACTTTAGTATCTTTTTATTTCTGCATCATTTTATATCTGTACTTCAAGATATAGAGCAACACCCAATTCCTTTAGGAGAATTCCTTTCATCACACTGCTTATCTCTATAAGTTGAATCAACCTGCTCTTTCTTTCATGATACATATCACTTCTGTACCATAAAATTTCAAAGAAATCCCCCTCAAAAATACTAATGAGGATTGGAGTAGGTGTATACTGAATGATTGTATAGTAAGAAATACCATCAGTTTAACTTTCTAAAATTATTTTATAATATTTGGAGATAAGAGAACAGATTTTACTTCCTCCTGCAGACAGACTGTGAGATCTGATGTAATCAGAATATATATATATGAAAAAAAAACCCACAAAAACATAATGACAGTGCATCACTTTTTTTTTCAGAATTCATATAGTGAATAATTTTATTACACTGAAGAGTAACAGTCCCACCTGTTTTCATCAAAGATAATACCTTTTATTAAAATTGTCTGAATTGACTCTAAAAAGTTTGAAAGTTTCTTGATTGTGTTAACTTTATGTTTTTCTTTGCTAAACACACATGCATTGGAGTATAAGGAACTAGAAAACAAAATATCTTAGATACAGTTTTTTAAATGGACTGGAATAGGTGAATTTAATACAGATGACTATTATACCTTCTACTGTGGACAAGAATCCCTTAGAAGAAATGGAGTAGCCCTCATAGTCAACAAAAGAGTCTGAAATGAAATACTTGGGTGCAGTCTCAAAAATGACAGAATGATCTTTGTTTGTTTCCAAGGAAAACTATTCAATATCACGGTAACCCAAGTCTATGCCCCAAACACTAATACCAAAGAAGCTGAATTTTTTTTTTAATTAATTTTTATTTTTTAGTTTGTTTTGCTTTACAATACTGTATTTATTTTGCTACACATCGACATGAATTTGAATGATTCTATGAAGACCTAAAGACCTCCTATAACTATCACAAAAAAAAAAAAAGAAATTGTCCTTTTTCATCAGAGGAAACTGGAATGCAAAAGTAAGAATTCAAAGGTGAAGGTGAAGGTGAAGTCGCTCAGTCGTGTCCGACTCTTTGCGACCCCGTGGACTGTAACCTACTAGGCTTCTCCGTCCATGGGATTCTCCAGGCAAGAATACTGGAGTGGATTGCCATTTCCTTCTCCAGAGGATCTTCCCGACCCAGGGATTGAACCCAGGTCAAAACATACATAACTCAAAATGCTAAATAATTCTAGTTTTTGACAAAATTCTCTAAGAACATGTTGCTAAATACTCAAAAGTTGTCTAATAAGGTGTGCAGGATCTTGTTTATTTACTACTTATCATAGACATTAAAATGATTATGTTTAAAGCCAATTTAAACATTTACAGAATGCCATTTAGGTCTGATATTTATCTAACTAAATGAAAATATCAGAGAAATTGGTATTTATGGTACCAGGTTATAAACAAGCTTTATTTAAACTATCTCTGTCAAAGTTTTAACACCAGAACCAAAATCAAATGTACCTAAATGAAACATAAGCTATTCTTGGTAGTAGTATAAACTTTGTCCTATGGGTATTACATTTTCAAGTTTTTTCCTTTATATGAAACTACTTAAAAGGAAAATTTAAGTATATCTCATAGATTACCTTGTACATTTATCATTCTATAAGCAAATGTGTTAGTAATTAACATATTAAGGTCATAAATCATTACGCCTTATGCCAAAGGCCTCTTACTCACCGATTTAGAAACTTCACTTTTATGAGTGTCACAGAGTTGAAGTCAGCCCACTCATATACAGCAGGTTAACAGCAGTATATTTTTCCTCTAATCAGGCTTTCACTTTTTTATTGGAATAGGGTTTGGAGGTAGGAGGATTGAAAGCACTAGGGTTCCAAACTATTTTTTTTTTTAAAGGAAAAAGATTCTTAAAGAATACAACGATGGTAATGCTCTTACAGCACAAATCCTCATATTGAATGACTGTGCCACAGAAAAAATACTGTAATGCTTTAAACAGAGTTTTGACCAACTTTCAAACAACATGCAGTGATTAGAGTGTTAAACTGTCATCTCATCAAGCTCTGCAAACACTCTCAGTCTTCACTGTCCGAATAACAGGCAAGTTTGGCTTCGGAGTACAAAATAAAGTAGGGCAAAGGCTAAGAGAGTTTTGCCAAGAGAACACACTGGTTCTAGAAAACACCTTCTTCCAACAACACAAGAGATGACTCTACATATGGACATCACCAGATGGTCAATATTGAAATCCGATTGATTACATTCTTGCAGCCAAAGATGGAGAAGCTCTATACAGTCAGTCAACAAAACCAAAACCAGGAGCTGACTGTGGCTCAGATCATGAACTCCTTATTGTAAAATTCACTTAAATTGAAGAAAGTATGGAAAACCACTAGACCAATCAGGTATGACCTAAGTCAAATCCCTTATGATTATATAGTGGAAATGACAAATTGATTGAAGGATTAGATAAGATAGAGAGAATGCCTGAAGAACTATGGGCAGAGGTTCATAACATTGTACAGGAGGCAGTAATCAAAACCATACCCTAGAAAATGAAATGCAAAAAGGCAAAACGGTTGTCTGAGAAGGCCTTACAAATAGCTGAGAAAAGAACAGAAGTGAAATGCAAAGAAGAAAAGGAAAGATATGTCCATCTGCATGCAGAGTTCCAAAGAATAGCAAGGAGAGATAAGAAAGCCTTCCTAAGTGATCCATGCAAAGAAACAGAGGAAAATGATAGAATGGGAAAGACTGGAGATCTTTGCAAGAAAATTAGAGATACCAAGGGAACATTTTATGCAAAGATAGGCACAATAAAGGATAGAAATGGCATGGACCTAACAAAAGTAGAAGATATTAAGAAGAAGCGGCAAAAACACATAGAAGAGCTATGCGAAAAAGATCTTAATGACCCGGATAAACATGATGTGTGATAACTCACCTAGAGCCAGACATCTTGGAGTGCAAAATCAAGTGGGCCTTAGGAAACATCACTACTAAGAAAGCTAGTGGAGGTGATGGAATTCCAGCTGAGCTATTTCAAATCATAAAAACTTGATGCTGTGAAAGTACTGCACTCAATATGCCAGCAAATTTTGAAAACTCATTAGTGGCCACAGGACAGGAAAAGGGCAGTTTTCTATCCAATTCCAAAGAAAGGCAATGCCAAAGAACATTCAAACTAACACACAACTACACTTAGCAAACACATGAAGGGTGTAATGCTCAAAATTCTCTGAGCTAGGCTTCAACAGTACATGAACTGTGAAGTTTCAGATGTTCAAGTGGATTAGAAAAGGCAGAGGAACCAGAGATCAAATTACCAACATCCATTAGATCATCGAAAAAGCAAGAGTTCCAGAAAAACATCTACCTCTGCTTTATTGACTACATTAAAGCCTTTGACTGTGTGGATGAAAACAAAATGTGGAAAATTCTTAAAGAGATGGGAATACCAGACTACCTTACCTCCTCTTGAGAAACCTGTGTGCAGGTCAAGAAGCCACAGTTAGAACTGGGCATGGAACAATGGACTGGTTCAAAAGTCAGAAAGGAGTACATCAAGGGCGATCATTTAACTTATATGCAGAGTACATCGTACAAAATGCCAGGCTGGATGAAGCACAAGATGGAATCAAGATTTCTGGGAGAAATATATAGAACCTCAGATATTCAGATGATCCTGATAGGGCCCATGTAGGGTCTCACTGATTAGATGGCTCATTATGTTGACCTTGCAAACAAAGAAGAAAATCACAGTGATCTGTGAGACTGACCAAATTACCCAAATGGCATTCTGTTTTCTCACTCGTGCCTATCTTCTCAAAGCTAGGAGACTACTAGATTCCGGACCTCTGGCTATGTGACTACAGGACTCAATTAGAGGCTAAAAAGTAACCATCCCTTCATAGAATTTTTCATTGGTGGGGCATAAGAAGGACTCCGTCAGAAAGGGAGGACGCTAGTACTCCTTAAGAGCCAGCCACCCTCTGTTTTCCCTTGAATAAATTTTCCTTTTCTTGCTTGACTGTCCAGCTAGCTTTCTTTTTCTCTACACTCGCCTTACATTCTCGTGCCAAAACCTGGGAGGGAAGATCCACCGCAACTGGGTGGGCTCCTCTTATGGGCCCACCTCCGGTGGTCCCCTTCCTTGGACCTTGCGGAGAAACAGACAAGCTCCGGGATGGGACTCTCCACTTGCCTTGCTGGACTGACATCCATACACCGGCCCACATTTCATCCATCAGTTACAAGGATGAGTGAAATTCCATTCCCTCGGATCCTCTCTCTCTCACCTCCTTTCCAAGCCTAGTGCTAGGCAGGAGAATCCCAACGGCTCTCTGGCCCTTGGCTTGTATCCCATCTGACTTTGAAAAAGCGGACACCCATTTCAAAGCAGACTATTTTTACTCTCTGAGAAAGTCCTGAGAACAGGGACACCTTTTCTCTCAGACCTTTCTCCTCGCTTTCTCTTGCCCTTGTCTAACCTCCCTTTTTGGCCGCAACGGGAAATTCTCGATCCCAGCTCCCAAAATCTACTTCTCTAGGATACCTTCTCTGAAACCTAAAAGCCTTGGGCTTCCAAGGGGAGATAAGATCAAAGGACGTATTTATTATTCTAACACCGTCTGGCCGCAATTCAGACGTGATAACAGGTTCCAATGGCCAGAAAACAGAACTCTCGATTTTAATACTCTACAGGACCTCAATATCTTCTGCCCCCATAATGGCTGCTGCGGCTGCTGCTAAGTTGCTTCAGTTGTGTCCGACTCTGTGCAACCCCAGAGACGGCAGCCCACCAGGCTCCCCAGTCCCTGGGATTCTCCAGGCAAGAACACTGGAGTGGGTTGCCATTTCCTTCTCCAATGCATGAAAGTGAAAAGTGAAAGTGAAGTCTCTCAGTCGTGTCTGACTCTTAGCGACCCCATGGACTGCAGCCTACCAGGCTCCTCTGCCCATTGGATTTTCCATGCAAGAGTACTGGAATGAGGTTCCACTGGCATAATGGCAAGTGCTTAAAAATCACTTTTGTTTGGGCTTTCTTCACTCTTTGCTCTCAATCCTCCCTCTCTGAATCCTGTTCTACTTCTCAAATAATCTTAGCTGACTCTGGGCCACATCCTCCTAATACAATGTCTCCTAATCCTTGTTCAGACTTTTCTTCTTCTTCCTTCAACCCTTCTGACCACAGCCTACCCACTGTCGCTCCCAGTCCCCTTGCAGCCACTCCAGATCCAGTTCCATGGCCTCCACCTTAGTCCCCTCCTCCCTCCCTCCTTCTCAAGCACAGGCTACCAGGGCAGCTCCCAACCCCTCACCCATCCCTGTGCAGAGGCAAGCTCTGAGACCCCAGCCCCACCCTCTTCCCCTAGGGTCCCAAGGCTTTACCTTGACCTCCCTAGATCCCCTACCAATATCTTTACCCTGTCTGGACAACTTTAAAAGAGGAAACTTCACCACAGGACCCCATTCCATTCCCTGCTCCACTCTGCCCTTTACAGGAAGTAGCTGGAGCAGAAGGCATTGTTCCAGTTTATGTCTCATTCTCCCTCACCAATTTATCTCAGATTGAAAAGCGTCTTGGCTCCTTCTCAAACCCTGATAATTATCTAAAAGGATTTAAGTTTTTTACTCAGTCTTACTACTTAAGATATCTACATGATATTTACATCATACTTTCCTCCACTTTTCTCCCAAAAGAAAAGGAAGGATTATGGCAAGCCTCTCAGGCACATGCATATGAGCATATACAGGACAGACTACACTAAACCCATAGGGGGAATGGTTGTCCCCCAACATGATTCAAACTGGGATTATCAGGCAGGGAGACTTGGGCAAACACCCTGTAATCACATGGTTGCTTGCCTCATTGTGAGTCTTTAAAAGGCAAGGCATAAAGCTATCAACTTTAATAAGCTCTAAGAAATAACTTTAAGACTAGAGGAAAACCCAGCACAATTTTTAGCCAAGTTAACTGAAGCCCTACAAAAATATACAAAATTAGACCCCACTTCAGCAGAGGGCACCATTTTCCTTAACACCTATTTTATCTCCCAGTCATTCTCAGATATCCAAAAGAAACTAAAAAAGGCAGAAGACCCTCAAACCCTCAATGAGACCTTTTAAATTTAGCCTTTAAGATTTTCAACCAAACAGTGTCAGACTTTGTTTTTTTTGGGCTCCAAAATCACTGCAGATGGTGACTGCAGCCATGAAATTAAAAGGCGCTTACTCCTTGGAAGAAAAGTTATGACCAACCTAGATAGTATATTCAAAAGCAGAGACATTACTTTGCCGACTAAGGTCCGTCTAGTCAAGGCTATGGTTTTTCCTGTGGTCATGTATGGATGTAGAGTTGGACTGTGAAGAAGGCTGAGCGCCGAAGAATTGATGCTTTTGAACTGTGGTGTTGGAGAAGACTCTTGAGAGTCCCTTGGACTGCAAGGAGATCCAACCAGTCCATTCTGAAGGAGATCAACCCTGGGATTTCTTTGGAAGGAATGATGCTAAAACTGAAGCTCCAGTACTTTGGGCACCTTATGCGAAGAGTTGACTCATTGGAAAAGACCCTGATGCTGGGAGGGATTGGGGGCAGGAGGAGAAGGGGACGGCCGAGGATGAGATGGCTGGATGGCATCATGGACTCAATGGACGTGAGTCTGAGTGAACTCCGGGAGTTGGTGATGGACAGGGAGGCCTGGCATACTGCGATTCATGGGGTTGCAAAGAGTCGGACATGACTGCACGACTGAACTGAACTGAACTGAAGATTTTCAATAACTGGGAAGAACAGGCAAAGTTAGAGAAGGTTCAAATACCATCTTTAAGCCACTGCCCTACATGGCTTCAAGCCTCCATCAACCAACAAAGGAAGGAATCCACCTAGGCCCTGCTTCAAATGCAGCAAAGAAGGCCACTGGGCCTGCTCATGCCAAACCAAGGCCTCTTCCAGGTCCACGTCTCAGCTGTGGCATAAAGGGACACTGGAAGGTCGACATAATGAGCCATCTTATCAGTGAAACCCCATGTCTGTCTGTCTAGTTGCTCAGTCGTGTCCGACTCTTTGTGACTCTGTGGACTGTAGCCTACCAGGCTTCTCTGTCCGTGAGATACTCAAGGCAAGAATACTGGAGTGGGTTACCATTTCCTTCTCCAGGGAATCTTTCCGACCCAGGAATCCAACCCGGGTCTCCCACATTGGAGGCAGACGCTTTAACCTCTGAGCCACCAGGGAAGCCCCAAAACCCCATGTGGACCCTATTAAATACCACCTTATGATAGAAAGTGAAGAGAAACTAAAGAGTCTCTTGATGAAAGTGAAAGAGGAGAGTGAAAAAGCTGGCTTAAAATTCAACATTCAAAAAACGAAGATCTGGTATCTGGTCCAATCACCTCATGGCAAATAGATGGGGAAACAATGGAAATAGTGACAGACTATTTTTTGGGCTCCAAAATCACTGCAGATGGTGACTGCAGCCATGAAATTAAAAGACACTTGCTCCTTGGAAGAAAAGCTATGACCAAACTAGAAAGCATATTAAAAAGTAGAGACATTACTTTGCCAACAAAGGTCTGTCTAGTCAAAGCTATGGTTTTTCCAGTAGTCATGTATGCATGTGAAAGTTGAACCATAAAGAAAGCTGAGTGCCAAAGAATTGATGCTTTTGAACTGTGGTGATGGAGAAGGCTCTTGAGAGTCTCTTGGACTACAAGGAGACCAAACCAGTCAATCCTAAAGGAAATCAGTCCTGAATATTCATTGGAATGACTGATGTTGAAGCTGAATCTCCAATATTTTGGCCACCTGATGCACAGAACTGACTCATTGGAAAAGACCGTGATGCTGGGAAAGATTCAAAGCAGGAGGAGAAAGGGACGACAGAGTATAAGATGATTGAATGGCATTATCAACTTGATGGACATGAGTTTAAGCAAGCTCCAGAAGCTGGTGATGGACAGGGAAGCCTGGCGTGCTGCAGTCCATGGGGTTGCAAAGAGTTGGACATGGCTGAGCAACTGAACTCAACTGATAGGTTTGGTTTTACATCTGTTTTGGAATGCTGAATATATAGATTTTCTTTGTTTTTTGTTAGCAGTGTCCTTCATTGTTACCCCATCCCCATATGTTTATCAGAATGAATTAGCACATAAATGTTAAAGTACAGTTGCCATCTTTTTTGTTAGGAAAAATTAGTTAAGCACGAGAGGTACCCCAATAGATTACTGTTACATGTTACCATACAAAACAAAACTCTCAAATAAACTAATTTTGCCTATTAAAGGAGGCATATTTTAGAGATGGTAGTGACGTATGTAAAAGAAAAGTAAATAAAAGACATATAAATGGGAAATATCAGAGAAGAGTAAAGGAAGTAGTAGGTACAGCAACAGAATATAAAAATGATGGTTGCCAAAGACTATAGAACACTTTGATATGCTGTCTTAAAATATATATATTTATATTTATATATAAATACCCCTTGTGTAATTTCACTGGGCCAGTCTCACTACTTACCTCAAATTATACTTTTATTTAGGCATGTTGTATACAATGCGGTATAAGAAAGACAGATATTGTTTAAAAAATAACCATTAAAACAGAGATCTTAAGGAAAAACTTAAATAGAATTTATTATGCTGAATAGGGTATATACTTAACAGTATATTTAGATTTCTCTCCCTCAATTTTTTTTTTACTTAATGTCTTATTATTTCTTTCTAGGGTGCACCTGTTGGGCTGCCGTCTATGGGGTCACACAGAATCGGACACAACTTGACACGACTTAGCAGCAGCAGCACAGTGCATCTTGTATATTTCAATTTGTTCTTGAATTCATTTTATGAAATAGAAGGTTTTTTTTAAAAATTTTCCTAAGTTTCCACTTGGAATTATATCGATATAATAAAAAATAATATCATCTGTTACATAACAATGCTTAATTATTAGCCTCTGTTAAGCAAGCATCTAACTTTATTTTTCCCAAGAACTCAGTGGAGTAGATATACTGTATTTACTTCCACTCAATAAAGAATCTGAGGCTTAGATAGCTTAAATTCCTACCCCAAATCTCCTAAGTATTAATGGTAGATTTTAACTGTAAAATTTAATTATAAGAGAACCTGATTCATACTCAGGCACTTATTAATGTCTGTTTAATAAGTGAAAGGATTAAAGAATGAGTGGTAATCTCACATATCAGTTTTACTTTTATATTTGATGATTTGTTACATTTTGATTATCAATTATTTTCTGCCAAAGATGTAGTGTGGAAAATTGCCTAATGCCACAGCCCATACGCTCACTCTGATGCCATGCTTTGCACATATATGAGTTGCATATATATGAGTTGGTACTGTGCATTTTTTTACTAGTAGAAGTCTTGAGTTCAAATGCAATAAGTTTGCAATAAAGTGTGTATTCTTAAAAAGTTTAGGGACAAATCTTCCTAAATTTCAATAACTACAATACAGTAAAATTAAAATGGCCATAGGTTTTTTCAAAGCTAGTGTCTAATTAGTGTTAGTCACTCAGCATGTCCAACCCCATGGGCTGTAGCTTGCCAGGCTCCTCTGTCCATGGAATTCTCCAGGCAAGAATACTGAAATTGTTTGCCATTCCCTTCTCGAGGGGATCTTCCCTACCTAGGGATCAAACCCTTGTCTCCTGCATTGCAGAAAGATTCTTTACCATCTAAGCAAACCGGGAAGGCTATTGTCTAATTCAGTTCAGTTCAGTGTAGTCGCTCAGTCGTGTTCGACTCTTTGCGACCCCATGAATCGCAGCACGCCAGGCCTCCCTGTCCATCACCATCTCCCGGAGTTCACTCAGACTCAAGTTCATCGAGTCCGTGATGCCATCCAGCCATCTCATCCTCTGTCGTCCCCTTCTCCTCCTGTCCCCAATCCCTCCCAGCATCAGGGTCTTTTCCAATGAGTCAGTCAATTCTTCGCATCAGGTGGCCAAAGTATCAGAGTTTCAGCTTCAGCATCATTCCTTCCAAAGAAATCCCAGGGTTGATCTCCTTCAGAATGGACTGGTTGGATCTCCTTACAGTCCAAGGGACTCTCAAGAGTCTTCTCCAACACCACAGTTCAAAAGCATCAATTCTTCGGTGCTCAGCCTTCTTCACAGTCCAACTCTCACATTCATACATGACCACAGGAAAAAACATAGCCTTGACTAGACGGACCTTAGTCGGCAAAGTAATGTCTCTGCTTTTGAATATACTATCTAGGTTGGTCATAACTTTTCTTCCAAGGAGTAAGCATCTTTTAATTTCATGGCTGCAGTCACCATCTGCAGTGATTTTGGAGCCCCAAAAAATAAAGTCTGACACTGTTTCTACTGTTTCCCCATCTATTTCCCATGAAGTGATGGGACCAGAAGCCCAGAGTGTAAATATAATTCAGTATGTATTCACAGTGGAAAGAGTGGTGGATTTATTTTGGGGGCTCCAAAATCATGGCAGACAGTGACTGTAGCCAAGAAATAAAATGATGCTTACTCTTTGGAAGAAAAGTTATGACCAACCTAGGCAGCATATCAAAAAGCAGAGACATTACTTTGCCAAAAAAGGTCCGTCTAATCAAGGCTATGGTTTTTCCAGTAGTCATGTATGGATGTGAGAGTTGCACTGCAAAGAAAGCTGAGCACCAAAGAATTGATGCTTTTGAACTGTGGTGTTGGCACTCTTGAGAGTCCCTTGGACTGCAAGGAGATCCAACCAGTCCATTCTGAAGGAGATCAACCCTGGGATTTCTTTGGAAGGACTGATGCTGAAGCTGAAACTCTGATACTTTGGCCACCTGATGTGAAGAGCTGACTCATTTGAGAAGACCTTGATGCTGGGAAAGATTGAGGGCAGGAGGAGAAGGGGACGACAGAGGACAAAATGGTTGGATGGCATCTCTGACTCAATAGACATGAGTTTGAATGAACTCCAGGAGTTGGTAATGGACAGGGAAGCCTGGCATGCTGCAGTCCATAGTGTTGCAAAGAGTCAGACACGACTGAATGACTCACCTGACCTGAACTGAAGTAATCACTAACAGGTGTCACCAATTTTTTATTACGTCTTAGACTTCATAACCTTAGAAATGAATGGGATCTTAAAACAAGATATTTCAGTCTCCAGTATAATGTAACAATCCCTTTGAAAACCATTCTTCACAGGTGTGCAGTTAAACATTGATTGAATACTTCCACTGATGAGGAATTCACCACTTTAAAAGGCATCCTATTTCATTTAAAAAGATCTTAGCTACTATCCTTAGTTTTTCACAAATCTCAGTTCATTTCATAATTATAACTACTGTAAATTCTACAAATTCAACCATAATAGCCTACTCTACTAATTTAACCTCATCCTTACTAGTTTTAATTTTAATTTAGGCAATACAATGTAGAGTCTTAATATTTGGACCTAATTTACCTGCCCCAAACTTGTCTAAAATATCCATGTTGACCTGCTGCTGCTACGTCACTTCAGTTGTGCCCAACCCTGTGACCCCATAAATGGTAGCCCAAGAAGCTCCCCCATCCCTGGGATTCTCCAGGCAAGAACACTGAAGTGGGTTGCCATTTCCTTCTCCAAAATATTTCTTTGAGCCCCTTTTTTGAGGGGTGGGGAGGCAAGAATACTGGAGTGGGTT
Organism: Aepyceros melampus; assembly: GCA_006408695.1. Taxonomy (NCBI): domain Eukaryota; kingdom Metazoa; phylum Chordata; class Mammalia; order Artiodactyla; family Bovidae; genus Aepyceros; species Aepyceros melampus. The sequence goes on from SJXQ01006866.1 coordinate 342,585, forward strand.
GCCATTCCCTTCTCCAGGAGACCTTCCTGACCTAGGGATTCAACCCTCATTGTGTATGCATGTTTGACCTAACAGTTCACAATACTTTAATGAGAATTGTGCAGTCAACATGCCGTTTGCCCACTCTAGGGAAAGTATATTACAGAAGCAAAAGTTGAAGCATTCTTTTATAGTTGTTGCAAATATAGATGTGTTCTGAATATCTATCAACAGGAGATGGGTGATTGAATAGTATTTTACCCATAATATGAAATAATCGAATAAAGAGTACAAGTTTCATCTATCTATTAATAAAAATATAAGACACATATATCAATGGAAAATACAGAGTCCGGAAATAAATCCACACACTTATGGTCAATCAATTTATGACAGAGGACTCAAGAATTTACAATGGAGAAAAGACACTCTATTCAATGGAATGGTGCTGAGAAAACTGGATGGCTACATGTAAAAGAATGAAATTAGAACATTCTCCAACACCGTATACAAAAGTAAACTCAAAGTGAATTAAAGACCTGAACATAAGAATGAAAACTAAATCTCACAGCACAAAATATAGACAGAACAATCTTTGACATGAAGTGTAACATTTCTTTAGAATCATCCTCTAAAACAGACAAAATAAAAGCAATAATTAAAAAAGAGAGATTTAATTAAACTTAAAATATTTTACACAGCAAAGGAAACCATTAACAAAACAAACTGACAATATTCTGTGTGGGATAAAATATTGACAAATGATATCATCAATAAGGGATTAAAAGTGAAAGTATATAAATAGTTCATATAACTTATTAGAAAAAAAAACCTAATTAAAAAATGAGTAAAGAACTGAATATAAATTTTTCCAAAGAAGACATATAGATGACCAACAGACATATGAAAAGATGCTCAACATTGTTAATAATCAGAGAAATTTCACAAATCAAAATCACAATGAGATGTTACCCCACAACTGTCAGAATGGTTATTGTCAAAAATACTACAAATAAGAAATGTTGGCAAAAATGTGGAAAAAAGGGAATTTCATACACGCTTGGCTGGGTGCAGCTACTATATTAAGGTTTCTCAAAAATCTAAAAACAGAAATATCATATGACCCAGAATTTCTATTCTGTGGAATTTATCAAAAACAAAAAAATAAAACACTAATTCAAAAAATATATGCAGCTCAGTGTTTGTAGAGGTATTATTTAGACTAGTGAGATATATAAGTAACCTAAGTCACATACAAGGAAACACAACTTATATATTAAAAAAGAACAAAATTATACCATATAACAACAGGATCAACTTGGAGGAGATTGTACTAAATGAAATAAGTCAAACAAAGACAGGCAAATATGGTATCACTTTTATGCTTAATCTAAAAAATAAACTAGTAAATATAACAAAAACAAAAATGTCTCACAGATAAAGAGAAGATACTACTGCTTACCAGTGGGAAGAGGGAAGGGGGAGGAGCAAGACACTGGTAGAGGACTAAGAGGTACAAACTACTATGTATAAAATAAGCAAGCTACAAAGACATGTAATATAGGAAATATAGCCAATGATAGAATAACTACAAATAAAAAAAACTGTAAAATTGTGAATAACTGTGTTGTACACCTGAAACCTGCACAAAATATTGTACTTAAGCTATACTTCAAAAATAAACACACACACATGACGAGCATTAACCCCCAACCAGCAGCCCAACATACTTGCACCCTCAAGCTCACACACTCAGTTAGCAATAGTGCACAAAAGCCAATCCCATATGCCCTTCTTGGAGCTGCAACATACATATTTGCACAGTCCAGATATAATCCCTCAAATGCACACATAGGCATTCAAATACATTCCAAAACTAACCCACAAATATCCATATGCACCAACACCTCATCCCATATACACACTCACACTTAAACTCCCATGCAGCACAGCAAATGACTCACAAATAGCAATACATACCTAGACCCTCCAGAGGCCCCCAGAGCCAACCCTCTCCCTCCTCTTCCATTTACAGCAGTCCCAGCACTTCAAAAACCACAATGCCATGATCTTAGATTTCTGAATGTTGAGCATTAAGCCAACTTTTTCACTCTCCTCTTTCACTTTCATCAAGAGGCTCTTTAGTTCTTCTTTGCTTTCTACCATAAGAGTGGTATCATCTGCATATCTGAAGTTATTGATATTCCTTCTGGCAATTTTGATTCCAGCTTGTCCTTCATCTAGCCCAGCATTTCACCTGATGCACTCTGCATATGAGTTAAATAAGCAGGGTGACAATATACAGTCTTGACGTACTCCTTTTCCTATTTGGAACCAATCTGTTGTTCCATGTGTAGTTCTAACTGTTGCTTCCAGACATGCATACAGGTTTCTCAAGAGGCAGGTTAGGTGGTCTGGTATGCCCATCTGTTTCAGAATTTTCCACACTTCGAGGTGATCCATGCAGTCAAAGGCTTTGGCATAGTCAACAAAGCAGAAATAGATGTTTTTCTGGAACTCTCATGCTTTTTTGATGATCCAACAGATGTTGGCAATTTGATCCCTGGTTCCTCTGCCTTTTCTAAATCCAGCTTGAACATCTGGAAGTTCACAATGCATGTACTGTTGAAGCCTGGCTTGGAGAATTTTGAACATTACTTTGCTAGTGTGTGAGATGAGTGCAATTGTGTGGTAGTTTGAGCATTCTTTGGCATTGCCTTTCTTTGGGATTGGAATGAAAACTGAACTTTTCCAGTCTTGTGGCCACTGCTGAGTTTTCCAAATTTGCTGGCATATTGAGTGCAGCATTTTCACAGCATCATCTTTTAGGATTTGAAATAGCTCAGCTGGAATTCCATCACCTCCACTAGTTTTATTCGTAGTGAAGCTTCCTAAGCCCACTTGACTTTGCATTCCAGGATGTCTGGCTCTAGGTAAGTCATTATACCACTGTGATTATCTGGGTCATGAAGATCTTTATTGTACAGTTCTTCTGTGTATTCGTGCCACCTCTTCTTAATATATTCTGCTTCTGATAGGTCCATATCATTTCTGTCCTTTACTGAGCCCATCTTTGCATGAAATTTTCCCTTAGTATCTCTAATTTTCTTGAAGACATCTCTAGTCTTTAGGGATATAAACATATCTAATATAAAGAGGAAACTATTAATATTTTGATAGCTACTACAAAACTTTCTTGAGAAACCTGTATGCAGGTCAGGAAGCAACAGTTAGAACTGGACATGGAACAACAGACTGGTTCCAAATAGGAAAAGGAGTACGTCAAGCCTGTATATTGTCACCCTGCTTATTTAACTTATATGCAGAGTACATCACGAGAAATGCTGGGCTGGAGGAAGCACAAGCTGGAATCAAGATTGCCGGGAGAAATATCAATAACCTCAGATATGCAGATGACACCACCCTTATGGCAGAAAGTGAAGAGAAACTCAAAAGCCTCTTGATGTAAGTGAAAGTGGAGAGTGAAAAAGTTGGCTTAAAGATCAACATTTAGAAAACGAAGATCATGGCATCTGGTCCCATCACTTAATGGGAAATAGATGGGGAAACAGTGGAAACAGTGTCAGACTTTATTTTTTGGGGCTCCAAAATTACCGCAGATGGTGACTGCAGCCATGAAATTAAAAGACGCTTCCTCCTTGGAAGAAAAGTTATGACCAAGCTAGATAGCATATTCAAAAGCAGAGACATTACTTTGCCGACTAAGGTCCATCTAGTCAAGGCTATGGTTTTTCCTGTGGTCATGTATGGATGTGAGAGTTAGAATGTGAAGAAGGCTGAGCGCTGAAGAATTGATGCTTTTGAACTGTGGTGTAGGGAAGACTCTTGGAGTCCCTTGGACTGTAAGGAGATCCAACCAGTCCATTCTGAAGGAGATCAACCCTGGGATTTCTTTGGAAGGAATGATGTTAAAGCTGAAACCCCAGTACTTTGGCCACCTCATGCAAACAGTTGACTCACTGGAAAGAGACTCTGATGCTGTGAGGGGTTGGGAGCAGGAGGAGAATGGGATGACAGAGGATGAGATGGCTGGATGGCATCACTGACTTGATGGACGCGAGTCTGAGTGAACTCCGGGAGATGGTGATGGACAGGGAGGCCTGGCGTGCTGCAATTCATGGGGTCGCAAAGAGTCGGACACGACTGAGCGTCTGAAATGAACTGAACTGAACTGAACTGACAAAACGTTCATCAAATTCAAAATATTCTTTATAAGAATTTGAATGTTTAGTAATGTAATTAGGCAATGGCCCCCCACTCCAGTACTCTTGCCTGGAAAATCCCATGGATGGAGGAGCCTGGTAGGTTGCAGTCCATGGAGTCGCTGAGGGTCGGACATGACTGAGCTACTTAACTTTCACTTTTCACTTTCATGCATTGGAGAAGAAAATGGCAACCCATTCCAGTGTTCTTGCCTGGATAATCCCAGGGATGGAGGAGCCTGGTTGGCTGCCGTCTCTGGGGTCACACAGAGTCGGACAGGACTGAAGCGACTTAGCAGCTGCAGCAACATGGTTTAAATAGAAAATAACAAAACAGCAGCATATGCAGCACTAAAAGAGTCTCATTACATTGAATACCAAGGGAAGTACAATAATATTGTAATGTCAAAGCTTGTCTTTAAAATGCTAGCTAATATATTCAGTTGTTGTTGTTTAGTCTCTAAGTTGTGCCCACCTCTCTTGTGATCCCATGGACTGTAGCCTGCCAGGCTCATTTGTCCATGGTATTTCTCAGGCAAGAATACTGGAATGGGTTGCCATTTCCTTCTCCAGGAGATCTTCTTGACCCAAGGATTGAACCCACGTCTCCTACATTGCAGCTGGATTCTTGACTTCTCAGCCATCAGTGAAACAAAGCATTACAAACTAAATGACTTAAAACAACAGAAATTTATTGTCTTAAGTTTCTGGAGGCTAGAAGTTTAAAACACTAAAAAGTTTTGGCAGTTCATACTTCCTCTGCAGTCTTTAGGGATGTATTTTTCCTTGTTTCTTGCAGCTTCACTAGCCTCAAGGTTCCTTGTCTGTTGGCAGGGAAACTAAACTCTGTCTCCACCTGGCTGTCTTTCTCTATGTCTGGGTATATCTGTGTCTTCACGTGGCATATTCCTTCCTATGTCTGCTTTCTCTTCTTCTAAGGACATCAGTCATACTGGATTAGGTCTACTAATCTTATATGAACTCATCTTATCTTAATTACACCTGAAAAATCCCTATTTCCAAATAAGTCACACTCACAGGTACAGGGAGTTAAGGCTTCAATATATCTTCTTTGGGGACACAATTTATCTTGTAACAGTAAGAGAAAATAACAGTTTTGTTATATATTGACACTAAACAATTAGAGGCATACTGTGTGTGAGTACATGGACCTGTGTGTACAGAACATGTAAAAATGTATATATACAAGCATAAAATCATAGACAATATATAACATATTTAAATACTATGTATGTCAAGTATGTGTGTGTGCACAGCCATCAGTGAAACAAAGCATCAAAAACTAGGTGCCTTAAAAAAAGAGAAATTTAATGTCTTAAGTTTCTGGCTGCTAATAAAGTTTAAAATACATGAAAGTTTTGGCAGGTCATACTTCCTCTGCAGTCTCTAGGGATGAATTCTTCCTTGTTTCTTTTAGCTCCACTAGCCCCTTGCAACTCCACTAGCTTCCACTAGCCTGAACACTTTGCAACCTCATGGGCTATATCTCACAAGGCTCCTCTGTCCATGGGATTTTCTAGGCAAGAATACTGAAATGGGTTGCCATTTCTTGCTCTAGGGGATCTTCCCAACCCAGAGACTGAACCTGCATTTCTCGTGTCTCCTGTACTGTAGGGACATTCTTTACCATTGTGCTACCTGAGAACATAATATGCACTTTTAATTAAAACTATAATGTCTCTATCACTCCATAGCTCTGTGACATTAGATGCTCTTAAAAATCTCTATGTCTCTATTTTCACAGCTATAAAATGAGATAATAATAAATAAGCATTAAGGGACTGAAGTGGTGATTAAATGTGCTACATTTAAGGACGGGCTTAGTTAAGGGTAAATTCATGATGTTGTTGCTCATCAGTTGCCAAGTTGTGTCTGACTATTTGTGACCCCATTGACTGTAGCATGCCAGGCTTGCCTGTCCCTCATCATCTCCTGGAGTTTGCTCAAGATCACGTCCATTACATAGGTGATGCCATCCAACCATCTCATCCTCTGTCACCCTCTCTTTCTTCCTTCAATCTTTCCCTGCATCAGGGACTTTTACAATGAGTCAGCTCTTTGAATCAGGTGATGGAGAATAATGGAGCTTCAGTTTCAGCATTGGTCCTTCCAGTGAGTATTCAGGGTTGATTTCCTTTAAGATTGACTGGTTTGATCTCTTTGCTGTCCAAGGGACTCACAAGAGTCTTTTCCAGGATCACAATTTGCAAACATCAAGTCTTCAGTGCTCAGTCTTCTTTATGGTCTAGCTCTCACATCCATACATGACTACTGGAAAAACCATAGCCTTCACTTATGGACTTTAGTCAGAAAAATGATGTCTTTGCTTTTTAATTTTTTGGCATCCTGCCTTCTTTATGGTCCGGTTCTCACAACATATGTGGATACTGGAAAGGCTGTAGCCTTAGCTATATGGAACTTTGTTGGCAAAGTAAAAAGTCTTTGCTTTCTAACACACTGTCAAAGTTTGTCATAGTTTTCCTGCCAAGAAAAAATTGTCTTCTAATTTCATGGCTACAATCACCATCTGTAGTGATTTTAGAGCCCAAGAAGAGGAAATCTGTCACTACTTCCACCTTTTCCCCTTCTACTTGCCATGAAATGATGGTGCCAGATGCCATGATCTTAGTTTTTTTTAATATTTAGTTTTAAGCCAGCTTTTTAACGCTTCTTCACCCTTATTAGTTCCTCTTTGCTTTCTGCCATTAGTGTGGTATCATTTGCAAATCTGAGAGAATTAATATTCCCCCCAACTATAATGATCCCCGCTTGTATTATTTAATAATGCTACAGTCCATGGGGTCGCAGAGTAGGACATGACTGAGTGACTGAACTGAATGAATTAATTATAAAAAATGCAAGTCCCATATAGAAGATCATAGAAAAATTTACCACAGTATGGAATAATGTATTGCACAAATGTTCTTGTTTAGGAAAAATCAAACTATAAAGACAAACAGTTTCCTCAGGTAAAGTAAATCTCAGTTAAAACCAAGCTTCCATTTATGGAAGAACCTGATAATGACAGTCATGTCATCTGACACAAAGCTACGTAAGACTATGAAGAAGTTTTTGAAAAATAGAAGTAATAAGAAAAATCACTTCTCGGCCTTTTGGTTAAGATAAAGTGTAAAAGTAATAAGAAAAGAGTAGTGTCCTTGGAAATGAAAACTTAACTTTTAAAAACTATATAAATTAACCAGCATAATAATGGAATATCAATTTATCAAATTTTTGTACTTAAGTTTCATTTGGATTTGTGGGTAAAGAATTGTACAATATTGCTTCTAAGAAAACCAGTTACATACTTAAAGAAATGTTAAGTTATAGTATGAACTAACATTCAACATGAAAATAATTTTCAGATGTAAAAACAATAAATTATAGTATGAATTAACATTCAATATAAAAATAATGTTCATATGAATATAACTATGAAAACAAAAATCCTAATAAAACAAACACTTATTAAATTCTCATGGTAGGAGAATATGTGATAAAATAGTTTAAATATGTCCATTGCCAGATGAATGGGTTAAGAAGATGTGGTACATATATACAATGTGATAGTACTCAGTCATAAAAAGGAACAAAATTGGGTCATTTATAATGATGTGGATGGACCTAGAGTCGGTCATAGAGAGTGAAGTAAGTCAACTGCCTCTTATTTTAAAACAATCTATCCAGTAATTCCAATTTTTATAAATTTAAAGAGAAAAATACATTTGAATTAAAGAAGTTTAAATAAATACAGTGCATTAATATAAATGCATTACATCAAATATTATATAACCATTGAAATACATTTCATAAAATACTGAGAGAATAAAAGTATCTTCCTCATACAACTGTAAATGAATAATGGGAACTAAATGAATATATTGTTTGCTTTCCTTTTTTTTTCCAAATAAATATATAAATAGGTTTGGAGAAATATATACACAAATCAATGTAATTATTTTTTCAACTTTAATCTATAATATACTTCCATTATTTATATAATCCTAATATCAAATAAGGGAATTTTTTTGAAATTTAACATAAGGAATAAAATTTTGATTTATCAGTTCAAGATCACAGGAATAAAATTTTGATTTATCAGTTCAAGATCACTTTCAACAATATACCACAATTCATATTCATCTGTATGAAATGTGTTAGAATGCTTCCTTATGGAGGCACCCATTAGGCATTCTGCCCTGTTTATTTAAAATAGTAATATTTTTCCTTCACTAAATCATAAGTTTGTTACATGACTAGATATGTCACCTGAAATTCTGTCAATTTAAATGTTTCTTCATAAAGTCCCAACTTTCTGTAGGAATATAAGACAAGTGTTCTAAAGGTGCTTACGTATGGTTGCTCGTGTAAGCTTGCCACAACCCAGAGAGATGGCTCTTTTTGCCACTGTTAGTGAGGCATTCGAGCTGAGGTTCAAGACCAGCGGGTGACTGGCTGCATCCTCTCCAACATCAACACACCCTCCATGACACCTGTGATCAGACAGCCCTGAAGTGAGACCTCCCAACCCATCTACCAGAACAACAACACGCCTAGCAAGCCCACTGCAGCCAAGATCCTGGGAAGGGTGGGAGAAAGCCTGAGCCAGATCTGCTGTGTCCACTCTCCAGTGGAGCATTTCACCTTTGTGGGTGAGAATGCCAACCTGGGCACGGTGATGTGGTACAGGGAGATAGGTTCCATGGAGGTAGGATGGGGTCCGTGGGCAATTTCCCCCTCAGAGCTTCTTCATCTCATTCAAAAGATATGGAAGTTGAGTTCATTGTCAGCCAGAGATTCTTCTGACAGCCCTGAAGTGAGACCTCCCAACCCATCTACCAGAACAACAACACGCCTAGCAAGCCCACTGCAGCCAAGATCCTGGGAAGGGTGGGAGAAAGCCTGAGCCAGATCTGCTGTGTCCACTCTCCAGTGGAGCATTTCACCTTTGTGGGTGAGAATGCCAACCTGGGCACGGTGATGTGGTACAGGGAGATAGGTTCCATGGAGGTAGGATGGGGTCCGTGGGCAATTTCCCCCTCAGAGCTTCTTCATCTCATTCAAAAGATATGGAAGTTGAGTTCATTGTCAGCCAGAGATTCTTCTTTTGCCTGTAACACCGTGCCCACAGAAGATCCCCTACTTTCCTCAGCAGAGGGGTCCAGTGCTTGGAGCCATGTCTGTGATCTCCCCCACAGCCTTGGGTGGACACTAAGGCCCTGACTGTGTGAAGGCAGTAAAGGCCCCAGGCCAGAGCAGGTGGAGGGTGGTTACATGGAGCTGTCAGGATGGGAAGGCACTGACTCCCCTAGAAATGAGATGAGTCCTGAGCAGCCCTAGGAAACAAGCCAGGAAGCACATTTTCCCAAGGTTCCAGAGTAGCTTAGAGCCAGAGGTATCTGAAGCCAGAAAAGCACAGACAGACAATGAGAGTGGAGCTGAGCTACTGCAGGTCCCAGGTGACAAGGAGGGTCAGTGACAGCTGGAAGTCTCCAAAGGATTCAGCATGGATGAAATATCCATCTTTGGGTCTCTCTCTTCTACAAACCCAAATTCAACTCTGCAGGAAGTTGAGGGTCTAGCCCTTGTTCTTTTGACTCTGGGGCCAACTAATGCCATTTTGAAGAAGGAAATGGCAAACCACTCTAGTACTCGTGCCTGGAGAATCCCATGGACAGAGAAGCCTGGCGGGCTACAATCCATGGGGTTGCAAAGAGTCAGACACGACTGAGCGACTAACACACACAAGACAAGTGTACACAGAACTCTTTCTGTGAAAATATTGTATAACCAATATTTTACGCTGTATTATAGTGGACAATCATTTATGTCCATTGCTCAGTGCTAAACTCTATGGACAAAAATCAGTTATGAGCCAAATCCCATGAGTTCAATAACAGTCTCTAACTGCTGATGCTCATCCAGATCCTACATACAGCCACTTATTCTCATTTAGGAATAATCACTAATGAAAAACAAGTATAAAAAAGTCTGAAGAATTCAACAATTTTGAAATAAATATAAGGTTTGACAGTTTGTTCATGTTCTTAATACATTACTGGTTTACTATGAGAGAAACACATCCTAGAACACAAATTACATGCAATTCAATATATACTGGGATACTTAATAAGGAAACAAAAGTAGGGAATTCCTTGGTTAGTAATTCCTTGGTTAGGAATCTGTGCTTCCACTGCAGGGGGCATGGGGTAGATCTCTGCTCAGGGAAGTAAAATCCTATCAACTATAGAAAGTGAAAGTGTTAATCTCAGTCTTATCCGACTCTTTGTGATCCCATGGACTGTAGCCCACCAAGCCCCTCTGTCCATGGGATTCTCCAGGCAAGAATACTGGAGTGGGTTGCCATTCCCTCTCCAGGACATCTTTCTGATCCAGGGATTGAACCTATTGCAGATAGATCTTTAACATCTGAGCCACCAAGGAAGCCTAAGAGAAAGTATCAAAATATGAAATAATAAAATGTCACTTAGGAAAGAAAAATAATACTTATTTAGCTTACTTCTAAAAATCATATATCTCAGATCAGAGAAAGTAAATCATAATATTGCTTCATGAAACACGATTACAAACACATGCTTTGCTTAAGCAGTGCTTGAATCAAAAAGGTGAGATGAATCTTCAAAGATTGGCTATTACCAAAATGGAAAGACTTTATGGTACCTAGTACAGAAGTGTGTGCTAAGTCACTTTAATCATATCTGACTCTTTGCGACTCTAAGGACTATAGCCCACCAGGTTGCTCTGTTCATGGGATTCCCCAGGCAAGAATACTGGAGTGGGTTGCCATGTTCTCTTCCAGGGGATCTTCCTACAAAGGGATCAATCCCATGTATCCTGTATCTCCTGCATTGACAGGTAGTTCTTTACCACTAGTGCCACCTAGGAAGCTCAATATAGAAGAGAAGTGAGGAAATTAATTTTTGGCACAAGTGAAAATACTATTTAGTGAAATAAGTATCAGAGAGAAATGAAAGGGATCAGAGATTTAAAAAAGATAAATATTACATTAGACATTTTAAAGTACTTTTTCATTATCCAGTTGAAAATTAATATCTGTAATAACTTACATGCAGAGTACATCATGAGAAATGCAGGGCTAGAAGAAGCACAAGCTGGAATCAAGATTGCCAGGAGAAGTATCAATAACGTCAGATATGCAGATGACACTACCGTTGTGGCAGAAAGTGAAGAACTAAAGGGTCTCTTGATGAAAGTGAAAGAGGAGAGTGAAAAAGTTGGCTTAAAGCTCAAAATTCAGAAAACTAAGATCACGACATCCAGTCCCATCACTTCATGGCAAATGATGGGGAATCAGTGGAAACAGTAGCTGACTTTTATTTTCCTGGGCTCCAAAATCACTGCAGATGGTGACTGCAGCCATGAAATTAAAAGATGCTTACTCCTTGGAAGGAAAGTTATGACCAACCTAGAGACATTACTTTGTCAACAAAGGTCCATCTAGTCAAGGCTATGGTTTCTCCAATGATCATGTATGGATGTGAGAGTTGAACTATAAAGAAAGCTGAGCACCGAAGAATGATGCTTTTGAACTGTGGTGTTGGAGAAGACTCTTGGGAGTCCCTTGGACTGCAAGGAGATCCAACCTGTCCATCCTCAAGGAGATCAGTCCTGGGTGTTCATTGGAAGGACTGATGCTAAAGCTAACTCATTTGAAAAGACCCTGATGCTGGGAAGGATTGAAGGCAGGGGGAGAAGGGGACAACAGAGGATGAGATGGCTGGATGGCATCACTGACTCAGTGGGCATGGGTTTGGGTGGACTCCGGGAGTTGGTGATGGACAGGGAAGCCTGGCGTGCTGTGGTTCATGGGGTCGCAAAGAGTCGGACACGACTGAGCGACTGAACTGAATAAGGATTTGCTTTTTACCTCCAATCTTTCCCTACAGGCTATTAATTTTCCATTACTTGATTGATGAATACATCCAAAGATAAATTTTCAGTGTCTCAGTTTCTTCATCTATAACAACTACTGTTTATTGTTGTTTAGTCACTAAGTTGGAGAAGGCAATGGCACCCCACTCCAGTACTCTTGCCTGGAAAATACCATGGATGGAGAAGCCTGGTGGGCTACAGTCCATGGGGTCGCACAGAGTCAGACATCACTGAAGAGACTTAGCAACAGCAGCAGCAGCAGCAGCAGCAGCAGCAGTCACTAAGTAGTGTCCGACTCTTTTGCTACCCCATTGGTGGTAGCCTACCAGGCTCCTCTTTCCATACGATTCTCCAGGCAAGAATACTGGGTGGGTTGCTGTGCCCTCCTCCAGGAGGTATTCCTAACCCAGGGATGGAACCTGTATCTTCTGCATTAGCAGGTGGATTGTTTACCACTGAGCCACCTGGGAAGCCCTATAATAACTACTGTCCTGAGTCATTGTCTTGAGGTGGGCACTATGACATTTTAGGTGGGACAGTTCTTTAAGGGATAGTTCTGTGAATTGTATCTTTAACAGCATCTTGGTTTCTACCCACTAGAAGCTAGTGCATACCCCCCTGTATATTATTCTGTTATATGGGTTTTCAGTTTCAACTGTCATAGTAATTTCACAGAACATAAAGGTCATATGACAAGGTCTTTCTAGAAGATTAGCAATATTAATGTGGAAAACCAGAGATGCAATTTATTCATTCTGTTTAACAATTTTCCACATCTGTTTTCTAAATGACATTTACTAATATGTTATATTCTTTTCCATATCTCTGCTGTAGAATATATCTCTCCTTATTTCATAATTTTTTTCTACAATTATGCTGAAAGTTCTTTGTTCTTCTTTATAAAAGGACATTCTTCTCACTTTTAATTATGTTGTCTCTTAGAAGACAATTTTGCTCTTCCCTCAACAGTTGGGACACCTGTTCTCAATGTACCATATGGTTGTCACTAGTTTTTTTTTTTTTTTTTTCTTCTACATTTGATTAATATTCCTGTCGTGTTATGATTAGTAAACACATTACCTTCTGTCATGCTGTATGCATAAATTATTGACCTCTAAGCAAACATTTATGAAAGTCTCTTTATCTTTTTTTAATATAAAATAAACAACTCTCCTGAGGAAATGTGCACTTTACCTGTAAATGTCCAAGAGTAAAGCAATTATTCTGAAGGTATTTTAATTTCAACTTCCAGTACTAATATTAAGAATCCATATTAATGAAGAATTCCAAACCCAGAATAAGAGACTTAGTTCTTTCTTTCATGAGCTTTTGAGTATTCTCAAGTTTAATTATGGTTCCATTTGTGTGTAGTGGTGGTGTTTTTTAGTCACTAAGTCAGTTGTGTCCCACTCTTTTGCAACCCCATGGACTACAGCCCACCAGACTCCTCTGTATATGAGATGATCCCAGGCAAGAATACTGGAGCGGGTTGCCATTTCCTTCTCCAGGGATCTTCCTGACTCAGGGATCAAACCCATGTCTCCTGAATTGGCAGGAAGGTTCTTTACTACTGAGCTATTAGGGAAGCCCCATTTGTGTGTGTATTATATGTTATGCATATTGTATAAGTCACTTTTTATAATTAAAATCAACACTATCCTGAGTAAATTATTTATTAAAGAGTACCACTCATACTTTCTTGTTCATTTTTTTCTTCTATCTCCCTGCTCCTGTCCCCCTCTTTCTTTAAAATGTTCACACACACACACACACACACACACACATATAAAAATTTTTGTTATACAAGACTTTATTTTCTGATTTTTTTCAAGTATGAGTAACTTTGTAATCAGAAAACATATTACCTTAGATAATTTTTATTGCAAACAACAGAAGTGTAATCAAAACTTGTTTAATCTCATCTGGGAATTTATTGGTTCACACAACAGCAAAGTCCACCTACACAGTGTGGCTTCAGAAATGGCTAGATTTAAAGTCACAAATGATGGGTTAGATCCCTGTTTCTATCTCCTGGCTTACTTCTCCTGATAATTTGATTTTCAAGCAGTTCCTTCCCACATGTTGTTAAAAGTGGTCACCAACGGCAGTCTTAGGTTCATATTTTCCTTGTATCTAGTGAACTCAGATAAGAGAATACAGTGCATCTTTCTCCATAATTTCTTTGCAATTCTGGAGAAAAACCTACTTGCATAGGTTTGGGTTATGTTTATATCCCCTTTTTAACAATCCCTAAGACAAGGCAGACGTAATGATCCTTCTTGAACTGTATGTCTCAAGTGAACAGGATAGGAAAAACTACAGGCCTTTCAAACATATAGATTATTTTTTATCAGAAAAAAAGGAAAGAATACTGAATGTGCTGAGCTGTGCTTAGTCGCTCAGTCATGTCCGACTATTTTTGACATCACGGACTGTAGCCTACCAAGATCCTCTGTCCATGGGGATGCTCCAATCTAGAATACTGAATAGATGAAAATAATAGATAACTTTTCCATGTGTAGCTAGATTTGGTCTGGAGTAAATGCCTGAACAATTAACCTTATGAGGGCCGTGTCCACTGAATGAACTTTTGACAGTATATTTAGACAAAATAAAGCTTATTAATAAAATAAATGTATCCAGATTTGGTTTATCTCACTACTATGCCTCTCTCATGCTCTGTGTAATAGGAATTCAAACAGAAGACTATTTGGCAACCATCTTCTCAGATAACCTTAGCATACCTAACTGAAAGTTTCCATCTGCCACAGAATTAGACCTCTAACTATCCTCATTCTGTCAGATATATTAAGTCTTGAAAACCTCCAATACTCAGTCTGTGGAACTGATAACAAATAGGAGAATGTCATCTCATTAATGACATCTTAGAACTCCTCAGAATCATTAAAGCTCAGTGTACTTTTCTGTCTTGTGTTAATAATGTATAAATTTGATACTTTGCATGCAAAACCAGGATCTTCCTTACATCATGAAATACATCAAGGTAGATTTAACAAAGGATTAAAGGCCTAAGATTATTCACATGCTGTTGAATAAATGACTAAGTGAATGCTTATAAAAGAACATTTCAATGAGCTATAATTGAATTTGAGTGAAAGTCCTAGTTTCTTTAAAAATTAAGCAGAAATCCTTTGGTTCTGACACTTTGTGAAACTAAAGTAAATGTAATTAATAACTTTCTAAACTAAAATGTAATTAATAACTTTCTAAACTAAACTAAACTAAAAATAAAGCTTTCTAAAACTAAAATACATAAAATGTGTTAATGACTTTCTGTTTATTCAGGGATTAAGTAATGAGACTGAATCTTCTAGATATTCATAGAATCTTTCTGTGCTCATTAACATGAAACTGAGAATCTGTGATTAGCATTCACAACTTATATGCAAATGTAGAAGGTGTTGGAGGCTCATACTGCAGAGATTACACTCCATTAAATAAACAAATGATTATATGAGTTTTTGTAATTCTTATAATTTAAATAATTCTGAAGTCATTTGTTTATTTTATCTGATAGTTAATAGCATTTTAAAAGTCTCCTTATTTCAGCTTCTGGGTGGGAGTCTTAGAATAAAATGCAATTTGAATTCATGGAAGAACTAAGAGACCCTAAAAGAATAAATGGAATAGAATGTGAGAACTCTGAATATTTAATATAGGAGAAGGATAAGCTATCATACAACTATGATAATAACATAATAAACTGAATAGACTCAATAAAATGTTATAGCAATTAATTGAATCCACATTTGTTTGTACAAATGGAATCTGGACCTATTAGACAGGCAAAGTAATTAATGTCTTCTACTTGAAACTGATTAATCCTATTCTGAGGCTGAAGAGAATTTCAAAGAGACCAAATAAAGTGTTCAAACCATCTTAAAAATAAACTACAGATTAATTTTTTTTAGATTAATGAAAAACCATTTTACAGAGGAACTTCAATTAAATGTGCAACAAGGAAGTGTCACTATTAAAGGTAGATGCAAAAATAAAAATGGATCAGAAAGAAAAATCTCTCTTCAGATATGACAAATTTCAAAAGAGGAAAAGAAGTACTGCATTATTAATAAAAAGGAGGAAAATCAAGAAATAGGGGGAGATGTGTTAAATGGCAGGAGCGAAGACTACTTATCCTTCATTAGATGACATAATTTTTACATTGCAAGCATATATGAAATTTGGGTTAAAAACTGTTAGAATTAAGTTTTGCAGACATTCAATGCATGAGAAGTCTGGAGCAGCATAAATTATTCTAATCCAGAAGAGAGGCTTTGGCCAAGACCCTATTTTCTCCAAGGCTATTGAGATGCTAAAGACTTGACGACATCCATTAACATTCACACTGAGATTCTGTCTAATAAATATAATTCATGTTGCTATTTCCAGATTAATCCTGAAAAATGATTTAAAAAAAAAAGATGAATACTAGAGTGCGTTGCCATGTTCTTCTCCAAGGGATCTTCCCTACCCAAAGATTAAACCTGTATTTCCTGCATCTCCTGCACTGCAGTCTGATTCTTTATCTTCTGTGCTATAGGGGAAGCTCCAAATGTCTCTAAATGTCCTTAAAATGGCTGAAGGTCAGATATCATTTAAATTTTGATTTTTGTCATGTACTTGCTATTAAAGGCCAGAATTACACTTGCTTCAACTCAGTAATTATTGCTTTGTCTCTCTAAGGAGCTCTTAAAGCTTAAAGCCCAGGACGTAGTTATTTTTATTAGGATTTATAGAACAATAATTGGGAGTTTCTTTCTTTTCTTTTTTTTTCATAACTTCAAGGACTTTAACTGCAAGGACAGAGAAAATTCCTCAGTATTTAATGAAATGTACATATTTGGAAAGGAGCAGGAAAGGGAATATATTTTAACCTAGACATATTTAATTGCTTGGCTAGTCCTCAAAAATCTAAACCAAATACCTTCATAATTTAACAGTTATTTTCACTATGCAAATATATAAATGTAATAAATAATTATTTTAATCAATAATGCATTCAGTTCAGTTCAGTTTAGTTGCTCAGTCGTGTCCGACTCTTTGTGACCCCATGAATCACAGCACGCCAGGCCTCCCTGTCCATCACCAACTCCCGGAGTTCACTCAGACTCACGTCCATTGAGTCCATGATGCCATCCAGCCATCTCATCCTCGGTCGTCCCCTTCTCCTCCTGCCCCCAATCCCTCCCAGCATCAGGGTCTTTTCCAATGAGTCAACTCTTCACATGAGATGGCCAAAGTACTGGAGTTTCAGCTTTAGCATCATTCCTTCCAGAGAAATCCCAGGGTTGATCTCCTTCAGAATGGACTGGTTGGATCTCCTTGCAGTCCAAGGGACTCTCAAGAGTCTTCTCCAACACCACAGTTCAAAAGCATCAATTCTTCAACGGTCAGCCTTCTTCACAGTCCAACTCTCACATCCATACATGACTACTGGGAAAACCATAGCCTTGACTAGATGGACCTTAGTAGGCAAAGTAATGTCTCTGCTTTTGAATATGCTATCTAGGTTGGTCATAACTTTTCTTCCAAGGAGTAAGCGTCTTTTAATTTCATGGCTGCAGTCACCATCTGCACTGATTTTGGAGCCCAAAAAAATAAAGTCTGACACTGTTTCCACTGTTTCCCCATCTATTTCCCATGAAGTGATGGGACCAGATGCCATGATCTTCATTTTGTCAGCCTTCTTCACAGTCCAACTCTCACATCCATACATGACTACTGGGAAAACCATAGCCTTGACTAGATGGACCTTAGTAGGCAAAGTAATGTCTCTGCTTTTGAATATGCTATCTAGGTTGGTCATAACTTTCCTTCCAAGGAGTAAGCGTCTTTTAATTTCATGGCTGCAGTCACCATCTGCAGTGATTTTGGAGCCCCAAAAAATAAAGTCTGACACTGTTTCCACTGTTTCCCCATCTATTTCCCATGAAGTGATGGGACCAGATGCCATCTTAGTTTTCTGAATGTTGAGCTTTAAGCCAACTTTTTCACTCTCCTCTTTCACTTTCAACAAGAGGCTTTTTAGTTCCTCTTCACTTTCTGCCATAAGGGTGGTGTCATCTGCGTATCTGAGGTTATTGATATATCTCCCAGCAATCTTGATTCCAGCTTGTGCTTCTTCCAGCCCAATGTTTCTCATGATGTACTCTACATGTAGGGCTTCCCTGGTGGCTCAGAGGTTAAAGCGTCTGCCTCCAGTGTGGGAGACCCGGGTTCGATCCCTGGGTCGGGAAGATCCCCTGGAGAAGGAAATGGCAATCCACTCCATTATTCTTGCATGGAGAATCCCATGGACAGAGAAGCCTAGTAGGTTACAGTCCATGGGGTCGCAAAGAGTCAGACACGACTTCACCTTCACCTTCACCTTCACCTTCACTCTGCATGTAAGTTAAATAAGCACGGTGACAATATACAGCCTTGATGTACTCCTTTTCCTATTTGGAATCAGTCTGTTGTTCCATGGCCAGTTCTAACTGGTGCTTCCTGACCTGCATATAGGTTTCCCAAGAGTTCAGGTACTTAGAATCTTGAGAGAAAACCTGGGAATAAATATGGTCTTGACAAAGAAACTGACTGGAACTGGTCTTTGTTGTTTCCATTTTTTACCTAAGCAGAGTTGATTTACAATATTGTATTAATTACTGATATACAGGACAGTGACATCTTTTTCTTCAGTTGCTAAGTCACGTCTGACACATTGTGACCCCATAGAGTGAGCTCCAGGAGTTGGTGATGGACAGGGAGGCCTGGCGCGCTGCGATCATGGGGTCGCAAAGAGTCAGACAGGACTGCGCGACTGAACTGAAGACTGCAGCACACCAAGCTTCTCTGTCCTTCACCATATTCTGGAATTTACTGAAACTCATGTCCTTTAGTCAGTAATGCCACCCAACCATCTCATTCTCTCTCTCCCCCTTCTTATCCTGCCTTCAATCTTTCCCAGCATCAGGGTTTTTTCTAGTGAGTCAACTTTTCACATTACATGGCCAAAGTATTGGAATTTCAGCTTCAGCATCGTATATACACACCACTTCAGATTCGTTCCCCTTATAAAGTAATGTCACTCAGTCATATCTAACTCTCTGCGACCCCACGGACTGTAGCCCACCACGCTCCTCTGTCCATGGAATTCTCCAAGCAAGAATTTTGGGGTGGGTGGCCATTTCCTTCTCCAGAGGATCTTCTTGATCCATGGATTAAACCATGTCTCCTGCATTGCAGGCAGATTCTTTACTGTCTGAGCCACCAGGAAAGTCCTAATATAATGTAAGTGCTATGTAAATAGTTGAAGACGAGCGGCAAATTCAAGTTGTGTTTTTTGGAATTTCATGAAATTTTTTCTTTTCCGAATATTTTCCATCCTTAGATTGAATCCATGGATATGCTGATATGAAGGGTCGACTGTATTTTCTTCTCTCCAAATATCAAATTCCTAGCAAATATATACAATTTCAAATTAAATTCATAGGCTTTTTTTTTTTTTTTTTTTTGCTTTAACCTGTCACATAACATATTGCCATGAGTACTCAGAAGGAAATTCGTCATGGCAGATAAAAGAAAAAGTATGGCAATTCAGTACCACATTTTTTTTTCTGTCGATGAATGAAGTTTGCTGACATTACTTTGCCAACTAAGGTCCGTCTAGTCAAGGCTATGGTTTTTCCTGTGGTCATGTATGGATGTGAGTTGGACTGTGAAGAAGGCTGAGCGCTGAAGAATTGATGCTTTTGAACTGTGGTGTTGGAGAAGACTCTTGAGAGTCCCTTGGACTGCAAGGAGATCTAACCAGTCCATTCTGAAGGAGATCAACCCTGAGATTTCTTTGGAAGGAATGATGCTGAAGCTGAATTTTTTTTTTTTTTTTTTTTTGCTTTAACCTGTCACATAACATATTGCCATGAGTACTCAGAAGGAAATTCGTCATGGCAGATAAAAGAAAAAGTATGGCAATTCAGTACCACATTTTTTTTTCTGTCGATGAATGAAGTTTGCTGACATTACTTTGCCAACTAAGGTCCGTCTAGTCAAGGCTATGGTTTTTCCTGTGGTCATGTATGGATGTGAGTTGGACTGTGAAGAAGGCTGAGCGCTGAAGAATTGATGCTTTTGAACTGTGGTGTTGGAGAAGACTCTTGAGAGTCCCTTGGACTGCAAGGAGATCTAACCAGTCCATTCTGAAGGAGATCAACCCTGAGATTTCTTTGGAAGGAATGATGCTGAAGCTGAAGCTACAGTACTTTGGCCACCTCATGCAAGTGTTGACTCATCAGAAAAGTCCCTGATGCTGGGAGAGATTGGGGGCAGGAGGAGAAGGGGACAACCGAGGATGAGATGGCTGGATGGCATCACGGACTTGATGGACGTGAGTTTGAGTGAACTCTAGGAGTTGGTGATGGACAGGGAGGCCTGGCGTGCTGCAATTCATGGGGTCGCAAAGAGTCGGACACGACTGAGTGACTGAACTGATTAACTGAACTGACATCCTGAGCATGGCTGACCACGTGAAGAAGTGCAGTTACAGCATCGCAGAGAAGCGGGAGTAGGCGATCCCACCGCCGTGTATGTGCATGATGCAAGAACTCACTAAAGAAGGACGTTCACTTTGCTCAGTTTTAAAACCTGTACTTTCCCCTTATAGATTAGTACAAAATACTAAGTAGAATTCTCTGTACTATACAATAGGTTACATAGTAGCAAATATATTTTCATTCCAACCTTCTAATTTACCCCCAGCTCTCTCACCTTTGGTAATCATAAGTTTGTTTTCTATGTCTGTGAATCTTATTGTTTTGTAAATGAATTCATCTGTATGTCTTTTTTGATTGTTTGTTTGGTTATTTTAGATTCCATACTTATACAATATCATATATTTATCTTTGGCTTATTTCACTTAGTATGAAAATAATGGCATTGTCTCATTCTTTTTCTGGTTAAATAATATTCTATTGTGTGTATACACACATACATGCATACGTATATATGCATACACCACCTGTTCTTTAACGATTCATCTGTCAATAAACATTCTGAATGTTTCCAAGTTTTGTATTAAATTACAAATAGTGCTCATATGACCACTGGGGTGCATGCATCTTTGTTAGCTATAATTTTATCCATATATATGCTCAGCAGTGGGCCTGTAAGTTCATATGGTAACTCTACTTTGAGGTTTTTTTTTTTTTTTTTAAGGAATCCCCATACTCTCCTCTTTGGTGGCTGTATCAATTTATATTCCCACCAACAGTGTAGGAGGATTCCTTTTTCCCCACTCCCTCTCTAGCATTTATCATTTGCAGCCTTTCTGATGAAGATCATTCTGACCAGAACTAGGTGGTACTTTATTGTAATTTTTATTTGCATTTAAATCTGCTGCATTTCTATACACTAACAATGAAAGATCAGAAAGAGAAATTAAGGAAATAATCCCATTTACCACAGCATAATTTTTTTTTTAAATCTAGGATTAAACTACCTATGGAAGCAACAACATACACTCCAACAGCTATAGGATGCTGAGGAAAGAAACTAAAGACAAGGCAAACAGATGGAAAGATGGACTGTGTTCTTGGAAGAATCAATATTGTTAAAATTACTATACTACCCAAGACAATTTACAGACTCAAAGTAATCCCTATCAAATTACCAATGGCATTTTTTTATTTTCCCACAGAACTAGAGTGACCTTTGAATTTTCCAAACAACACATGATGCAATAAATGTCACTTTTTGAGATACAGAAACAGACCTAAATGATTATAATAGAGCATTTGTACCAGATAATATAGAGGGATAGCTATTTTGATGACTGAAAATGTACATTTCATAAGCAAAATTTAACATAGTGCTCAGGTATTGCATAATTTGATCATCTTTGCAGCCATTCAGGGAAAATAAATAAATGGACATGAAGTCAATAAAATGAATAACTACTTGAATGTCAATGATGAAACCCCTCCTCCAAATTTTCATGACATAATTGCAGTTTTTTAAGTGATACCACGATTTCAGTTACAAAACTAAGGGCTTCCCAGGTGGTGCTAGTGGTAAAGAACCTGGCTGCCAATGCAAGAGACAGATGGGTTTGATCACTGGGCTCAGACGATTCCCTGGAAGAGGACATGGCAACCCACTCGAATATTCTTGCCTGTAGAATCCAATGTACAGAGGAGCATGGCAGGCTATAGTCTATATGGTCGCAAAGAGTCTGACATGACTGAAGGGACTTAGCACAGCATATGAAAAGCTAAGACTCTATTTTAAAGTGTACTTTTAAGATGTTTATGAGAGTCTTTGAATTAGCAATAATTAACCTATTTCATTCAATATCATTTTATCTGTGATTATATACTACTCTCTCTCTCTCAATCATACTATTCGTAAGTACAAAAGCGGAGCATGTAGGAAGTATGGAGAATTTTCATAAAAACAGAATGCTCTTTTTAAGGAAAGTTGCTTGCCTTATAAAGAACTGGTGTGGATAACAGAAAGGATGCAAAGAGGAGCTAACAATCTAGCTCCTATATTTATATTTTGATGTGCATTTGTCCTTTAAGGTAAAAAATATACATTGAATGCTGTTTTTAAAGTAGTTTTCAATTTATTGAACATTTTATTCTATGCAAAGATCTTAATTTTGACATTTACTAGAGTTTACTGAACATTTGCTTTAGCTATTATCACAAAAATGGTGGTTAATTATACTTGATGATAGTCACAAATTTATAAAATGAGTTGCAAGGTCCATTTGTTTTAGCTTGTCTAATTGGTTATTAAAAATCATAGGAATTTCTTATAATATTATTCATTATGTACATGTAATTTCATCCTTTTATGGTAATTTGGCTATAATTTCCCTAAGTATTCAGTAGCATTTGTCTAAAACAAGTACTATTAATTTTTTTTTAAAAAAATCTATTTTTAATTGAGGGATAATTGCTTTACAATATTGGTTGATTTCAGCCAAATATCATTACTATAACTTTTATCTTCAAATTCCAAAATGCAGATTATGTCTCTAATCCATACTTATGAAATAAAATTAATAGCTATTTCTATTGCTAAAGAGCATTTGTAGATTATGAAAGAGTTGTCGAGATATAGTTACATTAAATTCCCACACAGTCACAAATGCAAAAAAACTTACATATTCTCAGAAAAGATAGGATTATCTCATTTTTTTCTAATACAGGAAACATTTCTGTAAATAAATAAGTCTTTTGTAGTGTCAAGCAATTGTTTTGGCAAGAAATGGTACTACAGAATAAAAAATTAATTCAGTTCATAGAAGACTGTTAAGCTTGACAAGCTTTATTCCAAAAATAAATAAAGGTCTGTCACTGTAGCTTTGCCAGACTTTAGTAGTCTTTCATACAAGATATTATCTGTAATATCATTGAAAATAAACATGACTATTTTCTACCATGCATAAAAATATATATTTCTGTTTATATTTTATCTCTATATACCAAGCAAATCATTTTGTATTTGTGAATGTTTTAAATTATGTAATTTGTGAGAAATAAGGAAATCTTACAATAACAGAGTGCACAGATTGCTTTAAAAAATTGAAATGTTGTTCTAAGGAGCCTCACACAGCAAGATGCCTTTCCTTACACAGTAAGAGACCTACCTTTTGTGAAATACCCTCCTGCACAGGCTTCTAACATTGTGATCTTTTTTTTCAAACTTGCAGAAAGCCGCTCAATATCTACAGATTCTATGAAGCAGACGTCATGCTGATTTCTGAAAGGTTCAAAAAGTTGGGGTCCAACAGGTTTATTCTCTGATCAAATTTTTGCTGAATCCACTGCAGCAAATGTCCTGGGTGTATTAAGTCTTCAGTGGAGACTGAATCCAGTTTACTACTAAGGCAGCCCCTCCTTTTCCTGCTACCCCCCTAACCCTTCCCCAACATGTTGAAGAAAGGAAAATCTTTCTTTTCTATCATCTTTAGCAGAATGATAAATTCCCCATCTAGTGGAATCTACTCTTTAAACTGTTTTAAAAATATATTTGTTGTACTATGTAGGCTCAGGGCCTCAGAAAAGCAGATAAGCAATCGCACAGCATACTAAAACCTTCCCTGATCTAGGAGTTATAAAACATGCTATTGTATATAATTCTGATATTATCTCTGGGCCTCAGTTTTATCACTTAAACAATGACATAGTGGAACATGGTAATTTGTCATCTTCCTAATGGATTATCTGATTCTAAAACAGAACAGTTTTAACATGAATCATTCAGTATTTTCTCTCTGGTTTCCTATAAACACAAAGAATTGATATACCTACCAAAGCCTAATTTACCATGGAACATTATTTATTGACCTAAGGAACTTAGTTATCACAAGCCACTGAATATATCTTCTACTAATGTTCTATTTTTACATGAAGTAATCTTATTTTAACTTTTGCAACTCTGAATATGTGAAGATATCTTCATTAAATAAAAATGTCTATCAGTGAAAATGGTTTGTTTTTTTTCCTAAATACAATTTTTTACATATTAAAGGAAATGGTAAAATAGGTTGGCTATGTATTTGTTGGTATGGTAATCTTCTTCTTCCTTTTATTCCCATCAAGGTATCTTTATTTTCAAGGTTCACATAAGCTCACAGCTTTCTCAGATAATACCTAAGAAAACTACCATATATTTATCCATAGCCTGAGTTTAGATCCATACATCCCACACTCATCTTTTCACATAGCTGTTCAAAGAATAACTGTTAATATTAGATTAGTGCAAAAGTAATTGTGGTTCTGCTGCTGCTACTGCTAAGTCACTTCAGTCGTGTCTGACTCTGTGTGACCCCATAGACGGCAGCCCACCAGGCTCCCCTGTCCCTGGGATTCTCCAGGCAAGAACACTGGAGTGGGTTGCCATTTCCTTCTCCAATGCATGAAAGTGAAAAGTGAAAGGGAAGTCGCTCAGTCCTGTCCAACTCTTCACAACCCCATGGACTGCAGCCTACCAGGCTCCTCTGCCCATGGGTTTTCCAGGCAAGAGTACTGGAGTGGGGTGCCATCGCCTTCTCCTTCTACATCATTGAAATTTGCTGTTTGATAATGGAATATATTCTTAAATGTAGTTAATGGACATGAGATTGAGCAAACTATGCGAGACAGTGTAGGAGAGGGAAACCTGTTGTGGTGCGAGCAATGGAGTTGCAAAGATTAGGACATGACTTAGCGACTGAACAACTGGAATACATTCTTAAATACGATTATGTTACATATCATTTTAATGCACATTTCTCATTTTTTTTTTTTTTTTTTTTTTTGCTAATGACTTGTTATTTCTATTTATTTTAGACTAGGAAAATGATGTCAGAAAAAAACCAAATTCCAGTATTTTTCTCACTCGAGTTCAAAATGGATTATAAAGCAGCAGAGACACCTCGCAACATCAACTACGGATTTGGCTCAGGAACTGCTAATCAATGTACAGAGCAGTAGTGTTTCAGCAAGTTTTGCAAAGGAGACTAGAGCCTTGAAGATGACGAGCACAGCAGTCAGCTATTGGAAGTTGACAACCTCCAATTAAGAGGATCATTGAAGCTGATCCTCTGACAACTACATGAGAAGTTGCTGAAGAACTCAATGTTGACCATTTTATAGTTTTTCAGCATTTGTAGCAAACTGGAAAGGCAAACAAGCTCGATAAGTGGATGCCTCATGAATTTAGAAAAAAAAATGTTTTGTTTTGAAGTGTCATCTTCTCTTATTTTATGCAACAACAATGAACCAGTTCTTGATCAAATGGTGATGTGCAATAAAAAGTGGATTTTATATGACAATCAGGAATGACCAGCTCAGTGTTTGGACCAAGAAACTCCAAAGCATTTGTCAAAGCCAAACTTGTACCAAAAAAAGGTCACAGGTCACTGCTTGGTGGTTTGCTGTTGGAATGATCCACTACAGCTTTCTGAATCTCAGTGAAACCATTACACCTGAAAGGTATGCTCATAAATTGATGAGATGCACTGAAAACTACAATGCCTCCAGCTGGCACTGACAACAGAAAGGGCCCAATTCTTCTCCATGACAACACCCAACTGAACATTGCACATCCAACAGTCCAAAAGTTTGACAAATTAGGCTACAAAGTTTTGTCTCATTCATCATATTCAGCTGACCTGTTGCCAACCAACTACCACTTATTAAACATCTGAAGAACTTATTTTATTGTAGGGAAAACACTTCCACAATCAGCAGGATGCAGAAAATGCTTTCGAAGAGTTTGTCAAATCCTGAAGCACAGATTTTCATACTACAGGAATAAACAAACTTATTTCTCATTGGCAAAAATGTGTTGATTTTAATGGATCCTATTTTGATTAATAAAGATGTGTCTGACCCTAGTTATAAAGATTTAAAATTCATAGTTTGAAACTGCAAGTACTTTTTCACCAACCTAATACAACTCTACTTGTACTGTTACATTTCCAATCATCATTATGATTTAGTAAAGATTATTGGATTGATTTCTACTTGGCCAAGTTAGGGGGGGAAAAAAGTTCTCACCTGAATTAAGCACAGCATTCTATAAATGGGACTTCCCTAGTGACTTAGACAATAAAGAATCTCCTTACAACTTAAAAGACCTAGGTTTGATCCCAGGGTGGGGAAAGACCCTTGGAGAAGGGAATGGCAACCCACTCCAGTATTCTTGTCTGGAGAATTCCATGGACAGAAGACCTGGTGGGCTACAGCCCATGGGGTCAAAAAGAGTTGGACACAACTGAGTAACTAAAAAACACTTTCACTTATTTTGTAAACAGACACTGTAGGTAGTAACACAATGGGTGACAAGGTGGGACAATGTAAACTATTGCATATTAGATACATAGACATTAGATATCTATTAGATATTTAGAAACTATTAGATATTTAGAATAAACAATATGGAAAAACAGACTAGAATGCTAATTTACACTGAAAAAAAAGACGACTGCTACTTTAAAATTTTTAACAATTGAGTTATATTTTGTAAATAGTACCAATAAAAGGTAGGGCAATTCAACACACAATAATATAAAAATAAAGCTAAATTGGTATATGTTAGTTATTCCTGAAATAGTGAAAGAGGAATGCAACAGTAATGTTCAGTCAGTTCATTCAGTTTAGTTGCTCAGTCATGTCCGACTCTTTGTGACCCCATGAATTGCAGCACGCCAGGCCTCCCTGTCCATCACCAACTCCCAGAGTTCACCCATACTCATGTCCATCGAGTCGGTGATGCTATCCAGCCATCTCATCCTCTGCCGTCCCCTTCTCCTCTTGCTCCCAATCCCTCCCAGTATCAGAGTCTTTTCCAATGAGTCAACTCTTCGCATGAGGTGGCCAAAGTACTGGAGCTTCAGCTTTAGCATCATTTCTTCCAAAGAACACCAAGCACTGGTCTCCTTTAGATGGACTGGTTGGATCTCCTTGCAGTCCAAGGGACTCTCAAGAGTCTTCTCCAACACCACAGTTCAAAAGCATCAATTCTTCAGCGCTCAGCTTTCTTCACAGTCCAACTCTCACATCCATACATGACTACTGGAAAAACCATAGCCTTGACTAGACGGACCTTTGTTGGCAAAGTAATGTCTCTCCTTTTGAATATGCTATCTAGGTTGGTCATAATTTTCCTTACAAGGAGTAATCATCTTTTAAAATCACTGCAGATGGCTGCAATCACCATCTGCAGTGATTTTGGTGCCCCCCAAAATAAAGTATGACACTGTTCCCACTGTTTCCCCATCTATTTCCCATGAAGTGATGGGACCAGATGCCATGATCTTCATTTTCTGAATGTTGAGCTTTAAGCCAACTTTGTCACTCATCTCTTTCACTTTCATCAAGAGGCTTTTTAGCTCCTCTTCACTTTCTGCCATAAGGGTGGTGTCATCTGCATATCTGAGCTTATTGATATATCTCCCAGCAATCTTGATTCCAGCTTGTGCTTCTTCCATCCCAGCGTTTCTCATGATGTACTCTGCATATAAGTTAAATAATCAGGGTGACAATATACAGCCTTGATGTATTCCTTTAGTTTTGTGCAACTAGTAATACAATAGCTTTCACCAAATGTATACACTAGCATTTTGCAATTTTGGAAGTACACACTGCATAGAAGAACTGTCCAAAGCATTTGGGCACTATTGTATTTCAGGAAATGGAGAGGCCACTTACTCAAAGGTGTAAAATAAAACTGAACTGATGGCTAGATCTAGAAGGCTGTGTAGTCTGAAAATCACCATATTAGATTATTGTTAAACATGCACAGTGCCCCCCAACACACATGCATAATAGTACTTAAACATATAAATGCCAGTGTTCAGAGAGACTTAATAACAAGAACAGAGGAAAAGACTGAGAGCTTGAGTTATAATAAAATTAATTATTAAAATCTATTTTAGCTTCAAATGCTTGCTAATAGTTAAAACTCTTTACTTTTATAAAGTTGATAAGAAATGTTAAAAAATGATTTGAATTTATATTGCCTTTTGTTGTAAAGTCACATTTATTAAAAATGCTCTTTAAACTACTTTACACCTCAATAAAAATATTTTATGCAGAAGCTGTTAGTATACTAGTTCCTCAAGCCCTGAAAATGCAATTCTTTTCATTCTAGCAGTTACTACCTAAACACTTACAGAAGACAGATTCATTGTGCCCGATTAGAATTACTTAACAAAGAGGATCAAGTTATAAATGGTCTTATATTGATAAATTCTATTGCTGCTTTATGTTACCTTTGTCAAAGGAAGTTAACTAAAAATGCATGCCAGATCTATTATAGAATTTTTAAAATATATTTACTTTATTATTTATATTATTTCCCATACAATTCAGACATATTACAAAATAAGCACTGTAACTGAATTGCTAATTGTTTCCTATTCATTGAGAACATAGGCAAAAATAATATCCATTATCTTTTACTACTGCAGGTTATTTTCTAATATTAAGTAGTATTTACCCTTGTTCACATTTCCTTATTGCTTTACTTGATTTTCTTGATTTCAGTGTAAATCATGTCAACTTCCTAACTATATTTTCATGCATACTTCTTTTTGAGAATTTACAAGTATTTCAATTATTTATTTAATAGACATTGCCAAAAAATGTTCAACCTACTGTACAATTGCATTCATTCCACTTGCTAGCAAGGTAATATTCAAAATCCTTCAAGCTAGGCTTCAGCAGTAGGTGAATAGAGAATCTCCAGATGTACAAGTTGGATTTAGAATAGGCAGAGGAACCAGAGATCAAATTCTCAGCATCAACTGGATCATATAAAAAGCAAGGGAATTCCAGAAAATCATCTACTTTTGCTTCACTGACTATGCTAAATAAAGCCTTTGACTGTGTGGATCACAACAAAATGGAAAATTCTTAAAGAAATGGAAGTACTAGACCACCTTACTTGTCTCCTAAAAACCTGTATGCAGATCAAGAAGCAACAGTTAGAACCAGACATGGAACAATGGACTGGTTCAAAATAGTGAAAGGAGTTTGTCAAGGCTGTATATTTTCACCCTGCTTATTTAACTTATATGCAGACTACATTGTGAGAAATGCTGGGCTGCATGAAGCACAAGTTGGAATCAAGATTGTTGAGAGAAATATCAACAATTCAGATATGTAGATGATACCATTCTAATGGCAGAAACAAAGACCTAAAGAGCCTCTTGAGAAGGGTGAAAGAGGAGAGTAAAAAAACTGGCTTAAAATTCAACATTCAAAAAACTAAGATCATGGCATTCAGTCCCATCATTCCATGGCAAATAGATGGGAAAAAAGTAGAAACTGTGAGATTTTATATTCCTTGGCTCCAAAATCACTATGAATGGTGACTGCAGCCATAAAATTAAAAGACCTTGATTTTTAGAAGAAAAACTATGACACATATAGTCAGCATGTTAAAAACAGAGGCACTGCCTTGCCAACAAAGGTCTATATAGTCAAACCTATGGTTTTTGCATTCAGTTCAGTTCCGTCACTCAGTCAGTTCCAATTCTTTGCAACCCCATGAACTGCAGCATGCCAGGCCTTCCTGTCCATCACCAACCTCTAGAGTTTACCCAAACTCATGTCTGTTGTCGGTGATGCTACCAACCATCTTGTCCTCTGTGGTCCCCTTCTCCTGCCTTCAATCTTTCCCAACATCAGGGTATTTTCAAATGAGTCAGCTCTTCACATCAGGTGGCCAAAATATTGGAGTTTCAGCTTCAAAATCAATAATTCCAATGAACACCCAGGACTGATTTCCTTTAGGATGGACTGGTTGGATCTCCTTGCAGTCTAAGGGACTCTCAAGAGTCTTCTCCAATACCACAGTTCAAAAGCATCAATTCTTCAGCACTCAGCTTTCTTTATAGTACAACTCTCACAGCCATACATGACCACTGGAAAAACCATAGCCTTGACTAGACAGACCTTTGTTGACAAAGTAATGTCTCTGCTTTTTAATATGCTGTCTAGGTTGGTCATAACTTTCCTTCCAAGGAGTAAGCATCTTTTAATTTCATGGCTTTTGCATTAGCCATGTACAGATGTGAGAGTTGGACCACAAAGAAGGTTGTGTGCCAAAGAATTGGTGCTTTCAAACTGTAGTGATGGAGAAGACTCCTGAGAGCCCTTGAACTGCAAGGAAATCAAGCCAGTCAATCAGCGTGAGGAATTCCAGTTGTGACAGGGTAATGCGGCAGAGATTCCTCACGCTGGCTCCCGGCACTAAAGGATATCAACTCTGAATATTCATTGGAAAGACTGATGCTGAAGTTGAGTCTCCAATACTTTGGCCACCTGATGCAAAGAGCTGACTCATTGGAACTGATCTTGATGCTGGGAAAGATTGAGGGCAGGGGGAGAAGGGGATGACAGAGGATGAGATGGTTGGATGGCATCACTGACTCAATGGACATGAGTTTGAGCAAGCTCTGGGAGTTGGTGACAGTCAGGGAAGCCTAGTGTGCTGCAGTCCATGAGGGTGCAAAGAATTGAACATGACTAAACTGAACAAATATTTTACAGTGTAGATATAAGAAAATGATTTGGCCAAGTCCTAAACATATCAGTCAAATATTTAGAGCTTACTGAAAGGCTAATCTTTACAATTCCCTCTAGAATAAAAATTAAGTTAAAAACTAGCTTAGCATACAATTTTCCCCAATGCGTTTATTGTTTACATGAAAGAGTACTCAAGACACAATCTCTAAAACATCAGTACAATCAGATAGCAAGTACTGGGAAGACTGAGCTCTCTGGCCAGTAGTTTTGAAGGATTAGTGTGTCACAGAGATAAGCAGATTTTTTCACTGTAATATTTATAGGACTTTTAATATAGTAAATTGCATTATGAGGACCTAGAGAGACATATGTATGAAATAGAAAATTTTCTAAATTTATTTAGGCTTTATTCTGAGAGCATCGCTTAGAACTAGTGTCTATCAAGCAAACTAAAATAGAAAAAAAAATCAAACAGATAATATTTTAAATTTATTGATTGCAGTTAGTTTGATTTGGTTTGGTTTGATTTGCACCTGCATAATTGATTCAATTCTTTACATAAAAGGGAACAGAATGGATAGGAACATAATTTCCTAATGATATTGGACTGTTTGTCATCTATTCTGCTAATATCCTTTCTTGAAATTTGTATGTTAGGTTAGTGCATAGTCTTGATTTAAGAAGGAATGAGGAAATGAAAAGTTGAAGTAATGAGAAATTTTCTAATCACTTGTTGGTCTCTCTACTTTCTTAGTATATTAAAGATGAGACTGTGTCTAACAAAACTGTCAAAATATTTTCTATGGAGTCAGATGAGGGAAGGATTCCTTAGAGAAGATGGAATAATGAAAGTAGTTTATTTTCTTTAATAAATAAGACAGTGTCACTTATATATCTTATTCTGTTTAAGGAGAAAGTTGGACTCTAAATGTAAACATATGTTTATTCAAGTATATCTCATAGAAATTCAAGAATTAAATTCATCTGCCTTATGTAATTAAAATTCTAGGGTTGCTTATAATATAATTGAATTATAAGGTGCCCTGTGAGCTTTAACACCTTGAGGGAGAAAGCCATAAAACTAAATGGCTCTCTGGCTGACTACAAAATGAATGAGGCCTCTATAATTCATTAACAGATGATGTCACATCCTTAAAACTTGAATAAATAGCCCAACTTCTTAGGAAATTTTGTCTGTCTCAATCTAAGTAAAACACATGCTTGACTTACTTGTTTTCTCTGGGAAAAAGTATATGAGTTTTCCAAAAGACCCACATTATTTGTAGCTTATTTTTAAAAATTATTTTCTCTACTTCAGCTCAGATATGCTTATTTTCCCATTTCTGTTTTTAATTAATTTTTAACATTTATGAATATTTCTTCAGGAATGTTTAATAACATGAGTAAAAAATATAAACCAGTGTTTATGTACCATAGGTGTGTATGTGCCTGTGTGCATGCATATGTGTATTTAATACAGTATTGTTATGAAGCTTTGTTAGTAAGGCCAAGAGATAAGAGACAGGAAGTGAGAATAAGAGAAAGTTTGAGATAAAGAGAAAGAACAAAAGTAAAATACACAGGACAGAGAATTACATTGTGGTCATTTTGAACCTTATTAGATTCTTCTTCTCACATTCATGTGTCCATTTTGCAGACAGCTGACAAGACGCCCCATGATTGTTTATCAGTGTGTACTGCTGTGGATCTAAGAGGAAAAGGAATATGTCACAGATATTTACTCAATTGGGGTACACTCTCTATCTTTATCACCTGAAGCATTGCTTAATTAATATAATACTTCACTATAACATGATACATTCACTGTAGATACTGGAGACTAAAATAT
The DNA here is from genome assembly GCA_006408695.1 of Aepyceros melampus. NCBI lineage: Eukaryota > Metazoa > Chordata > Mammalia > Artiodactyla > Bovidae > Aepyceros > Aepyceros melampus. The sequence continues at coordinate 375,596 of SJXQ01006866.1, forward strand.
ACCAGCAGAGAAGAAAGACTGATTTCAGATGACTGAAGGAACATTTTTAAGAAGGGACAGATTTGGTGAGGATGTATTGTGAAAACTAGTTATTTCAGATTATTAGGTCAAAAACAAATCATACTTAATATTATATTTCACTTTCTATCTTCTATTTTTCCATTTATCATACCTCTACTGGATTAGCCAACTGAAACCTTCACAGTCACTAAGGCATTTCATGAAGATTCATTTCATTCATTAATTAAGGCATACATTAAGATTTAATGGTATCAATATTCTGTTTTGTTTCTTGGAGAATCTGGTTAACGTTTCTTTCAACAGGCCTTAATAATCAAAGGGGTTTACATGTGGGCAGATTAGATTCAAAATTTTATACACCAATGACAACACTGACTTGCTGTAGAAGTCTCAACAGACCTTTTATTCAGCTGTGGCACATGCTTATTTTCATTTTAATGGCTTTGTAATCCTTTTCTCTAATGTATAAGTGCTTGTGACTCTTTATTCCAAAGCATCATGAATCTCTCTGTGCTAAATACACATGGAATATGCTGTAATAGAGAAACAATAATGATCTTAGATGTCCTAATGCAGTGCCTTTAAATAGATTTTACAAAGAAAACGGTAATTCTTTTGCCTTGGATAAATGAGCAACTGCCACATTTATCAAATTAGTCATAGGAAGTTTTTTTTTTTTAATTAAGAATGTATGAAAATTGCAACTTAAGTGGAATCATATGGCATTAAAATGTATATCTTATTTTTCCTGGTCATATAGTAGCTCATATGTCTAAAATAAGGATAATTCCTTTAAAATTGTATTGTTTAATGCAGGTATCAGTTAAGTTTCCATTTCATTTATTGTGAATAGACGTTATTTTAATTGTATCTAGAGTGATATCCTTGCTATATGCAATCTTATTAAATTATATCCTGATAAAAGACTAGGTCTGTGGCAGAAATTGTAACCTTGATTGCAATTCAGACTTTTCTTAACTTTATGAGTGAAGCGTGCGCGCGCGCGCACACACACACACACACACACACACACAGTTAGCTAATAGGTAGGTAGGTAGGTAGGTAGGTAGACAGATAGCTAATAGGCAGGTAGACATTGAGGATAAATTTAATTTACTTGATTAGCACAAAGTAAGCATCTACTGGGTTTCCTAGGTAGCTTAGTATAAAGTAGCCTGCCTGCCAATTCAGGAGACAGACACAAGAGATGGGGTTTGATCCCTGGGTAGGGAAGATCCCCTGGAGTTGGAAATGGCAACCCACTCCAGTATTCTTGCCTGGAAAATTCCGTGGACAAAGGAACCTGGCAGGCCACAGTTCTAGGGTTGCAGAGTATGACACGACCAAGCGCACGCACGCGCGCACACACACACACACACACACACACACACACAAGCATCTATTATGAATATTCAAAACTATCTAGAAGCACCCTTTTTGCTTTCACTCAGTATATCCACTATTTTCTCCAGAGGGAAATCAAGCTTTGGCTTCTAACAACATATATAGGTCATGCCTGATTCTGAACTTTAAATAAATTGAATCTTATACATATCTTTGAATTTTCTATATCTTGTTTTACTATTGTTCTTTTATAGCCATCCATGCTACGTTGTTGTTCATTTGCTCAGTTGTGTCTGTCTCTTGGTGACCCAACAGACTGCATCCCACCAGGGTCCTCTGTCCATGGGATTTCCCAGGTAAGAACACTGGAGTGGGTTGCCATTTCCTTCTCCAGGTGATCTTCCTGACCCAGGGGTAGAAATTATATCTCCTGTTTGGCAGGCAGATTCTTTAACACTGAGCTACTTGGGAAGTCCCATTCATGCTATAGCCCACAGTTGATAGTTTTCCATTTTATTGTGGTAGAATATTGTATACACCTGCACATATATCTTAATATAAATAAGAAAAAAAATCTGTTTATTCTGATGTTGAACACTTGTTTCCAATTTGAAGTAATTATAAAGACTGATATGAACATTTTCTATAAGTTCTTCATTGCACATATGGATACATTTTTGGATATGGGATAACTGAATCTTAAGGTATATAGTTTATGGTCAGTAGCTATTACTGTTCTCTAAAAATGTTTCTATCAGTTTATTGGTAATGGCATGTTATTAGAGCTTTCCTTGCTTAACATCCTTGAAAATTTTGGTATTGCCAGTATGTCTAATTTTAGTCATTTTAGTAGGTTCAGTTCAGTTCAGTCACTCAGTCGTGTCCAACTCTTTGCGACCCGAGGGACAGCAGCATGCCAGGCCTCCCTGCCCATCACCAACTCCCAGAGCTTATTCAAACTCATGTCCATCGAGTCAGCGATGCCATCCAAACATCTCTTTCCCTTCATCCCCTTCTCCCTCCCTGTCCATCACCAACTCCCAGAGTTTACTCAAACTCATGTCCATCGAGTCAGGGATGCCATCCAAACATCTCATTTCCCTTCATCCCCTTCTCCTCCTGCCTTCAATCTTCCCAGCAACAGGGTCTTTTTTTTTTTTTCCCTTTTTTAAATTTTATTTTTATTTATTTTTTATATACTGTATTCATTTTGCTATACATTGACATGAATCAGCCACGAGTGGGTCTTTTTCATTGAGACATTTCTTTGTATCAGGTGGCCAAAGTCCTAGAGTTTCAGCTTCAGCACCAGTCCTTCCAATAAATATTCAGGACTGATTTCCTTAGCAGGTAAACAGCAGTATCTATTGAGTTTAATTTGCATCCCTTTAAGAAGGATGACATAGAACACTCTTTATGTACCATCTTTTCACTTGAATAGCATGTTTCTTCCACATTATATTTGGTTATCTTTGTATTTTTGACTGATTCATATGGTTGGTTATCTGTTTGTATCATAGCCTTGAGAAGAGTCATTTGTCAATTACATATAATTCAAATATCTTTTCCCATTTTGTGGGCTTTCTTTTCTTAGTGGTATCTTTTGATAAACAGATGTTTCTAATTTCAGTGAAGTGCAACATACAAATTTTTTGCTTATTCTTTTTTGTATCATGTTTAAAATACCCCCAAACTCACAACCTAAAAGACATTCTCTTCAACACATTTTATTATTTCATCTTTCATATTTTTATTATTAGGGCTCTAAAGTCTTTATATTTGATAGTCAGTATTCCCATCTCCTTTAAAAATGACTGTTTTCTTGTCAGTTTATATTGCATAAGTTTCCCAACTTTTTATCAATGTAAAGTACATACAAGTATGCAGCTCAATAAGTTTTCTCAAATGAAATATACACCTCTGGTCATCACCCAGAACAAGAACAGAAATAGTATTAGCACCTCAGAACTCGTAACTTGCTTCCAACCGTTCATTCTGACTTCCAACAGTATAGTTTGTTGTTTGTAGTTTTTCTTTATACAAATGGAATTCTTCAGAACTCTTTTGTGCCTGACTTCATTTGCAGAACATGTATTTAAATTCAGACGAAGAGCTGAGTGTAACTGTTTATTTGCATTGCACTATAGCATTCTGAGTGTGTGCTAAGTCTCTTCAGTTGTGTCCAACTCTTTGTGACCCTATGGACTGTAGACTGCCAGACTCCTCTGTCTATGGGATTCTGTAGGCAAGAATACTGGAGTGGGTTGCTATGCCCTCCTCCAGGAGATTTTTCTAACTCAGAGATCAAACTTTCTTCTGTCTTCTCTATTGGCAGACAGGTTCTTTACCACTAGCACCACCTGGGAAGCCCCAATATACCAAAATGTATTATCCTTCTTACTGCTGAAGGATATGTGGACGTTTTCCAGTTTTTGTCCAATATAAATAATGATTGCCAAAAATATTTCAGCATGTGTATTTTTATGATACATTTTTATGATACATCTATAGATCCATTTTTGTTATAGTGTAAGAGTAGAACAGTTCAGATATAATAAACCGTATTGCTCTGTGGGTCCACAATTGAATGACAAATCATTGCAAAGTTTTTGATTTCAACCAAATAATTTTATTTGCCCATGATTCTGAAGTCTGGACTGAACACAGCTGGGCAATTTTTCTGCTAGTGTTTCTTCCTCATGACGCTGCATCTAATTCGTTGGTTGGGGCTTGGGTTAGCTAAAATAATGGAGTACCAAGCTTACTTTCTTTTTGTAGTTATAGACTTCTTTCCATGTAGCCTCTTCATATGGGCTCTCTACCCAGCAAGACAATGAATTTCTTATACTTTGCTTAAAATTCCCAGTAATGCAAACCACAGGAGTTGCCGGACCTTTTTAAAACTTTGGTGCAAAACTAGCACAGCATCACTTTTACATTTTATTGGCAAAATCACTCCATAATTTTAGGCCAAACTGAAGAAAATGAGACTCCATGAGATCCTGAATGCTGAGAGATTACAGTTCATCAGAGGCCCTCAATTAAAAGACTATTCCATCTACCCTCATAGGTTTTTATGGGGATTGTTCTGTAATTTTCCATTCTTATACTGTGCTTGTTAGGTATTGAGATTGAGGTTATGCTGGGTTCAGAAAAAGAACTGGAATATGTTCTCTTTTTTCTGTTCCCAGGAACTTTTTGCTCAATATTGTTGGGTTTTCCTTCCTTAAAAATTTGGAAAAATTCATCAGAGAAGCAATATGAGAGTGGAATTTTCTTTGTGGGGATATTTTAAATAAAAGATTCAATTTGTAGGCTAAATATTGACCTATTTGTGTTTTTTTTTTCCACAAGGTTACAGTTTTGAGAATGATATTCATTTAGTGTATATATATTTGACACTTAGGCATCAAATATTATCTTTTTTCATTGATGTCTAATGGAAGTAAGGGCTTCTCAAGTAGTGCTAGTGGTAAAGAACCCACCTGCCAATAGAGCAGACTGTAGGAGACGTGGGTTCGATCTCTGGGTCGAGAAGATTCCCTGGAGGAGGATATGCAATCCACTCCAGTATTCTTGACTGGAGAATCCTATGGACAGCAGAGCCTGGAAAGCTATAGTCTATAGAGTCGCAAAGAGTCAGACACAAGTGAAACAACACATACACAGTGGAAGTACATTACAAGTTCTTTTTTCATTTCTGGTACTGCTAAATTTTTTATATCTTTTTTATAATTATTGATAAAATTTTACTAGTTTTATTAGTCTTTTAAAAACACTAACTTTTGTTTCTATCAATTTTTTTCTCATGACTTTTTTTGGTATACTCATGGAGTTTGGCTCTATTATTATTATTATTTGTTTTTACTTTCTTTGAAGTTGAGAGGATATGATTTTTATTAACTTCTTGAATGGAAATTTAGTTGGCTGATTCTAAACCTTCAGTCTTTTTTAAGAGATTTAAGACACTGAGTTTTTAGTTCTTCATTTCAAATTTCATTTTGATGATTGTTAGTATTGTATTGTTTAACTGCAATTATTTGGAGTTTCTAGTTATTGTTCTCTTACTGATTTTTAGCTGAATTCAGTTGCAGTCAAAGAACATATACTGAACTATTTCAAATATTTAAGGACTTCTGAGGCTTCATTTATTGCCCAGCATATGGTTTACTATATATATATATATTTTTTTTTTCTTTTGGTAAATTCTCTAAGTATACCTGAAAAAGTATAAGTTCTCCCAATTTTGAATATAATTTTTGCTCATTAGTCAAGTTAGTTTTCATCTTTAATACTGCTTCTGTCTGTCTGTTTCCCTAGCAGCTATTGAGAGAGATTTCTTAATATTTCCCAGTATCTTGAGATTTTTCTTTCTTTGCCATTTTTGAATTTTTACTTTCTGTATTCTGACAATGTTACAGGGTACGGTGTGTACATAAGTGTGTTATAATCCTGATAGCTTAACCTCTTCTTCATAATGAAATGCTCCTCTTTATCTCTAGCAAACTTTCCTGCCTTAGAACACTCTTACCTGATAAAATTATAGCTTCATCAGCTTTCTTTCTGTGGTTAAATGTTATTTTTTTAAACTTTCTTTTAGTTTCAGACTATCTGTAACTAATTTTTATGGAGTCTGTGTATCTAAATTTTTTATTTAGATCAGAAATCCATCTGTGAAAACAACCTTCAAAAATTACCCCATTTTTCAGGATTTTTCTCTTCTCCTAAAGATGGGCTATGATTAAAAAAAAAAAAAGTATAGATTTTATTCTCATGGAGGAGTGTTTCCAAATTATTTGGGCAACAACTACAAGAAATATATTTTACTTAGCTAGTAATCTAATGCTATTAATGAACATGCTTGATTTGCCTCCTAGGCTTCCCTAGCAGCTCAGCTGGTAAAGAATTTGCCTGCAATGTAGGAAACCCTGGTTCAATTCCTGGGTTCAGACTATCGCCTGGAGAAGGGACAGGCTTCAGTATTTGTGACCTTCCCTGGTGGCTCAGCTGGCAAAGAATCTGCCTGCAATGAGGGAGACCTGGGTTCCATCCCTGGGTTGGGAAGATCCACTGGAGAAGGGAAAGGTACCCACTCCAGTATTCTGGCCTTCAGAATTCCACAGACGGTATAGTCCACAGGGTTGCCAAGAGTTGGACATGACTGAGTGACTTTCACTTCACTTGACTTGCCTCCTAACCAGGTACTCCACACAACAGTATACTAACTCAATTTTTTTCTATGTTTCAGCCTCACTCAGTCAAAGCCAAGATATCTTTTTTATTGCAGTAAGAACACTTAATCTGAGTTCTACCCTCTTAACAAAATTCTAAGCCAAGGTATCTTTTTTATTGCAGTAAGAACACTTAATCTGAGTTCTACCCTCTTAACAAAATTCTAAGTGCACAATACAGTATTATTAACTGTAGGCACAATGTTGTTCAATAGATCTCTAGACCTTATTCCTCTAAAATCAAGATACTCTCTAAAATGTTTAGATAACCTTTAGATGCATATTAGTAACTTAAAGAAGCCCTGAAAAGGCTACATACTATAATAGCAACTATATGACTAGAGAAGAAAAAACTCTGGAGACAGTAAAATATCAGTGCATGCTAAGGGCTTGGAAATAGAGTAGGGTAGAAGAAGAAGGCAATGGCAACCCACTCCAGTACTCTTGCCTGGAAAACTCCATGGATGGAGGAGGCTGGTAGGCTGCAGTCAGTGGGGTCGTGAAGAGTAGGACGTGACTGAAAGACTTCACTTTCACTTTTCACTTTCATGAAGGAAATGGCAGCCTACTCCAGTGTTCTTGCCTGGAGAATCCCAGTGATGGGGAGCCTGATGGGCTGCAGTCTATGGGGTCGCACAGAGTCGGACATGACTGAAGCAACTTAGCAGCAGCAGCAGAAGAGGAAGAGATGAGCACAGAGGATTTTTAAGGCAGTAAAAATGCTCTGTGTTATATTATAATGATGGCTAGCTTGCTTTAGAAAAGGCAGAGGAACCAGAGATCAAATTGCCAACATCTGCTGCATCATGGAAAAAGCAAGAGAGTTCCAGAAAAACATCTATTCCTGCTTTATTGACTATGCCAAAGCTTTTGACTGGTGGATCACAATAAACTGTGGAAAATTCTGAAAGAGATGGGAATACCAGACCACTTGACCTGCCTCTTGAGAAACCTATACGCAGGTCAGGAAGCAACAGTTAGAACTGGACATGGAACAACAGACTGGTTCTAAAATAGGAAAAGGAGTACATCAAGGCTGTATATTGTCACCCTGCTTATTTAACTCATATGCAGAGTACATCATGAGAAATGCTGGGCTGGAAGAAGCACAAGCTGGAATCAAGACTGCCGGGAGAAATATCAATAACCTCAGATATGCAGATGACACCACCCTTATGGCAGAAAGTGAAGAAGAACTAAAGAGTCTCATGATGAAAGTGAAAGAGGAGAGTGAAAAAGTTGGCTTAAAACTCAACATTCAGAAAACGAAGATCATGGCATCTGGTCCCATCATTTCATGACAAACAGATGAGGAAACAGTGGAAACAGTGTCAGACTATTTTTTGGGGCTCCAAAATCACTGCAGATGGTGCTTGCAGCCATGAAATTAAAAGATGCTTACTGCTTGGAAGGAAATTTATGACCAACCTAGATAGCATATTCAAAAGCAGAGACATGACTTTGTCAACAAAGGTCCGTCTAGTCAAGGCTATAGTTTTTCCAGTGGTCATGTTCAGATGTGAGAGTTGGACTCTAAAGAAAGCCGAGCACCAAAGGATTGATGCTTTTGAACTGTGGTGTTAGAGAAGACTTTTGAGAGTCCCTTGGACTTCAAGGAGATCCAACTAGTCCTAAAGAGATCAGTCCTGGGTGTTCATTGGAAGGACTGATATTGAAGCTGAAATTCCAATATTTTTGGCCACCTGATGTGAAGAGCTGCCTCATTTGAAAAGACCCTGATGCTGGGAAAGATTGAGGGCAGGAGGAGAAGGGGATGACAGAAGATAAGATGGTTGGATGGCATCACCAACTCAGTGGACATGGGTTTGCATGGACTCTGGGAGTTGGTGATGGACAGGGAGGCTTGGCGTGCATGGGGTCACAAAGAATCAGACATGATGAGTGAATGAACTGAACTGAATATGTGATTATACATTTGTCTAAATCCACATAATGTATAACATCTAGAATGAACCCTAATGGAAACTATAGATACTGGGTAATTATGTATGTCAATGTAGGTTCATCAAGTGTAACAACTGTACCACTCTTGTGGTTGTTGACACAGGGGAGGCTATGCATGTGTAGGGTCAGGGTATATATGAGAAATATCTGCCCCTTCTTTCAATTTTGCTCTGAACTTAAAACTTCTCTCAAAATATAAAGTATCTTAATTAAAACTGTAACTGAAAGCCATTAAATAATTTTAATGGAGATATTAACATGATCTAATGTACATTTTAATGGCACTTTTGTTGCTCTATGGAGTATGTAATTGAGGGGCCAATGAGTAGATGTAGAGAGGCTGTTAGAGCAGTAAATGTGAGAAATTTTTATCTTCTCTGCCAAGGTTTCAGCATTAGAAATTGAAATACTTTGACATATATTAGATATATTTTGTATATAGTACAAACAGTAACTTTTTATGGATTGGATATAGGAATGGAAGATGACACAGAATTAAGGATGAATTTATAATAGTTTCTGCCATGAATACCTGAGCAATTTATGGTACCATTACAACCATGGCTGGGCAAATATACCTCTTTGTTCTAGTGTATACTTTCACTTTCTAAAGTGTTCCAGGTATAAAAAATGATAAACTTGGCACAGCTTTGGAAGGAATGGAAATGATATCTGGCTTTGTGTATGATTGAGGAATATAATAAATTCAAATGGAGTTTTACAAATATCACAATTTTAATACTTTAAGTAGGGAGTCAAATGTCAGATAAATAGTAATATATGAACTGAATCCTTTCATTACATTTTGAGATTGACACACTTAGCTTGGAAATGCTTGGGCCTTGCCTATTACTTTTGTGTGAAAAAAAATTATAAGAATTTCTTAGAAAACACCAACCTTTTTATGAGAATGGTATTTTTTCCTACTTCCTCAATCTTTTGAGAATGGTCTTGCTACATAAAGATCATGAAAAGACACATTATTTTCTTCTTCTTCATATGCTGATAAGATATGACAGGAAAAAATATGCAATTCTGAAATATTGGCTTTATTTCACAGCCATGCTACAACTTCAGGTATATCTCAAAATTACTTGGTAAAATTTTATTTATCTTTTAAACTTCAGTTCAGTTGTTCAGTCATGTCTGACTCTTTGTGACCCCATGGACTGCAGCACACCAGGCTTCCCTGTCCATCACCAACTCCTGGCGCTTGCTTAATTTCATGTCCATTGAGTTGGTGATGCCATCCAACCATTCATCCTCTGCCATCCCCTTCTTCTCCTGCCTTCAATCTTTCCCAACATCAGGGTCTTTTCCATTGAGTCAGTTCTTCATATCAGGTGGCCAAACCATTGGAGTTTCAGCTTCAACATCAGTCCTTCCAATGAATAGTCAGGACAGATTTCCTTTAGGATGAACTGGTTGGATTTCCTTGCAGTCCAAGGGACTCTCAAGAGTCTTCTCCAACACTACAGTTCAAAAGCATCAATTCTTCAGTGCTCAGTTTTCTTTATAGTCCAAATCTCACATCCACACATGACCACTGTAAAAATCATAGCTTTGACTAGATGGACCTTTGTTGGCAAAGTCTGCTTTTTAAGATGCAGTCTAGTTTGGTAATAACTTTTCTTCCAAGGAGTAAGTGTCTTTTAATTTCATGGCTGGAGTCACCATCTACAGTGATTTTAGAGTTCAAGAAAATAAAGTCTGTCACTATTTCCATGGTTTCCCCTCTATTTTCCATGAGGTGATGGGACCAGATGCCATGATCTTAGTTTTTTGAATGCTGAATTTTAAGTCAGCTTTTTTACTCTTCTTTTTCACTATCATTATGAGGTTCTTTAGTTCTTTTTCACTGTCTGCCATAAGGGTGGTGTCATCTGCATTCTGATACACCTATCTTGATTCCAGCTTGTGCCTCAATCAGCCTGGCATTTTGCATGATGTAATCTGCATATAAGTTAAATAAGCAGAAGACAATATACAGCCTTGACATACTCCTTTCCTGATTCGGAATCAGCCTGTTGCTCCATATCCGTTCTAACTATTCCTTCTTGATCTGCATACAGATTTCTGAGGAGGCAGGTCAGGTGGTCTGGTATTCCCATCTCTTTCAGAATTTTCCACAGTTTATTGTGATCCACACAGTCAAAGGCTTTGGCATAGTCGGTACATCAAGGAAATGCTTTTCTGGAACTCTCTTGCTTTTTTGACAATCCAACAGATGTTGGCAATTTTATATCTGATTCCTCTGCCATTTCTAAACCCAGCTTGAACAACTGGAATTTACTTAAGTTAAACCTAAGAAAAGAACAGGTAATAAAAACAAATTCTAAACTTGTTAAGGTTTTTTTTAAAATTAATTTTTATTTTTTAGTTTGTTTTGCTTTACAATACTGTATTCGTTTTGCTATACATTGACATGAATCAGCCACTAGTGTACATGAACTCCCAATCCTGACCCCCACCTCCCCTCTCCTGCCCCACACCTTCTCTCTGGATTATCCCCGTGCATCAGTCCCAAGCATCCTGCATCCTGCATCAGTTCTAATGAGGTGGATGACGCTGGAGCCGATTATACACAGTGAAGTAAGCCAGAAAGAAAAACACCAATACAGTATACTTACACACATATATGGAATTTAGAATGATGGTAATGATAAACTTGTACGCAAGACAGCAAAAGAGACACAGATGTATAGAATGGCCTTTTGGACTCTGTGGGAGAAGGAGAGGGTGGGATGAGTTGGCAGAGTGGCAGTGTAACATGTATGATATCATAAGTGAAACGAATCGCGAGACTAGGTTTGATGCAGGATGCAGGATGCTTGGGACTGATGCACGGGGATGATCCAGAGAGAAGGTGTGGGGCGGGTGGGGGGAGGTGGAGGTTGGGATTGGGAGTTCATGTACACTCTTGAGTCAGGAAGATCTGCTGGAGAAGGGATAGGCTACCCACTCCAGTATTCCTGGGCTTCCTTTGTGGCTCAGCTGGTAAGAATCTGCCTGCAATGCAGGAGACCCCCGTTCAATTCCTGAGTCAGGAAGATCTGCTGGAGAAGGGATAAGCTACCTATTCCAGTATTCCTGGGCTTCCCTTGTGGCTCAGCTGGTAAAGAATCTGCCTGCAGTGAGGGAGATCTGGGTTGGATCCCTGAGTGAGAAAGCTACTCATCCCAACCAGGCTTCCAAAAAATGCCTTGACAGATCACTCTAATCCAACAGTAAATATATTGCTTGAAAAAAAAAAAAAAAAAGGCCATATTGAGAAAAAAAACAGTCAATAGGATAAAAATAAAGACAGCTTATATGTTGAAATTAACATTCAAGGAATAATGATCAACGTAATGAGTGAATATATGGGCTATTTTAGAAAAATAAATAGAAGCTGTTGAGAAGACAAATGAAAATTCTAGAACTGAAAGATAAAATATCTAGAATTTAACTAAATAAAGTTAAAAAAAAACACAATACAACAGAACAAAAGGTACTTGAAGATACAGCAAATGAAATCATGGGATGTGGAAAAAGAACAAGATATTAAAAAGAGAACAGGTTTTTAATGACCTATAGGGTAATATTATAGTCTAATAGAGGATCTGGAATCCCAGAATTAGAGGAGAAAAATTGTGGAAGAGAAAAATGCTTGAAGAAATAATGGCTGAACATTTTACAGAACCAACTAAATGGAACATACTCTACATTTTAAAATATAAATACCTATTTCTTATAAAATATAAAAAGTATAAATATAGATTAAAGTAAGTGTGAAGGTTTAACTATATTAAAATCAGAGTATATATTTATAAAATAAAAATATATAGATATGTGATAGGTAAAAATAAACACTGGAAAAATGTATAATACACAAATAGTAAATATAAGAAAATTTATCTGCCTATATTATCAGGCAAATTATAAGTCACAAAAAATAATATCAGAGATAAAAAGGTAAATTCCATAATAATGAAAGTACTTTTTAGCAGAAAGATGTTAATCTTAAATACATGTAAGATTAATATAGCTCTTCAAAATAAAGAAATAAATCAGATAAAAGTTGAAGATTTCAGAAAAACTCTTTCACTAATTACTAAAAGAAGCAAACAAAATAATCCTAGAGTTAAAAAAAAAATTGTAAAAAGACAACCAACCTAACATTAATGGCATTATAGAGCAATATGCCTAAAATGCAATAGAGCAGATATTCTTCATAAATGCATATAGAACATTAACCATGATAGATCATTTTTTGAGCCATAACAAGTTTTAAATAAATTTTTACAGTCTTAAAATATAAACTTAACCCTAATAAAATTAAGCTAGAAATCAAAAGTAAAAAATATCTTTAAAATTACAAAATGTTTCCAAATTAAATAATCTATCTCTAAAATTTTCTTAAATAAAAAGGAAAGTATAAAGTATTTGAATTGAACGAAGTATAAATAAACCATATCAAACTTTGTGAATTACAGATAATATAGTGGCTTGAAAAATCATATTAGAAAACTATAAAGCCTTAAAATCAACAAAGTATACACATAAGATCTGTACATTTTAATCCCTGTAAACAATATAGAATTCCTTGTGGGAGGATTTATTTATCTTCCCAGTACAGTACATTTTGTGAGTACTTGTTTGCTTTCTTTCCCTATATAATTGGTGTCTACTTATTTATGTATCTATGAACAGGGAGCACAGATATTGTGTTATGGCTGTTCAGGGAGAGAGATATTGTATTAGTGCTTCACATGTGAATAGTTGGTGCATGCTTATCAAAAGGATAATTGGATTTAAATTAAAGAATTCAGAAAGTAATAACCCATACTGAGAGAATGAAAATAATATCAGGCAGGCAGTTCTTTAAACAGCATTTAAGCACATGACTTGCATTCTTCTGGATATCAAAGGTTTAAAAAAAAAAGCTATAGGCTGTGCCTTGATGAGTTTATAACCTAGCTAAGGATACTAATTACAGTCAACAAAACTGTAAGATAAGAGCAACACAGTGGTCTACACAAAGCATTATGAATGCAGATCTATAGTTTATCAGTCTCAAGGTTCATGAAATAGATCTTGCAAGTCTCATTAGGACTATTCACTGATACTACACTTTGGTGGGGGGTGGGAAGGGCACATGACAGGACTGCATATCTCTAATCTCTTGACCTTAAGAGTGGTCATGTTAATTATACCCATGTGCTTGATAGTGCTGCTGAGTTCCACTATGTCCTTACTGATTTTCTGACATGACTGAGCAACTGAGTGAAGTCGCTCAGTCATGTCTCTTTGCAATCCCATGGACTGTAGCCTACCAGGCTCCATCCATGGGATTTTCCAGGCAAGAATACCAGAGTGGGTTGCCATTCCCTTCTCCAGGGGATCTTCCCAACCCAGGGATCAAACCAGGTCTCCTGCATTGCAGGCAGAGCCTTTACCATCTGAGCCACCAGGGAGGCTCTATTTATTAGCTATTATTAATGACTGTGTGGTATGCATGACAAGTCTCAAAAATGTGAGGGCAAGTATGGGTGTCAAATCTCATATTATTCAACAACTAACCACAAGCTTTGCATTTATTTCATTTGAATTATGCCAACATTCATTACATTATCATTTGCTGAAATTCTGGGAAGTTTGGTCCCCCCCCCCTTTTCCAGTTGATCTCCTCTAGTTGTGTGTGTTCAAGGGAGTAAAACTTCTAAGAAGACACACTTAAAATATGGCTTCTAGGTCAATGCTCTGACTGAAAATGTCTTTCTTAATTATAATCTAAGAGCCAGATAACAGAATATATTTACAGCCTCAGGTCCCAAAGCTTTCTCTTAGGGGACTCTGAGTCCAGTATTTATCATCAATGAAGATAGCTTTTATGAAAACAGAGAAAACTCTCTTTTATATTAGTTTGGTGTTTCCCTTAAAAAAAGAAGAAAAAAAAAACAAGCTTATTAAAGTTTTCCAAGTTTTTTATTTTCTTCATAAAATAAAAGTATTCTTTCAATGGATACTGCCTCTCTTGATTTTTATAAGTGTAGATCTATTCACAGTTAGGACATGTCATTCTATTTGAACTGAATATCTACTGCTAGACAAACAGTTCTGCTGACTAAGTGTAATATAACTCACCACAAAATCTGTGGGATACCAAAATAATATAGTTTAAAAAATCAAAACTGAAATGTGTTAAACTATGTACTCAACTCTCAGAACAATAAGTCATATGAATAGATTTACATGGTGCCATTTTCTGTTTCATTATAGTCTCTGTCATAAGAAGGATGTGGTAGAATTTTAATGTTTCATACATTCCTGTCAATTAGAGGATTCTACTATACAGCTTTGACCTTTTCAGTGTTCTCTGATTTGATTGGCTACTCACTGCATTTTCCCCTTGCCTGCAGTCCCACTAACCTGTAGGGAAGATACAGAATGAACAGCCAATTAAAGTGCAGAATATTGAAAAGGTCAAAACAGTACAATACGTTAGCTCTAATTGAAATACATCAGATACTAACCAGATGTTGTAGCTGTTCTAGAAGGACAAGGGCAAGTTTGGCTGTAGGAGAAAAAGGGAGCAAAATACAGTCATTTTACATTTTAATCAGTTCAGTTCAGTTGCTCGGTCATGTCAGATTCTTTGCAATTCCATGGACTACAGCATGCTCGGCTTCACTGCTTATTCCCAACTCCCAGAGCTCACTCAAACTCATGTCCATTGAGTACCGTGATGCCATCCAACAATCACCCTTTGCTGTCCCCTTCTCCTGACTTGAATCTCTCCCAGCATCAGTCTTTTCAAATGAGTTAATTCTTTGCACCAGGTGGCCAAAGTTTGAGCTTCAGCCTCAGGCCTTCCAGTGAATATTCAGGACTGATTTCCTTTAGGATGGACTGGTTGGATCTCCTTGTAGTCCAAGAGACTCTCGAGTCTCCTCCAACACCACAGTTCAAAAGCATCAACTCTTCGGCGCTCAGCTTTCTTTATAGTCCAACTCTCACATCCATATATGACTACTGGAAAAACAGCAGCTTTTATAGGACAGATCTTTGTTGGCAAAGTAATGCCTCTGCTTTTTAATATGCTGTCTGGTTGGTCATAGCTATTCTTCCAAGGAGCAAGTGTCTTTTAATTTCATAGCTGTAGTCACCATCTGCAGTGATTTTGGAGCCCCCCCAAAATAAAGTCACTCATTCCATTTTTCCTAATATATTTGCCATGAGGTTATGGGACCAGATTCCCTAATCATAGTTTTCTGAATGTTGAGTTTTAAAACAACTTTTTCACTCTCCTCTTTCATTTTCATCATGAGGTTCTTTAGTTCCTCTTCACTCTCTGCCATACGAGTGGTGTCATCTACACATCTGAGATTACTTATATTTCTCCTGGCAATCTTGATTCCAGCCTGTGCTTCCTCCAGTCCAACATTTCACAAGATGTACTCTGCATGTAAATTAAATAAGCAGGGTGACAATATATAGCCTTGATGTACTCCTTTTCCTATTTGGAACCAGTCTGTTGTTTCATGTCCAGTTCTAACTGTTGCTTCCTGACCTGCATACAGGTTTCTCAAGAGGCAGGTCAGGTGGTCTGGTATTCCCATCTCTTTCAGAATTGTCCACAGTTTATTGTGACCCACATTGTCAAAGGTTTTGGCATAGTCAATAAAGCAGAAATAGATATTTTCTGGAACTCTTTTGCTTTTTCAATGATCCAGCAGATGTTGGCAATTTGATCTCTTGTTTTTCTATCTTTTCTAAAGCCAGCTTGAACATCTGGAAGTTCACAGTTGATGTACTGTTGAAGCCTGGCTTGGAGAATTTTGAGCATTACTTTGCTAGATGTGAGATGAGTACAACTGTGTGGTAGTTTGAACATTCCTTGGCATTGCCTTTCTTTGGGATAGGAATGAAAAATGACCTTGTCCAGTCCTGTGGGCACTGCTGAGTTTTCCAAATTGGCTGGCATATTGAGAGCAGCAATTTAACAGCATCATCTTCTTTTTTATTATTATTATTATTTTTTACTTACAATACTGTATTGATTTTGCCATACATTGGCGTGAATCCGCCACAGGTGTACATGAGTTCCCAACCCTGATTTGAAATCGCTAGCTGGAATTCCATCACCTTCACTAGCTTTGTTTATAGTGATGCTTCCTAAGGCCCACTTGACTTTGCATTCCAGGATGTCTGGCTATATATAGGTGAGTGATCACACTCTAGTGTTATCTGGGCCATTAAGATCTTTCTTCTATACTTCTGTATATTCTTGCCACCTCTTCTTAATATCTTCTGCTTCTGTAAGGACAATACCATTTCTGTCCTTTATTGTGCCCATCTTTCTTAAAATGTTCCCTTGGTATCTTTAATTTTCTTGGAGAGATGTCTAGTCTTTCCCATATTGTTCTCCCTTGTTGTTTTTTACATTGATCACCGAGGAAGGCTTTCTTACCTCTCCTTGCTATTCTTTGGAACTCTGGATTCAAATGGGTATATCTTTCCTTTTCTCCTTTGCCTTCCACATCTCTTTTCTCAGCATGTGTAAGACCTCCTCAGGCAACCATTTTACCTTTTTACATTTCTTTTTCTAAGGTATGGTCTTGATCACTGCCTCCTGTACAATGTTACAAACCTCTATCCATAGTTCTTCAAGCAATCTGTCCATCAGATCTAACCCCTTCAATCTATTTGTCATGTCCACTATATAATTGTAAGGGATTTGATTTAGTTCACACACCTGAATTGTCTAGTGGTTTTCGCTACTTTCTTCAATTTAAGCCTGAATTTGGCAATAAGGAGTTCATGGTCTGAGCCATAGTTAGCTCCCAGTCTTGTTTTTGCTGACTGTATAGAGCTTCTCCATCTTCGGTTGCAAAGAATATAATCAATCTGGTTTCAGTAATTTGGTGATGTCCATGTGTAGATCTTCTCTTGTGTTGGAAAAGGGTGCTTTCTTGACCAGTGCGTTCTCTTGGCAAAATTCTGTTAGCCTTTGCCCTGCTTCAGTTTGTACTCTAAGGCCAAACTTGCCTGTTACTCCAGGTATCTCTTGACTTCCTACTTTTGCATTCTAGTCTGAAGGTCTTTTAGGTCTTCATATAAATGTTCAACTTCGGCTACTTTGGTGTTACTGTTGGGGCATAGCCTAGGATTACTGTGATATTGAATAGTTTGCTTTGGAAATCAAAAGAAATCATTGTCATTTTTGAGATTGCACCCAAGAACTTAATTTTGGACTCTTTTGTTGATTATGAGGGCTACTCCATTTCTTCTAAGGGATTCTTGCCCACAGTGGTAGATATAATGGTCATCTGAGTTAAATTTGCCCATTTCTGTCTATCTTAGTTCACTGATTCCTAAAATGTCGATGTTCACTCTTGCCACCTCCTGTTTGAGCACTTCAAATTTACCTTGATTTATGGACCTAACATTCCAGGTTCCTATGCAATATTGTTCTTTACAGCATTGGACTTTACTTACATCATCAGTCACATCAACAACTGGGCATTGTTTTTGCTTGGCTGTCTCTTCTTTCTTGCTGGAGTTATTTCTCTACTCTTCTCCAGTAGCATATTGGGCATCTACCAACCTGGGGAGTTCATATTTCAGTTTCTTTTCCTTGGGGTTCTCAAGGCAAGAATACTGAAGTGGTTTGTCATTCCCTTCTCCAGTATGAACAACTCAGGTATTTCAAAAATTATAAAGTGAAGTCCATTTCAAAAGCAAACAGAAAGTAAATTTAAGTTTGACAGTTAAATCAGTCTCTTTGGAAACTGTTTAAGTATATGTGCTTAGATAAATGAATAGAGGCAAAGAAAGCATGACATTCTAGCATCTTTTGTCTACTTTTTTAAAATATTATGTAACTTTTAATTTGCTGTGGTAACTCATTGGTTTTAACTAACTATCATGACTGTATAATTTTTACTAAAGAACATATAAGTAATACTATAGGGGCCATCATATATTTTAAAATTTAAGTCATTTTCCTTTTTCAGGAATTTTTCACTGCCAGAAAACTAAATTCTAAACTTTGAAAGGATATGTAACTACCCATTATTATGATAAAAACTCCAATTGTTGGTCTGTTATATAGTGCAGCATCTCCCTCTATATACACTTCCATTAGTTATCTTATGATTTCATTTATCCTGGTCCCCAAGAAATCAACTGGTGTTAAGTTGCTAATTATAATCCAGACCTATAGATCTTTCATTAAAAACAAGTATCAGCCAGAGACCACTTCCCTCAAACAAATTTTACCTTGAACATTTACTATCTTTTGTCCAATTTTGTGACTCTTTTAGTCAGTTTGTTTAGACTGTTTAAGTGCACTCTACTCATTAGAATTTTATATTACACAGAAATCAATTATTCCAGAATGTGTTAGGAACAACCTGATAACACCTGGTGTTGACAAGTTAGATCAGAATTTGTCAGTAACAGCTTTACCCAGATGTAAATTGAGTATCTGTTCCAGCCAGATAAGCATTCAGGGAGAAAACATTAATCTTACAACTTTCAGTTTCTTTTATCACTTTTCTATGATTGTCTTTTAAATATAAATTTAATATATATATCCAAAATGTATAGACCCATCCTTCTACTTGATGAGCCTCTTCTTTCCTTTCCTTTTCTATGATTTGTTAATTTCTACTTTTCACACAATAAAGAGATCTAGATATAATTATTTAAGACCATATTTTCATCAATACTACAGTTACAGAAAACTGTATTTAAAGATATAAATTTCAGGACTTCCATGGAGGTCTAGTGGCTAAGACTGTGCTACCAATACAGGGGTCCCAGATTCAATCTCTGATCAGGGAACTAGATCACAATTGCTACAACTAAAGATGGTGCATGCACAGTAAAGATCGAAGATCTTGCCATAGCTAAGAACTGGTAGAGCCAAACTAATAATATTTTTTTTAAAGGATAAGTATTTCATTGGCAACTCTTAGAGGCATGGGTTTTTCAAAAAAGGCAGGACTTATCCTCATAGCAAGGACTTCCCTGGTGGCTCAGATGGTAAAGCGTCTGTCTACAGTGAGGGAGATCCAGGTTTGATCCCTGGGCCGGGAAGATACCCTGGAGAAAGAAATGGCAACCCACTCCAGTACTACTGCCTGGAAAATCCCGTGGACGGAGGAACCTGATAGACTACAGCCCATGGGTCGCAAAGAATCGGACACGACTGAGAGACTTCACTCACTCACTATCCTCACAGCAATAGTAGGATAATCAACTCGTTAAGTTTTAAACACCAGGGTTTGAAGTAAGTTTCTATGTATGTATTTATATTTCTTTTTTTTAATTGATTTTTATTTTTTAGTTTGTTTTGCTTTACAATACTGTATTCGTTTTGCTATACATTGACATGAATCAGCCACGAGTGTACATGAACTCCCAATCCAGATTTAGAATGAGAACACTGTTATTCGATAAATATAAGTACTATCATCATTTACATTTATGTTATTATCAGATGTAAAATATTTATTTCAACAAAAATTATTGGAAAATGAAGTGAACAGGGAAAATGTCAGTGGAAGAACATCATGAATTCAGAATTGGAGAAATGATAAATGAAACAAAAGGAAAAAAAAAAACAGGTTATGCACAGTGCAAAGAAACTTAAACATACAAAGGTGAGAAATAGCAAAGTGAAGTGAAAGTGAAAGTCACTCAGTTGTGTCCAGCTCTTTTTGACCCCATGGACTGTATAGTCCATGGAATTCTCCAGGCAAGAATACTGGAGTGGGTAGCCTTTCCCTTCTCAAGGGGATCTTCCCAACCAGGGATCAAACTCAGGTCTCCTGCATTGCAGGTAGATTCTTTACCAGCTGAGCCACAAGAGAAGTCCAAGAATACTGGACTGGGTAGCCTATACCTTCTTCAGTGGATCTTTATGACCCAGGAATCGAACCAGGGTCTCCTGTATTGTAGGTGAATTCTTTACCAACTGGGCTATCAGAAAAGCTGATTAACAACACATTAAGGGATAGTAAGGAGTAGTGATGGAATGGTGCAGGAAAAGTAGCTCATCTTGAAATCTGATAGAATAGGAAGTTTGACAACCACTATGGAAGTAACAGGGATCATAGGCATAGGATAATCATAGTATGCAACATCTATCAGGAGTTAGTTTTATGGTACAGTTGTGAGGTAGAAAGAATCTTAGTCTGGCAAAGGAGAGCAGTAACACACAATACTAATTCAAAAAAGTACCAACTGATGACTGAGAGAACACAAAAGTTGAAGGAGAAAATTAAAAATGGATTCCTAAGAATGAATGAGTAATGTGGCAGAACTGAGAGGTTGGAATGCAAATTATTTGCTATGTTAACAATATTTTGGCATTTTTGGAATTGTTTGATAAAATCTGCTCTATTCTTTCATTCATTCCTTTAGATTACATGGCTAAAGAACTGCTCTGTGTCAAACAGACTTGCTACACAAGTCACTGGAAAAAGGAGAGATCGTGGAAAATACTGTAGGAATAACATCACGAGTCCTATCTTCAGTTTCTTGGGGAAAATTCCTGTCCCCATGGAACTTACGTCTTAGTAAAGGAAACTGACACCAGGCAACTACAATGACAAGTAAAGACAAGACTGAGAAAAAAAAAAAAAATGACAGTAAGAGATAGACTGAATGGGGAGGGGGAGCATTATTTTAGATTAAGTTGTAAGAGAAGTTTCTCTAAAGCAATGCTATTCTAACAGAGACAGGCTAGAAATGTGTGGAACATTAGTAACATGAAGATTTATACCAAGAAAGTCAAAAGAGAAAAGAAAATAGAATGGTCTTGGAGTCAGAATGAATTTTGTGTGATACATAGTAAGAGTATGTAAAAGGATGATGATGTGTTGACTAATCTAGAGCCAGACATCTTGGAATGTGAAGTCAAGTGGGCCTTAGAAAGCATCACTACGAACAAAGCTAGTGGAGGTGATGGAATTCCCCTTGAGCTGTTTCAAATCCTGAAAGATGATGCTGTGAAAGTGCTGCACTCAATTTGCCAGCAAATCTGGAAAACTCAGCAGTGGCCACAGGACTGGAAAAGGTCAGTTTTCATCCCAATTCCAAAGAAAGGCAATGCCAAAGAATGCTCCAACTACCGAACAATTGCACTCATCTCACATGCTAGTAAAGTAATGCTCAAAATTCTCCAAGCCAGACTTCAGCAATATGTGAACCGTGAACTCCCTGATGTTCAAGCTGGTTTTAGAAAAGGCAGAGGAACCAGAGATCAAATTGCCAACATCCGCTGGATCATGGAAAAAGCAAGAGAGTTCCAGAAAAACATCTATTTCTGCTTTATTGACTATGCCAAAGCCTTTGACTGTGTGGATCACAGTAAACTGTGGAAAATTCTGAAAGAGATGGGAATACCAGACCACCTGACCTGCCTCTTGAGAAATCTGTATGCAGGTCAGGAAGCAACAGTTAGAACTGGACATGGAACAACAGACTGGTTCCAAATAGGAAAAGGAGTACGTCAAGGCTGTATATTGTCACCCTGCTTATTTAACTTATATGCAGAGTACATCATGAGAAATGCTGGACTGGAAGAAACACAAGCTGGAATCAAGATTGCTGGGAGAAATATCAATAATCTCAGATATGCAGATGACACCACCCTTATGGCAGAAAGTGAGGAGGAGCTAAAAAGCCTCTTGTTGAAAGTGAAAGAGGAGAGTGGAAAAGTTGGCTTAAAGCTCAACATTCAGAAAACGAAGATCATGGCATCTGGCCCCATCACTTCATGGGAAATAGATGGGGAAACAGTAGAAACAGTGTCAGACTTTGTTTTTTTGGGCTCCAAAATCACTGCAGATGGTGACTGCAGCCATGAAATTAAAAGGCGCTTACTCCTTGGAAGAAAAGTTATGACCAACCTAGATAGTATATTCAAAAGCAGAGACATTACTTTGCCGACTAAGGTCCGTCTAGTCAAGGCTATGGTTTTTCCTGTGGTCATGTATGGATGTGAGAGTTGGACTGTGAAGAAGGCTGAGCGCAGAAGAATTGATGCTTTTGAACTGTGGTGTTGGAGAAGACTCTTGAGAGTCCCTTGGACTGCAAGGAGATCCAACCAGTCCATTCTGAAGGAGATCAATCCTGGGATTTCTTTGGAAGGAATGATGCTAAAACTGAAGCTCCAGTACTTTGGGCACCTTATGCGAAGAGTTGACTCATTGGAAAAGACCCTGATGCTGGGAGGGATTGGGGGCAGGAGGAGAAAGGGACAACCGAGGATGAGATGGCTGGATGGCATCACAGACTCAATGGACGTGAGTCTGAGTGAACTCTGGGAGTTGGTGATGGACAGGGAGGCCTGGCGTACTGCGATTCATGGGGTCGCAAAGAGTCGGACAAGACTGCGCGACTGAACTGAACTGAACAAGGATTAATACTGGATATTTTGGAAGAAGAAAATAAAAATTATTTGTGACAAAATAATGCTGTTAATTTTTACACATGAATATGCAAGTTTAAGTTATTCCTAAGACAATTTTTGTGGCATCATACATTCTACAAATATTGTCTTACCTAGTTTTTGCTTATGGGGATATATTTTTATTTCATCCAAAATATTCTGGTGTTTCACATTCTTCTTAGGTTACTGAAACAGAAATAAATGTCATCTGTCATGACCTGGAAAACTCACTCTGGAGCTTCTATATTCCAGAAGGAAACTTTCTACTTTCTTAAAATGTACTTAAATCCGATGTTATGACTGTGTTAGATGTGAGAAAATAAGTAGTCAAGTGCTTCATTAAGAAACAAAATAATCTGTTATAATGTAGCATGAGTGATTTAAGCAAGATAATGTAGTAAATAGCAAAATAAATTACAGGAAATATTATGGAATCTCCTTGCTTAAAAGACTCACTCTCTGCCTCCCCCTGTGTCCTTCCTTTTTTCAACATCTCTCTCACATTCATCTATTTTCTTAATAAAAACAATCTTTGAGAAATGGATTATTTGATTCAACCAAAATAATATAGCTTATTTCTTCAGTCACTCAGTTTTCTAAGGGATAAAATAGATAATTTTATCACAAAGGTTAACAATTTAATATAGAGGATATTTGTGACTTATGGAGGTGCTTTACTATACCCTTACAGATCAGATTTTTCTGGCTTACACACTTTGGTAAATGGCATTATAATTTATCCAAGTTTTAACTCTTTTCATTGGTTATTTTGTCCTATATCTATCTATCTATATACATATATATATGTAGATGACTTTATAACTTTTTATATCTTAAGTAATGCATACTGCATTGACCTCCCACAGTCTAATACAGTGGTTCCAAATTTTAGATATGCAAGATAACACCACCTAATGAGAAGGAAATGGCAATCCACTCCAGTATTCTTGCCTGGAGAATCCCATGGACGGAGAAGCCTAGTAGGTTACAGTCCATGGGGTCGCAAAGAGTCAGACACGACTGAGCGACTTCACACACACACACACACACAATGGCAGAATGTAAACAGGAACTAAAAGCCTCTTGATGAAGGTGAAAGTGGAGATTGAAAAAGCTGACTTAAAACTCAATATTCAAAATATGAAGATCATGGTATCTAGCCCCATCATTTCATGGCAAATAGATGGGGAAACATTGGAAACAGTGATGGACTTTATATTCTTGGACCCCAAAATCACTGCGATGGTGACTGCAAACATGAAATTAAAAGACGCTTGCTCCTTGGAAAAAAAGCTACGATGAACCTAGATAGCATATTAAAAAAACAAAGACGTCATTTTGCCAACAAAGTTCTGCACAGTCAAAGCTATGTTTTTTCCAGTATCCATACAGTAGTCATGTATGGAGGTGAGAGCTGGACCAAAAGAAGGCTGAGCACCAAAGATCTGATGCTTTCAAACTATGGTGCTGGAGAAGACTCTTGGGAGTTCCTTGGACTGTAAGGAGATGCAATCAGTCAGTCCTAAAGGAAATAAACCCTAAATATTTGCTGGAAGGACTGATGCTGAAGTTGAAGCTTCAGTATTTTGGCCACCTGATGCAAAGAGCAGACTCATTAGAAAAGACCCTGATATTGAGAAAGACTGAAGGCAGGAGGAGAAGGAGGCATTAGAGGATGAGATAGTTGGATGCCACCACCGACTCAATGGACGTGAGTCTGAGCAAACTCTGGGATATAGTGAAGGACAAGGAAGCCTGGCATGCTTCAGTCCATGGAGTCCAAAAATAGGACACCACTCAGCGACTGAACAACAGTAACAACAAAGAATGTCAAAATCAGGTTGCAATTTGCCTTACTCTGAATCTGCCCTGCCCTATTCCAGAATCTGTATCATACACTCCAAACAAAATTAATTGATTGTAATTCCCCAAGTATTATGTGTTCTTTCTCTCTATTTTTGTTTTAATAAAATATGTGTTTTCTTCCCTTTTTGTGTATGTCAAATTTTCCTACACCTTCCAAGACATAGCTTGTCTTTCAGTATATCTAACATTAGGGGAACCAACAACATCAATGTAAAGCAAATTCTGACAGTTGAATAAGAAAAAGAAACTTAAAAAAGAGATAAATAACTAAATACAAAGGATAGATAATAAAATCAAGAATATCTTCTTAAATATCCAGCAAAATGACAGGAAATATGAGACAGTATAAGAGACAAAGTACACTGACTTTGGAGTTACAGTTCAGTTCAGTCGCTCAGTCGTGTCCAACTCTTTGCGACCCCATGAATCACAGCACGCCTCCCTGTCCATCACCAACTCCTGGAGTTCATCCAAACTCTTGTCCATCAAGTTGGTGATGCCATCCAGCCATCTCATTCTCTGTTGTCCCCTTCACCTCCTGCCCCCAATTCCTCCCAGCATCAGGGCTTTTTCCAATGAGTCAACTCTTCGCATGAGGTGGCCAAAGTATTGGAGTTTCAGTCTCAGCGTCAGTCCTTCCAATGAACACTCAGGACTGGTCTCCTTTAGGAGAGACTAGTTGGATCTCCTTGCAGTCCAAAACATGGTTAAAAATTGTCTTATTACCTGAGAGCAGAAAAAACAAAAATATTTTTTAATTATAATAATAAATATTCAGAGTTAAAGAAAGAAAATCAAGTTTAGTAGAGCTCATCTATTCTATGTAATTAAGTAAGTAAGTGAAAGTCATTCAGTTGTGTCCTACTCTTTGCGACCCCATGGATTATATAGTTCATGGAGTTCTCTGGGCCAGAATATGGACAGCGTTTCCCTTCTCAGGAGATCTTCCCAATCCAGGGATCGAACCCAGGTTTCCCACGTTGCAGACGGATTCTTACCAGCTGAGCTAGAAGGGAGTTTATTCCTATAGTAGAGAAAAATAAAGTTCAATATACTTTTCTAAAAATTTAAAGTTCTGAGAATTAAAAAAAAATAAATCTAGAATTCTCTACCATTAATCAAATGAAGAATGTAGATATTTTCACATACTTGGAATTTGATAGTATATGAAAGTATTAATTTGTGCATTTTACTTTTGTACATCTTTCCCCTAGCAAACCAGAGGCATTCACATCGCCACATTAAAAACTGATTGATTGCAGAAATGTACTTTTTGACTGTATATAAGACATAAAGTAGTATCTCAAGGTTGTTTTAATTAACATTATTTTATTACTAGAAATTCAGTATATTTTTGTTTACTTGCAATCATTTGTGCTCCCGTTTTTCTTTTTCTTCTTGTTTTCTTCTCTATTTTGACATTCCCAAACTCAAGTTTTCTAGATTTTAATCTATTTGTAGTTTTGGGTAAAACTATACTCCTCTCTATTGACCATAAATTCTAAATGTTGAGGATAAAAATCTATCACTTTTGCTTTATGATTCGTTAAGATTTTATCTGATACTTGCTTCCTTTTTGTGATCATAAAGATATCCTTCTATTTTATATTAATCTCAATATACTGTTATAATCTTTAAATCTTTATTCCACATGAGGTTATTCTGTATACTATATTGATTAGCTATTCAACTATAATTTTACCTACATATGAAGCCATTTTTTCCATTATTACTAGTATCAAATAATCAGGCCTATTATGTGGTGCCACATTTATCTTTTATCGTATATAAAACCTTTGTTTACAAAACATTCTGAGCTTATTAATTAACATGGTTTTGCATTATGCCTACATATTTGGTAAGTTGAATCTTTTTGTATCAAACACAGTCCTAGATATAGCTTCACAAATGTTCATTAAACAGTCATGTATTTATTTTCAAAATAAATTTTATAATTTGTGTCAAATTCCTCAAAGAATACTAGTTGTTAATTGAATTTTATTGATTTATGGTTTAATTTGAAGATTGATAATGTTACATTACTTCTGTTGCTTAGTATATACTTTCATTAATTTGTATATCACTTTAAGATGATTTACATGTAATTCAAACTTGATGGCCTTATTTTGGGTAATATTCACCATTTTACAATCCATTGCTTATTTAACTTATATGCAGAGTACATCATGAGAAATGCTGGACTGGAAGAAGTACAAGTTGGAATCAAGATTGCCAGGAGAAATATCAATAACCTCAGATATGAAGATGACATCACCCTATGGCAGAAAGTGAAGAGGAACTAAAAAGCCTCTTGATGAAAGTGAAAGTGGAGAGTGAAAAAGTTGGCTTAAAGCTTAACATTCAGAAAACGAAGATCTTGGTACTTGATCCCATCACTTCATGGAAAACAGATGGAGAAACAGTGGAAACAGTGTCAGACTTATTTTTTTGGGCTCCAAAATCACTGCAGATGGTGACTGCAGCCATGAAATTAAAAGATGCTTGCTCCTTGGAAGAAAAGTCATGACCAACCTAGATAGCATATTCCAAAGCAGAAACATTACTTTGCCGACTAAGGTCTGTCTAGTCAAGGCTATGGTGTTCCCTGTGGTCATGTATGGATGTGCGTTGGACTGTGAAGAAGGCTGAGCGCCAAAGAATTGATGCTTTTGAACTGTGGTGTTGGAGAAGACTCTTGAGAGTCCCTTGGACTGCAAGGAGATCCAACCAGTCCATTCTGAAGGAGATCAACCCTGGGATTTCTTTGGAAGGAAGGATGCTAAAGCTGAAACGCCAGTACTTTGGCCACCTCATGTGAAGAGTTGACTCATTGGAAAAGACACTGATGCTGGGAAAGATGAAGGGCAGGAGGAGAAGGGGACGATAGAGGATAAGATGGCTGGATGGCATCACTGACTTGATGGGCATGAGTCTGAGTGAACTCCGGGAGTTGGTGATGGACAGGCAGGCCTGGCGTGCTGTGATTCATGGGGTCGCAAAGAGTTGGACACGACTGAGCGACTGAACTGAACTGGATTGAAACAAGCAGTATATGAATTTACATACTTTATAAGTCATACCTTTTTCTACTGATGCCTTGACCACATGAATGTAACTGATAGGCTCTCTCAAGATATTAGACCACAAAAAATCTAGTTAATGAGAAACAATTTCAGACATTTATTTTGAGAAAAATCTATTCTCATATGGGTGCATTTCATATACCTTCATAGACCCATAAATGATCTGTTAACAGAATTATTGAGTAAAAGAAGGTAGCTTCAGAAATGTAATAATTTTTTGTTTGATAATAGTTAATTTGTCAAATTTTTCCAAACATATCCTATTACTGAAAAAATCAATTGTATAAAATATAATCATTTCCTTTTATATAGTATAATTTTTATAAAAATTATGTCTAGTTACAGCAAATCTATATTAATTGTTGAATTCAGAAACAAAGATCAGGGCATTTACTTTGCCTTTTGCTAGTGTAATAAGTCACTTGTCTGTATTTTGTATAACAAATTGGTACAATGATTGTCTCACTTTGATAAAATATCACTATTATCTTAGAGATAAGCTGTGACAAAAAACAATGACTAAATGAAAAATCTAGCTTTTGCCTTGCAGATTTATAGAACAGCTATAATCCAAACAACATAAAAAAACGACTGCTGCTGTTATTGAATTAACTTATATACGCACAATGTTATTATTCATTTTATACTGAACTAAATTAACTATGACTGCATGTTAATACAATTTAATTTGAAAATACTAGGAACAGGAATCTAAAATACATTTTGAATTCCCTCTGAGAGTACCGCTCACTACAGTAGAAAACTTGGAATTACAGAGTATGAGATTAATATGTTTTCATCTTTTAGATGGCAATTAAGTAATTGAGATGGCTGTAATTGTATCAGCATTTTTATCAGCTAATAATTTCTTTGATCATGTATATTCTCCCAGATTGGCTCAAAAGAGTCTTTTTTCCTTTTCATTTTCATAATGCTATATCTGTATAATCATATTTTCTTTACTTTATCCTCATGTTTAAAGTGGGCAGTACAGTGCAAACTGTTCCATTTAGTTTTATAGGTTCTTTGCTTTCTTTGTACATCATCTAATACTTGTTTGTCTCCATATCTAAGCTATAATTTGAAGAAAAGTTGTATATTTGAGCCTTTCTCTGTAACATACTGAATAAGGTAAACTTGGAAAAAATACTTTTTGTCAAGGAACTTATATTCACTTCTTGTCTGAGGCTTTATTGAATGCTCTGTTCAAAGGTTTTGTTCTTTGGGTTGGAGGTTTGATCTTATTCTCAACTCATGATTCATTTTGGATGCAGCTTTTTCCCTAATTCTACATGAAACATTGTAGACTTTGTCTTTATCAGAGTGAGTTATTACTGCAAATTTAATGTTCTTGTTTCACATTTTCCTCAAATCCATTTGGCTTGCATCAAATGAAAATAAAAAGAATTCTCATTGGCCCTCCACTCTCAAAATTTGGAGCTATTAATGAGGATTTTCAGAACACTGCCCATTCACATTTCATTTGGTTGTGTTTTCTTACTCTTCTCTGACTATGAGAGTTCTTCCATTTTTCCTGGTCTTTTATGACCTTGATATTTTAAGAGAATACTGGGCAGCTATTTTATAAAATTTTCTATATAGCTTTTTGGACATTTTGCATTATTAGAATAAAGCTTTGCATTTTGATGAAAATATCACAGAGGTGATATGTTCTCACTGCATAATATCAGGAGGTATATGATATCATAACTGGTTGCTGGTAAAGTTAAATTTGATCACTTGACATAAGTGGTGTCTATCAGGATTCTCCAAGGCAAATTTTCTATTATTTTTTTCATTTTGCAATTATTAAATATTTGGGGAGAGATATTTGAAACTTTAGTAATATTTTTTTTTCTGCTTAAATTCTCATTCACTGATTTTAATATCCATCAGTAGATTTTTGTCCATGGCAATTATTGCTCTGTTTTAACAAGTTTTAAATGAGTATTTAAAAACTACTCCTACTTTAATCCAGGAGCAGTGAGCTCAGTATACCTTTTTCCTTTTCATTATTTGTGAATTTCACTGACTTACAGTGAAAATATAATTTTCATTTTCTATATAATATTTAATCTTGAAATAGAAAATAGTTTCAGAATACTGAAGTCATACTTTTGTGAGGAAAAAATAATTTCCAATTTTAGTAAACTGTGTATTTCCTTTTGTTTTTAATCATATGGCATCCAGTCAAAACACTGTTTCCCCAGGTTTTTTAAGTCAGTTCCTTTCTTTATATCTCCTTCAGTGTAGTTATTTGTTCATGTGTAATACAGTTAGATTCACTTGTCTAGTCCTTGTATTAGTTAACTTGGGCTGCCACAGAAAAATACCATACACTAGGCAGCTTAAACAACAGAAATTCATTTTCTAACAGTTTTGGAGAAAAAGAGTCCAAAAACAAGGTGTTGGTCAATTCAGTTTCTGGTGAGAGCATTCTTCCTGGATCACAGATGGCACCCTTCTTGCTCTGTTCTCACACGGTAAAGACAGAGCTCGCCAGTGTCTATTATTTATCAGATTAGGCCTCTTTGACCTTAACTGCTTCCATGCTCCAATTACATGCATACTGGGGCTTCAACCCAGAGTTTAGGGGACATAGAATTCAGTCCATAACAATCCTAATATCCCCCAATATTCTGGTTGAGATTTTAAAGTCATTTCATACAATAAAATTTATATTGTGCTGTATAGTTCTATGGATTGTAACAGACAAGATCCCCCCAATGCAAACTCCTTCCCTTTCTATAGTTTTACTAGTTTCCAGAGGGTCATGTCAATAGAATCATATAATATGCAGCCTTTTATATTGGCTAATCTCCAGAATATACAGCTTATGCACCTCAATATAAAAAATAAAAATAAAAAGTTGAGAAGGTCTAAATAGGAATTTCTCCAAAGAAGACATATAGATGGCCAAGAGGCACATGAAAATATGCTCAACATCACTAAACATTAGATAAATGTGAATGAAAACCATAATGAGGTATCATCTCACATTACTCAAAATGACCATCATCAAAAGCATCTATGACAATAAATGCCAGTGATGGTATGCCAAAAAGGGTATCCTCCTACACTACTGG
Organism: Aepyceros melampus; assembly: GCA_006408695.1. Taxonomy (NCBI): domain Eukaryota; kingdom Metazoa; phylum Chordata; class Mammalia; order Artiodactyla; family Bovidae; genus Aepyceros; species Aepyceros melampus. The sequence continues at coordinate 406,638 of SJXQ01006866.1, forward strand.
TAGGAATGTAAATAAATTGTTACAGTCACTGTGGACAAAAGTATGGAGTTTCCTTAAAAAACTAAAAATTTCACTACCATATAATCCAGCAATCCCATCCCTGGTCATATATCTGAAGAAAATCATAATTTGTAAAGATGTATGTACCACAGGGACTTTCCAGGTGGCTCAGAGGTAAAGCCTCTGTCCACAACGCGGAGACCTGAGTTTCATCCCTGGGTCAGGAAGATCCCCTAGAGAGGGAAACGGCAACCCTCTCCAGAACTCTTGCCTGGAAAATCCCGTGGGCTACAGTCTATGGGGTTGCAAAGAGTCAGACACAACTGAACGACTTCACTTTCACTATTCACTTTTCATATACCACAGAGTTCACTGCGGCACTGTTTATAATAGCGAGGAACATGGAAGCAACCTAAAGGTCCATCGATGGAGGAATGAATAAAGATGTAGTACATTTATACAATGAAATATTACACAAACATAAAAAAGAATGAACTAATGCCATTTGCTGTGACATGGGTAGACTCAGAGAATGTTGCACTGAATGAAGTAAGACAAATGAATACAAATATCATACCACTTGTATGTGGAATCTAAAATTAAAGATACAAGTGAACCTATTTATAAAACAGAAATAGAGTCATGGATGTAGAAAACAAACTTATGGTTATGGAAGGGGAAGGGGGGAGATCAGGATTGATATATACACACTACTATCAATATATGAAAACTAGAGAACTAGTAAGAACCTACTGCATAGCACAGATAACTCTACTCAACACTCTGTAATGACCTATGTGGTTCTCTGAATGTTTTGTCGCCTACAATTGCATTTATTGTTAATTTTGAAAAACTTTCAGCAATATTTCTTCTAATTTCTTCTTTCCAGTTCTATCTTCACCTTCTGGGATTATTACACTTATGACAATTTGTATTTGCCCAACAGATTTTGGGTATATTTTTTAAATTAATTTTTATTTTTTAGTTTGTTTTACTTTACAATACTGTATTCATTTTGCTATACATTGACATGAATCAGCCACGAGTGTACATGAACTCCCAATCCCGACCCCCACCTCCCCCCTCCCGCCCCACACCATCTCTCTGGATTATCCCCGTGCATCAGTCCCAAGCATCCTGCATCCTGCATC
>SJXQ01006867.1:0-17806 GCA_006408695.1 Aepyceros melampus
CTTCTTGACTTGTTATCCAAGAAGTACCTTTAATTTTCAAAGCCAAAATGTATTTCTTATCCTTTGTCTTTCTTTCCATCTTACCAATATCATAATTCAAATTACCCTTTTATATGAGTGACTAAAATAACCTTTTAATGGGTCTCTCCACCTTTTTGATTGCCCTCAATCATATTATGTGTTCAACAGAAATTACTGAGAGCCAACAATAGTTAGTAAAGAATCTGCCTGCCAATGCAGGAGACACAAGAGATGTGGGTACTATCCCTGGGTTGGGAAGATTCCCTGGAGTAGGAAATGTCCACTCACTCCAGTATTATTGCCTGGAGAAGCCCATGGTCAGAGAAGCCTGTTGGGCTAGAGTCCATGGGTCACAAAGAGTTGGACATGACTGAACATGCACTCAGATAATATAAGACACTTCTAGAAGCTTTGGATAGAAAACCAGTGAAGAGAACAGCCAGAACAATCTTATCCTCATGGACCTTACATTTCAGTTGGGAGTACATGGAGGGTATTATGCTAAGTGAAATAAGTCAGACAAAGAGAAATAAATACTATCTGATATCACACATATGTGGGAAATAAAAATTTAAAAGAAGTAGTGAATATAACAAAAAAGAAATGGACTCACAGATATAGAGAACAAACTAGTGGTTACCAGTGGGGAGAGGAGTGGGGAAGGGGCAATATACAGGGTAAGAAATTAAGAGGTATAAACTATTAAGTATGAAATGAGTCACAAGGAAATATTGTACAATACAGGGGATATTTTATTATAACTATATATGGAGTATAAGCTTTAAAATTATGAATGACTTATTGTACAGCTATAACATATCATATTGCACCTCAGCTATATTTTAGCAAAAAAATTAATTGTAGTAAAGAATCATACTAGAAGGGAATTAATTCTGTGGCTAAAACAAACAGAAAGCTAGAGAGGGATGATGAGAAACCAAGATTTCTAAGTGAAGACTATGTGGGCACTTTACAATTTTATTTTTTTTAATTTTAATTAATTTTATTTTTTAGTTTGTTTTGCTTTATAATACTGTATTCATTTTGCTATACACTGACATGAATCAGCCACGAGTGTACATGAACTCCCAATCCCGACCCCCACCCCCCTCTCCCGCCCCACACCATCTCTCTGGATTATCCCATGCATCAGTCCCAGGCATCCTGCATCCTGCATCAAACCTAGACTGGCAATTCATTTCACTTATATCTTACATGTTACACTGCCACTCTCCCAAATTATCCCACCCTCTCCCTCTCCCACAGAGTCCAAAAGGCTGTTCTGTACATCTGTGTCTCTTTTGCTGTCTCACGTATAGGTTTATCACTACCATCTTTCTAAATTCCATATATATGTGTAAGTATACTGTATTGGTGTTTTTCTTTCTGGGTTACTTAACTCTGTACAATCGGCTCCAGCTTCATCCACCTCATTAGAACTGATTCAAATGTATTCTTTTTAATGGCTGAGTAATATTCCATTGTGTTCTAACACCACACACTTTACAATTTTAAATGTGGTGGTCAGGGCAGGCCTGGTTTGAAAAGTGAAGTGTGACCAAAACTGAGGAACAACAAGGAGTCCACTGGGGCCGAAACCAAAAGACTGGAGGGAGATGTGCTAGAAAGTAAAAGCAGAGAAAGGCGGAGGGAGTTGGAGAGCAACGACACCAGGTATGAAGTGCCAGAATTGTCGTTAGCTTTTCCTCTGATTAAGATGGAGAGTGATGGAAGGTTTTAAGTGGAAGAGTGTCCTCATCCTATGTAACTTTAAATGTTCACTTTGGCTGCTATTTTGGAGTAGATTATAAGAAGAAAATTTCTAGAAGTAACACACATTACTCCTCAGATCATATACAGTCTTGAGGGCTGACTCAGGTCTTACGGTTTCACCCAGAGTTAAGGGAAGCCTTTGAAGGGATTTTTACCAGAGTATCGACCTGATCAGATTGTAGTAAAAAGAGTTTTCATGTAGTCGCTCATTTAATCTTCTCACCTGTGTGTGGACTTGGAGACAGGCGGGTGCTGTTATTCTTCATTTCCAGAGCTAAAGAATTTGAGGCACAGCAATGTGGTGGAATGAGCCATGGCCTCCAAGCTAGCAAACTGTGGATCCAAGATTGGAATCCAAGCAAACTGCTTGTAGGATCCCCTGGAGAAGGGAATGACTACCTTCTCAAGTATTCTTGCCTGGAGAATTCCATGGAAAGAGGAGTTATAGTCCATGGAGTTACAAAGAGCTGGACATGACTGAGTGACTAACACTTTTCCCATCATTTTGAACATATTGAATATGAAGGGCATGGGTCTCTGTGAAGACTTCTACCTCAGGAGACCCTAATGGTTCTTTGCCAATTGGAAGTGAAGCTTTGAATGAGGTCACAGGCTGAGATTTAGGAGTCATCAATACATTGACTGGTTAAATAATTTTAACATGTGACAGTATCAAGATGGAAGGTATAAAAGGATACAAGAGAGTTTGAAGCCAGAGCCGTTGGAGGGATGCTGAATTCAGTCTAAGGAGGGTAAAATATGCCCACAAAGCTGAGGGAGAAAATTGGTCAGAGTTAGTCAGGAAAACTGGAGATGATGGAGCCAGAATGTAAAGGAAGAGAATTTTGCACATTTTCCTAATCTTGAGTGCTTCTGAGAGGTAAGGTAAAATGAGATCAAAACTGCTCATTGGGTTTGACAACATGGAGTTTAGTAGTGTTCTTAGTAAGCATCTTTGGGTGAAATGGAGGGAATTGAAGCTCAGTTAGAAGATTTCTTTATAGTTCTAAAAAATTCTGTGATTTTTGAATTTTATTCTGTCCCCCACCTGAAGAAACAAGGTATGATATCCAGGGTGCTAATTTAAATCACAGGGCCAAAGTGACTTGTTTGGTTAAATTTTGAGTAGAAAATCCTATTATATCTTCAGATAAGCAGAAATAGTATTTTGCTCACTCTTCTGTCAACACTACCCATCCATATGCTGCTGCCTGCCTTTACCTAGAAAATGCCAATGAGCAATGATCTTGGAGGGTATAATGAGAAAGACTGAGGTGTGGATGTCTAGGCCTCTGAAGGAGGAAGATTTTGAAAGCTCTATTTTTCATACTTATGGAATAAAATTTTCAGATTATATCTGACCCTCAGTCAATGAATACACATTTATCAAACATGGTACCAGGAGCTTATAGAGCAGGATTTCTTTCAAAACAAGTGTATTCCTGAAAATACACATATAACTAAACACCTGTCATTAAATTGTTTTTTTCTTGAAGCAGTTTCCACATTCAGGTTGCTTTCAGTCACTTCTGAAGTACTTTGCAAATATCTTTATCAAGCCAATAAAAAATATGAAACAAAATATTGAATATTAAATAAAAACAAAAATATGAAACAAAATAATATTTATATTGACATAAAAATACTTTAATTGGTTATGATTTTCTGCCTATTTGGATAAAAACACTCTAATACCGTTATTAGAATTATCTTTTACTTAATTGACTTTTTCAGACAAATATCTGATAAAATAAAATTAATTTATGTCAATACAAATTCCTTTCATAGACATAATTTGCTGTAACAGAAGATAATAATAAATATCATATTTACACAAATGGCTTTCATTGAAGAACTTCTTTACAAAGGACTTATGTAATGATTTTCAAAATATACTGTTTTTGAAGTTACCATGGTAAGGAAGGAAAATAGTCTTCCCTTTATACTTCTGAGTTCTAGGTTGAGACTCCTTGTAATGAAAGACAAATAAACAAGAGAAAAACAAACAAGTTTATTAACCTGAGTACTCATGCATATGTGGGAGAAACAGAGGGAAAGTGAATAACTCAAAGTAATAGCTTTGGAATTCAGGATTAAATGCCATCATAATAAGAAAAGAGGGGGTGAAGGTTGTTGGCCTGTTAGATGAGGGTGAACCTCAGGAGTCTTCTTTGGCTTCTCCCACACTCTACACCTAACATGTCAATGAATCCTGTCACCTCTCCTGAGAAACAGATACAGAATCTGACCATCATCTACATACCCCATTGCCACCTCCCTGGTCCAAGCCACCATCCCTTCCCTGTATAACACTCCAGTTCCCTTACTGGCTTCCGGCTCCTACCCCTGTGACCCAGCGATATATTTTCAACCCTGAAGTCAGAGATTTTGTTAAAATGTCAGGGTTGAAAACACATTTAGAAAAATACTTTATATCACACCCTTCTCTGGTCAAACCTATCCAATAGCTTCCAATCTTATCCCATGACCTGCACATGGGCGTGCCACTCCATACTCTCCTGTCTTCTTCCTAATCCTCCTCCCTCACTGGCTTCACCTCATTAAGGGGACTTTCCCCTCCCACTTCTTCACCCTTTGCATCTGCTCTTCTCTGTGTCTGGGATGCTCTTCCCTATCACCTTCAAAGCTAGCTCCCTCTCTTCTCTAAAGTCTTGATCCCAATCTATGGGCCTTCCTGGAGCACTCTATCTAAAATTGCAAAAACCACCCCACCCCATCCTTTTTCCCTGCTGAGTTATCCTGAAGGGACACAGAATATGCCACTCCAAAATATGGCCACAAGAATTACTTGGGGCTGATTATTTTTGAGAAAAAGCAGACACAACGGTGCCCCACTCCCGGACCAGGAAGAGGAGAAGAATCCTTATCACCAGTGATGGCACCAAGATGAATCTGAGAAGCAAACCATACTGAATAAGCCTGTCTAAGGGAACTCTGCTCAATGTTATGTGGCAGCCTGGGTGGGAGGGGAGTACAACCCTGAAGTCAGAGATTTTGTTAAAATGTCAGGGTTGAAAACACATTTAGAAAAATACTTTATATCACACCCTTCTCTGGTCAAAACTATCCAATAGCTTCCAATCTTATCCCATGACCTGCACATGGGCGTGCCACTCCATACTCTCCTGTCTTCTTCCTAATCCTCCTCCCTCACTGGCTTCACCTCATTAAGGGGACTTTCCCCTCCCACTTCTTCACCCTTTGCATCTGCTCTTCTCTGTGTCTGGGATGCTCTTCCCTATCACCTTCAAAGCTAGCTCCCTCTCTTCTCTAAAGTCTTGATCCCAATCTATGGGCCTTCCTGGAGCACTCTATCTAAAATTGCAAAAACCACCCCACCCCATCCTTTTTCCCTGCTGAGTTATCCTGAAGGGACACAGAATATGCCACTCCAAAATATGGCCACAAGAATTACTTGGGGCTGATTATTTTTGAGAAAAAGCAGACACAACGGTGCCCCACTCCCGGACCAGGAAGAGGAGAAGAATCCTTATCACCAGTGATGGCACCAAGATGAATCTGAGAAGCAAACCATACTGAATAAGCCTGTCTAAGGGAACTCTGCTCAATGTTATGTGGCAGCCTGGGTGGGAGGGGAGTTTGGGGGAGAATGGATACATGTATTTGTATGGCTGGGTCCCTTCAATGTTCACCTGAAGGTATCACAGCATTGTTAATCGGCTATACTCCCAATACAAAATAAAAAGTTTAAAACTAAATAAAAAAATAAGCCTGTATACCATAAGCCTTCTACCATAAGAAGTCCCCCCTAGACTTCTTTCTTCCACCTCCTCACAATTCATTGGCCCTAGAAGCCCCAAACCCCTTTCCTTTATGTAGTCACTTCTCCATAATTTATCACCCTTTGTTAAAACAGTCTATAAGTCCAAATCTAACCCTTCTTTCAGTTTGTTTTACTGCTTTCTGTAGAGTCCCTGTGAGTGCAAAATGTTAAATATTAATAAAACTTGGATGCCTTTTCTCCTAATAACCTATTTCCATCAGTTTAATTTTAAGACCTCACTTACTGAACCTAAAGGGAAATATTTTTCCTCCCCTACAATCACTTCTAGTGTTCCATATATTTTCCTTGTCTATCTTGTTTGTGGTATGTCTCCACACACTGTAGGTTCTATAAAGGCAGAGATCGTTGTCTTTTTTTTTTTTTTTTTTTTTACTGTGCTGGGTCTCCATTGCTTTTGCTCAGTCTTTCTCTAGCTGTTGCAAGCAGTGGCTTCCAGGCACAGGCTCTAGGCAAGCAGGCTTCAGCAGTGTGGTGCATGCACTCAGTGGTTGAGGCTCATGGGCTTAATTGCTCCCTGGCATGTGAAACCTTCCCAGACCAGGGGTCAAACCTGTGTCCCCTGCATTAGCAGGTGGATTCCTAACCACTGTGCCACGAGGGAAGTCCCTCATTGCCTGTTTTGATCACTGCTGTGATCGTTGCTTAGCACCTAGAAAATTGCTCAGCACACAATATACGTTTAATAACTACCAGTTGATGAATGAATAAACACATGAATGGAGTACTTTCCCTTACCAACTGTGCCTAGGAAGGCAGCCATGTGAAAACTCTAGAATAATGATGTGAAGAACTTTATGATCATAAAAATATTCTTAATCATTGATGCAAGTAGCCAAGAAGGCAAAAGTATGGGAAATAATTCAGAGAAATGGCCTCAAAGCCATAAGGGATATTTCTATCCTTGGTACCATGCCACTGGGTAGAGCCTCAAGCTTCTTAGGAAATGGGGGTAATTACTGTAAGAATCCACAAGTATAGAAAATATTGTGTCCAGAAATGTGGTGTTAAAGAAATAGATACTGAAGAAATTTTTAGGCCAGAATTTGGTCACTTAGCTGAACTCAAAGAATAAGATGAGTAAATCACAATGATTCTTGGTCTAGGACAGAGTTCAAGATGTATTTGGGCCAAAGTGTCAGCCTACTACCAGGGAAATCCCCATAAACTGTCAAAGCTGGGGCTCTAGCCAGTAAGGGATTAACTCCAGGATGCTGAGTTCCATGGGTGCTTTCCAACCACACCTACTACTAGGCAGCTCCCTCCAAAAACCCAAAATGCCATCTTTGTTCATGCCAATTTTTTGTATTTTTGAAAAAGGCTTTCACAATCCAGTTTCAAAAGGCAGAGAAAACCAGCATTAGGGAAGGAGTTCTCTCTCCCATTTGCTTCCTCCAGGACTGTAAATCCTGGACACCTGGCTGGACTCTGAGGCAGAGGCTGCAGGATTGTTCTGTTTCAAAGCAGAGTTAACCTCTGGTTGTTGGCAAATCCCTCCAGTGTGTCTGTGTGTGTTAGTATCTCAATCATGACTGACTCTTGCAACCCCATGAACGGTAGACCACCAGACTCCTCTGTCCATGGAATTTTCCAGGCAAGAATACTGGAGTGGGTTGCCATTCCCTTCTCCAGGGGATCTTCCCAACAGAGGGATCGAACCCAGGTCTCCTGCATTGCAGGCAGATTCTTAACCATCTGAGCCCCCAGGGAAGCCCTAGTCCCTCCCATAGCATCTATGAGTTTACATGCATTGGTTCTTGGTGTTATCTTCTCAGATTCACATGTAAAAGAAATGATCTGCAATATGGAATTGTATGTATTTGCATTTTCCCTCCTTGGGACATCGTCTGGCATCCCACCCCATTTGCACTTCCTTGGTCATTTAGCTTTGTATTTAGTTTCTTTTGGGATTTCCCAGAGATGAAAAGGTGAGAAGAAGCACAGCCTCTCTCTTTCACATTTGTTTCTTCCTTTCATAGTAGAATCTCATTCCAATCAAACTGACCCAGGAAACCAGTTTAGCAAGATTGCTTTTCCCTTTGGGGTTTCCTGGATGCCTTGTGGAGCTTAACTATTAATAGCAGTACCTTAGTTTAGTGGTTGCAGGTAGACATTTACTGGATAAACTTGGAAGACACAGCATAATAGGTGAAAGTGTCTGGAGACTGCAAAATTCATTGGTGATGTGCTGTGTGTGCTGAGTCATATCCAACTCTTTGCAACTCCATGGACTGCAGCTGCCAGGCTCCTCTGTCCATGAATTTTCCAGGCAAGTATACTGGAGTGGTTTGCCATTTCCTTCTCCAGGGGATCTGCCCACCCCAGGGATGGAACCTGCGTCTCCTGCATTGGCAGGCAGATTCTTTACAACTGAACCACCTCGGAAGACCAAAATTCATTGGGTCACCTTCCAATTCTCTCAGTTTCTGCTTTCATCAGAATAGCCTCCCTCCTCAATATGAGGACAGCCTATTTGCCAAGGTAAAGGTGACTAAATTCATCTCTTTATGATCAATTCTTTGGTGGATCTGAACATTTTTACTCCTTCTCCCACTAAATTAAAGCAGGAGCTTCTCATTAAATTTAATTGAGCTAAACTAAACCCAGTCAGTGGCTATTATCATCCAAACTATCCAGGAAAATGGCATCATTTTAATTTAATAAAATGATCAGTTTTTCTGGTTTCTTCTGCTCACCATTTTACTTAACTACTTCAGAATTACAGCTATTAGGAAGAGACTCTCTTTTTGGTTGCATTTTCCTATTTCTTGGGGTTTTTGCCAGTCATCACTGCTAGATAGTTCAATATTTCAATATTTCATTAAAAATTTCATCTTAACCTGCTTGAGAGAGGATTTTCTCTTATCTTAGTAGTTAAAGAGACCCACTCTGAAATGTTTTACTAATACCAACATTAGTTTTGTCAATCTTATTGTTAAAATTATCAACATCAACCTTCTTTTTAAATATCCCCAGCATACAGAGTGTGCATACTCAGTCTCTTGGTCATATCTGACTCTGCAACCCCATGAACTGTGGCCCACCAGGCTCCTCTGTCCATGGGATTTTTCAGGCAAGAATACTGGAGTGGGTTGCCATTTCCTCCTACAGGGGATCTTCCTGACCCAGAAATCGAACCCATGTCTCCAATGTCTCCTGCCTTGGCAGGCATATTCTTTACCACTGAGGCACCCGGGAAGCCTCCCAGCATATAAAGAGACTTTTAATTTAGTGAGCTCATGTTCCTGATGGATACTAACGGAAACTAGAATTCTAGAAGAACCATGAAGATAAATTCTGGTGTTCTATTTAAGGAACAGAGAGGTGGGGACAGGATTTCAGAAGGATAACATCAGGGATGGCTTGGGTCGTCAGTGGAATTGAAGAGACTGACTTCTTTTTTTTACAGTAGTGTGCCTGACATCAGGAAACTCCAGAGAGTTCTCTCAGAGCCAGAATCAGCACCAACATAGGAGACAGATGCCATTTCCTGCTTGAACTCCACCTGCCACAAAGCGATTGCTGGTCAAAGAAACTTGAATAAGCAGCAGCTGTTCCTAAGATTCTGTGTGCCTGTTTGTCTTGTGTCCAAAAGAGTTAGCTCTGCCTCCAGTTAACATGGAAGCTGAAGTAGTAGAAAGGCTAGAACTGACACCTGGGAACACTCAAGACATTCTTCCAAATATTTCAGTGATGAGCTCCAGAGGGTTTATTTTCTACAAGTCTAATGGAAACTCGACTGTAGTAATTTCAAGGTGTTTGCATAGATTAACCCAGGCAACATTTTATCTTTTTGAAGAAAAACTTCCTCAGTCAAGTCAATTTTTAAAACATTCGAATCTGCTTCTGCCAAACAGAAAAAGAGAAAATATACTGAAGCAGTTCTCAAGGAAACTAAGAGAAAACAATTGAGTTAAAATTCCCCTGAAGCAAATAAATCACTTACACGAAGCTTTCCTATCTTTGTTTGCCTGTTCGTGCACACACGCTCAGTCGCTTCAGTCGTGTCCGACTCTTTGAGACTATGATCACGAAATGATAATAGAAGGGTTGGTACGAGAATGATTAGAGCTGGCCCTCGAGAAAGACAGCCTAGTCACATATCAGCTCTGTTTGAAAATCTAAAGTACGCCTACCCAACAGTGTCTGGCGTCTAATTTGGGGGGAGGGCGGTGCACTACCTGGCTTGTGGGATCTTAGTTTTCTGATTGAACCTGGGTGCTCAGCAGTGAAAGTGTGGAGTCCTAATGACTGGACTGCCAGGGAATTCCCTTGACATCTATGCTTAAGCTGTCCCTCCACCATTATCCTTATGTTCTTGTTTTGATTTCATCCATATTCATTCAGTGTCAAGTCAAACTCCACAGTGTTCTGCAAAAGTCTGTGACAAGGTCCCATCAGACAGAAGGCAAAATCAAGGAATCTGACATTTATAGAGCCATTGACTATGGGCCAAGTTCTGCCAGACTCTACTCAAACTGTTTTGCCTGTGTTACTGTGATTAATCCTCCTTATGACCCAAGGAGGGACACACTGATCATGCTTAACAATTTTATGGATGAGCAAAGTGAGACAAATGGAGGTGAAGCCCAAACACTCAGGATATAAATGTCAGAGCCACACAAGCAGCCTCTGAGCCACCTTGTGACACTGCCTTTCACTTGGGGAGCATGCCTAGAAAAGCGCAATTGGAAAGAAAATGTCTTCATATTTAATTTGCAAACTTTTCAGATAGTCTATGTATTCGGTCTTCAATTTATGAAAATTTATTAACTCATTCTCTGGGTTACCCCAGAGAATTTCTCATTCCACTTCACCTAAAGATTTTTCTATGGGGGAAAAAATAGTGTATTAATTTACATTGTCTATCCTAGTTAAAGACATCATTCATGACCCAGCAATCCCACTACTGGGCATATACCCTGAGAAAAGCATAATTCAAAAAGATGCATGTACCCCGGTGTTCACTGCAGCACTATTTACAATAACCAGGACATGGCAACAACCTAAATGGCCATCAGTGGATGAATGGATAAAGAAGATGTGGGGCATACTGTCAATGGATTATTGCTCACTCATAAAAAGGAATGAAATTGGATCATTTGCAGTGATGTGGATGAACCCAGAGTTGGTCATGCAGAGTGAAGTCAGTCAGAAAGAGGAAAACAAATGTCATCTATGAATTCATATATATGGAATCTAGAAAATGCTGCTGCTGAACCTATTCACAGGGCAGGAATAGAGACACAAAAATAGAGAATGGACTTGTGGAAGTGGGGTGGGGAAAAGGGGAGGGTGGGACGATTGGGAGAGTAGGACTGATACACATACACTGCCACTGTAACATGGGTAGCTCGTGGGGAGCTGCTGGATAACACAAGGAGCTCAGCTTCACGCTCTGTGATGACCTAGAGGGGTGGGGTGGGGGGAAGTGGGAGGGAGGCTCAAGAAAAAGGCTATATGCACACACACACACACACACACACACACTGGAGCAGGAACTGGCAACCCACTCCAGCATTCTTGCCTGGAGAATTTCATGGACAGAGGAGCCTGGAGGGCTACAGTCCATGGGGTCACAAAGAGTCAGACACAACTAAGCCACTAACACACACACATACACACACTTACATATACAGCTGATTCACTTTGTCATTCAGCGGACACTAACAAAACATTGTAGAGCAATTACATTCCAATTTTAAATAAATAAATAATAGACTAAAAAGACACCATTCACCTCTGCACTTTACCTTACAATCTCAGTATCAGAGTATAAAACATCTATTCCATACAAAAGTAGAAATCATTCATTCAGAGTTTATGAAATTCCAGAAATTGAAAGTTAATCAACATAAGTTACAGAATTCCCTAATGTGTTTAAGGAAAAAACATAAGTTGTTTCTAGAGAAATAATCAACTACTTCATATATATAACATTACATAGTGAAGCTTGATCAACATCACATAGATAATCTGGGGAAAGACATGAATAATTTTATTATCATTCACTAATTCATTTATTATCATTCCATAATTCATCAGGCACTCTATCTATCAGCTCTAGACCCTTAAATCTATTTCTGACTTCCACTGTATAATCATAACGGATTTAATTTAGGTCATACCTGAATGGTCTAGTGGTGTTGCCCACTTTCTTCAATTTAAGTCTGAATTTGGCAGTCAGGAGTTCATGATCTGAGCCACAGTCAGCTCCCGGTCTTGTCTTGGTTGACTGTATAGAGCTTCTCCATCTTTGGCTGCAAAGAATATAATCAATCTGATTTNAGTCCATGGGGTCACAAAGAGTCAGACACAACTAAGCCACTAACACACACACATACACACACTTACATATACAGCTGATTCACTTTGTCATTCAGCGGACACTAACAAAACATTGTAGAGCAATTACATTCCAATTTTAAATAAATAAATAATAGACTAAAAAGACACCATTCACCTCTGCACTTTACCTTACAATCTCAGTATCAGAGTATAAAACATCTATTCCATACAAAAGTAGAAATCATTCATTCAGAGTTTATGAAATTCCAGAAATTGAAAGTTAATCAACATAAGTTACAGAATTCCCTAATGTGTTTAAGGAAAAAACATAAGTTGTTTCTAGAGAAATAATCAACTACTTCATATATATAACATTACATAGTGAAGCTTGATCAACATCACATAGATAATCTGGGGAAAGACATGAATAATTTTATTATCATTCACTAATTCATTTATTATCATTCCATAATTCATCAGGCACTCTATCTATCAGCTCTAGACCCTTAAATCTATTTCTGACTTCCACTGTATAATCATAACGGATTTAATTTAGGTCATACCTGAATGGTCTAGTGGTGTTGCCCACTTTCTTCAATTTAAGTCTGAATTTGGCAATCAGGAGTTCATGATCTGAGCCACAGTCAGCTCCCGGTCTTGTCTTTGTTGACTGTATAGAGCTTCTCCATCTTTGGCTGCAAAGAATATAATCAATCTGATTTCGGTGTTGACCATCTGGTGATGTCCATGTGTAGAGTCTTCTCTTGTGTTGTTGGAAGAGGGTGTTTGCTATGACCAGTGCATTTTCTTGGCAAAACTCTATTAGTCTTTGGCCTGCTTCATTCCGCATTCCAAGGCCAAATTTGCCTGTTACTCCAGGTGTTTCTTGACTTCCTACTTTTGCATTCCAGTCCCCTATAATGAAAAGGACATCTTTTTTGGGTATTAGTTCTAAAAGGTCTTGTAGGTCTTCATAAAACCGTTCAACTTCAGTTTCTTCAGCATTACTGGTTGGGGCATAGCTTGGATAATTGTGATATTGAATGGTTTGCCTTGGAGACAAACAGAGATCATTCTGTCATTTTTGAGATTGCATCCAAGTACTGCATTTCGGACTCTTTTGTTGACCATGATGGCTACTCCATTTCTTCTGAGGGATTCCTGCCCGCAGTAGTAGATATAATGGTCATCTGAGTTAAATTCACCCATTCCAGTCCATTTTAGTTCGCTGATTCCTAGAATGTCGACCTTCACCCTTGCCATCTCTTGTTTGACCACTTCCAATTTGCCTTGATTCATGGACCTGACATTCCAGGTTCCTATGCGATACTGCTCTTTACAGCATTGGACCTTGCTTCTATCACCAGTCACATCCATAACTGGGTATTGTTTTTGCTTTGGCTCTATCCCTTCATTCTGTCTGGAGTTATTTCGCCACTGATCTCCAGTAGCATATTGGGCACCTAATGACCTGGGGGGTTTCTCTTTTGCTATCCTATCATTTTGCCTTTTCATGGTATCAGCAAAATAGTGTAACTTTTTACTTCCTGACGGTAATTCTGACAGCAGTGTTTTTGTCAAATATCAAATGGTGGCAGTTTCTTATGTCATAGAATAAAAGCCAGCATTTTCTACACGGAAAGCGTCTTCGATGGATAAGTGTTTCACACAAATGTATGAAGTTTAACGTTCATATGTCCGCAGGCCAGTAACCAGTAAACCTGAAACAGAATTCTCATCTCTGGCATTTTAGATCTGATAAATGGTCTGAGGCTTTCCCACACCATCAGAGCTGATTCCTTTCCAGCAGTATTGTTGTACAAGTCTCCAAAAGAATGCAAAAGCTTTGAAACAAAACTTGGCATCCATATCGATAAGTGAACCCGCATTGTGAGGTCATGCTATTGTGGACAAAGATGTTTACTTTGTTCTTCAAGTATCAACAAAGGATATAATGAGGATTTTTATAATTTTATTGAATCATTCAAATCAACTAAGTTATTTAGCCCCATCCATGAATTTGTAAGCTCCTTGTGGGCAAGAACATTTTTGCCCTGCCATTTATCTTTGTATCCTTCATGGGCTTAGTCATAGACACTTATTAAAAATGAATGCACACATGCACTCATAACATATACATACATGTATTTATAGTTGAAGCAACCAGAATGTACTTTAAATAAATCCCTTTACCGATAATGCAATGGGAAGGAGAGCTCCAATGGAGGAGACAGTACTTCCAAGATCATGGTACCACTCCAGGCAAGTCCTATAGGAGCCACTCATTAGGGAAATAGTCCTGGATTTGAACAAAATACTTCAGATCCAGAGTCACTTTGCTATCCTGCCTTAGCTTGGGCAGCATGCCTAGAAGATTACAATTAATGAGAGAAACTCCTGTTTAATTTTCAGATCTTTCAGATATGCCATATATTCAGCACTGAACTTGGATGGAAGTGTATTAAGCTCCATGTTCTATGTGTGTCATTGAGTAATCTATCGTCCTACTTCACTGAAAGGTTTTCTGTTTAGAAAAATAAACAAAAAGCAGTGATTTACTACATTGGTAGCCTATCCCACTTAAACTGTCCTAGGGAAATACAGTTGATCTTGAACAACTGATGGGTTAGGGGTGAAGACCATCTGTGGCATCCATTATGTGAGTATAGTTGACCCTCTGTATCCGGTTCCTCTCTATCAGTTGCTTCTCCATATCTGGGGTTCTGCATGTGAGGATTCAACCAACTGTGGATTGTGTGGTTCTGCCGTATTTATTATTGGGAAATATCCATATGTAAGAGGACTCATGTAGTTCAAACCTGTGTTGTTCAAGGGTCAACTGTATTTAGAAGGTAGAATGGATGGAATAAGGGCTTGATTGGAGGGGGGATTTTAAAAAGAGAGAGAGAGAGAAAAGATGACAACATTATTTTTTCTATTTTGAGAAAATGGGTAGATGATGGTGCCATTTACCAAGACAGGGAAGTCTAGAGGAGATCCTTCCCATACTGGTTGTTTATAACAGGCCACTTTCACTCCCCTATGAGGTTTGCCACGAGTGTTATGTCAACTCTTCGACTGACACCATTGGCGTCATATTTGATTACTGTGGTTATTTCGCTCCAGTGTTTCTAAAATACTGGAAAGATTGAAGGCAGGAGGAGAAGGCGATGACAGAGGATGGCATAGTTGAATGGTATTGCTGACTCAATGGACATAAGTTTGAGCAAATTCTGGGAGATGGTGAAGGACAAGGAAGCCTGGCATGCTGCAGTCCATGGGGTTGCAAAGAGTTGGACAGGACTGAGCAACTGAACAACAACAACAATATTTCTGAAATGCTCCAAACAGTCCTGATAAAGCCAAAAAGCAGAGTGTTTTACATGGTGAATTGAGATATGCCCCAACAGCTCAGACTATCTCTTGTCTGTTTACTTTCTTATCACTGTTAATTGATATTATGCACGATCTGCCATGCTAAAGTCTGGTGCTTCTTCAAAACCGTAAGTTTTAATTCTAACAGATTTGAATGTGAAATGATAAACTACCTTTTCTATATAAATGCATCCTTAATTTGAGTGTTCCTAGAATTTAGCTTTTGCATGAAGTTGCAGAGCTGGCTAACTAATGAGCTAAGGGTTCAGATGAAGCAGCTTCCTGATTTTCAACAAAGCTTATCTGTCTGTTAACACATTCTTCCCAAGAATTCCTCTGGTTGCAGAGATGCCAACACATATTAAAACGTCCATCTATCACCATCTTGAGAAGCTCATATTTTAAATTCCACATATTCACAACACAGGGGAAAAAAGTCTTCCGTTTCCCATTTGAGTCATTTTTATTTCTTAGAATATTCTTTTTCTTTCTGTAGCCAAAACACATTCTAGTTCCAAAGGCAAACCTGGCCTGTCCAGGTCGTCTGTACCTCAATGTAGTCATCCAGGGGCATCAAATGCTTGTCTTGGACCTGCTTTGATTCTCACCTACATGGTGAACACCTACACCTACAGGTGTTTGATGAGCACCTACATGGTGTGTACACTGGAAATCTGTGCCCACAGAGTGTCATGAAAGATGCCTGCATACAGACAGCATGCTACACACATCCCTTCTGCTCCATTGTTCCTTCAGACTTCACTTAACAAAACACAAGCTCAAAGACAAAATTATTTAAGAATTTCAAGACGACAACTGCAGAGCACTAGACCAAGCCCAGGCCTTTCTGAGCATGGGGCCCTGTGTGACAGCACAGGTCACAAACTCATGAAGCTTGCCCTGGTGACAATACAGATAGAGAGGTAGGAGAATATACAAAAGACTCACTCTAAATACCGAATGGTTTCTAGAAAATCATGCTTCCTTTTGCCCAAGCTGAAATTCTTCTTGGTCTACCAAAACATCACCCAGCTTCCCGAATACAATACTAACTGAGGGAGGAATGGTAAGGAATGATATATGATCCAAAGACCCAGTTCTAGTTGTCTGTTGCAATGTAACATGCTACTTAAGTTTGCTAAGTTGCTTCAGTTGTATCCAACTCTATTCGACCTTACAGACTGTGAATCAATAGGCTCCTCCATCTATGGGATTTCCCAGGGAAGAATACTAGAGTGGGTTGCCATGCCCTCCTCCAGGGGATCTTTATGTCTCCTGCATTGGCAGGTGAGTTCTTTACCACTCGCACCACCTGGGAAGTCTCTACTTAAATGAGTGGCTGAAAACCACTGTATTGGTCACTGAATCACTGCGTGGAGGAGAAGGACCACTCATCAAGAAGGGACTCCCTTCTTGAACTGCTACATGAACCAGAAATAAAATCCTACTGTGTCTGAGCCATTCTTGTATAGCCTTGGCTGGAACGTTCTTCAGTCCCTCATGGCACTGATTAGCATCAGTAGGTGGAATGCGACTGCAGCAGAATTGTATTCGAGTGTCTGGGATGGTTTCACTCAGGTATCTGGTCTTTCCACACAGTGGCTCCTGCAGTGCAGATAGACTTCTCCCATGGTGGTGGCTCAGGGCTCCAAGAGTAAGTGTCCCAAAAGCTAGGAAGTGGAAGCTATAATAATCACAGGAGAAATGCCAGTTGACAGGATCAAGAGAGCAGAAGAGTGGAGTGGTAAGAAGTGGCGGAATTTTTAATTTACATGGAAAATCAAGACTGTAGGGCCTCTTAACAGGTTGCTTTGTTATGATCAAGAGACATTGAGAATGATAGAGTAAGCAAAATAATGGTCCACAAAAGACAAGTGAAGTTGCTCAGTCAGGTCCGACTCTTTGCGACCCCATGGACTGTAGCCTACCAGGCTCCTCGGTCCATGGGACTTTCCAGGCAAGAGTACTAGAGTGGGTGAGTTGGGTTACGTAGCAAAGAGAAATGGATAAAAGTTCTCAATGGAATTAAGATCCCTAACCAGATGATATTAAAATAAAGACATTATCCTGGATTATATGGGTCAGTTCAGTGACTCAGTCATGTCCAACTCTTTGTGACCCCATGAATCGCAGCACACCAGGCCTCCCTGTCCATCACCAACTCCCGGAGGTCACTCAGACTCACGTCCATCGAGTCAGTGATGCCATCCAACCATCTCATCCTCGGCCGTCCCTTTCTCCTCCTGCCCTCAATCCCTCCCAGCATCAGAGTCTTTTCCAATGAGTCAACTCTTCGCATGAGGTGGCCAAAGTACTGGAGTTTCAGCTTCAGCATCATTCCTTCCAAAGAAACCCCGGGGCTGATCTCCTTCAGAATGGACTAGTTGGATCTCCCTGCACTCCAAGGGACTCTCAAGAGTCTTCTCCAACACCACAGTTCAAAAGCATCAATTCTTCTGCACTCAGCCTTCTTCACAGTCCAACTCTCACATCCATACATGACCACTGGAAAAACCATAGCCTTGA
>SJXQ01006867.1:18347-55180 GCA_006408695.1 Aepyceros melampus
TTTTGCTTCTCTTCTTTTCACAGCTATTTGTAAGGCCTCCTCAGACAGCCATTTTGCTTTTTTGCATTTCTTTGCCATGGGGATGGTCTTGATCCCTGTCTCCTGTGCAATGTCACGAACCTCATTCCATAGTTCATCAGGAACTCTATCAGATCTAGTCCCTTAAATCTATTTCTCACTTCCATGGTATAGTCATAAGGGATTTGATTTAGGTCATACCTGTATGGTCTAGTGATTTCCCCTACTTTCTTCAATTTCATATAATCACAAAGGTCCTTAAAAGAAGAAAAGGGAAGTAGCAGAGGAAAAGCCAGATCAATGGCAACTTGAGAAAGATTTAGTCCAAAGGTGGTAATAGAGGAAGATAGAGGAATAGGGCTATGTGGCAGAAATTCAGACAACCTCTAGAAGCTGAAAGAAGCAAGGACAGGTTCTCTTCTAGAGCCTCAGAAGTAGCACAGTCCTGCCAACACCTGGATTATAGCCTGGTGAGACCCAGGTTGGACTTTTAATGTAAAAACTATATAACATAAGTTGGTTGGTGGTGGTTTTTTATTGCAGTTTTTAAAGAATCTACCTGCAATGCAGGAGACCTGAGTTCAATCCCTGGGTTGGGAAAAGGCCCTGGAGAAGGGAATAGCTACCCACTCCAGTATTCTTGCCTGGAGAATTCCATGGACAGATGAGCCTAGCAGGCTAGAGTCCATGAGGTCGCAAAGGTTCGGACAGGACTGAGCGACTTTCACTTAAATTTAGTTTACTTATTTTTTATAAAGTTTTAAAGGTTGGGCTTCCCTTGCAGCTCAGCTGGTAAAGAATCTGCCTATAATCCAGGAGACCCAGGTTTGATCCTGGGTTGGGAAGATGCCCTGGAGAAGGAAATGGCAACCCACTCCAGTATTCTTGCCTGAGAAATCCCATGGACAGAGAAACTGGGCTACAGTTCATGGAGTCGAAAGAGCTGGACACAACTTAGCGACTAAACAACCAAGTCACCTGAAGAGCTTATGAAAAACTCCCAGACTTAATACCTTAATCAATAAATCAGAGTTTCTAGATCAGTGCCCAAAACATCTTATGTTATCAAAGCTCTATCAGTGATTATAGGACCAAGAGAAAGCAAGTGCTTAATCAATCCCTGATTGACCAGCTGGCGGAGGGAGGAGCTGTCCTAGCTCAAATCTAAATTATATCTAATCCTGGGGTTGAGACCTGCATGAGCAAATCTGGAGCAGACCCAGCAGATGTCTCTTTGCACCAGGGGCTAAAGGCCTCCAGGGAGAGAGATAATACAGCCTAAAGGAAGAAAGAATCAGGTACAAGACTGATCCCAAGTCGTGTCTAGTGTCTATGACTGAGGCTTACAGGTAAGAAAGATAAGAATCAGACATGCCAAGTTCAAATCCCCTGTGATCTTGGCTTTCAGGTACCTCTTAGTCTCAGCTATCTCAGCTGCAAATGGAGATATTAAGAGTACAATCTCTTGGGGCTTCTATACATATTAAAAATGAAGACAGGTTTGTAGAGTTACTCCTTCGCTGCCTGCGTATGTGCTTAGTTAGCATCAACTTTGTAAATTATAATGGAGATCACCCTTTCACTAAAAGCTCTGAATTCTCCGATGGATGTTGAAGCAGACTACGAAGGAAGAATAAGACTAAAAGTGAGATAGAAGGAGTCATCCCTGGCTGTCAAAGTCCACCAACTCTGGTACATCTGGGAGCTGCAAACAGGAGTGCAGACACCCAGGTAACGTCCAGCAAGTAGGGCTTGGGTGTCTAGCAGAGGCCTCATTACAGAAGCAAGGACAGCAACATTCAAGTTACACCAACAAATCCTGAAACTGATTTGTCATCAATCCCAGTGTGAGTACCATCCAGACAAACTTAAAGATGAGTCTTGATCTTAAATAAATAGTATATCAAACTGTTCTAGAGGAGAGGAGAGCTGAGGAAGCTCTGTGTTCTAAATCCACTGGTGTGCTGCAAACCACTTCTCACAAAATGAGAAATTAAAATCTTCACTTACAGTGTTTGCCAATTTCCATGGTGTAAATTCTCCGGCCTCAGCTGAGACAGCACAGATATCACTGGATATTGCCTTCAGGACAGACAACATGGCTGTCATGCTCTCAAGAACTCTCCTGCTTTATCCTTTGAATGACCCAGCTTCTAAAAGCAACACCATTAGCTTTTAATTGATTATGCTGTCCCTGGAGAAGGAACATTCCTATACAAGACTTAGCCCATCTTTATCCTGAGACTGCCATATACATAATGTATTCTTCCAGCCAGACGGGGACATTTACTGCCCACAAGGGAAGTACTGTAAAGAGTCCATAGTTCAGCCTGTCTGTAGACTACTTGATGGTATTTTGCCCGCCTCCTCTATTACAGCCCTCCTGTCTTTGTGAGAAAGAGAATATATTTAAGGGACTACTGAGAAAATGATTTACGAGGCTATCAAGTGAAAGAGCTATTGTGATGTGGGTTCCAGTTGTGGAAATTATGCCTGAAATTTAAACTGCAGTACAGTTCAGTTCAGTCACTCAGTCGTGTCCGACTCTTTGCGACCCCATGAATCGCAGCACGCCAGGCCTCCCTGTCCATCACCAACTCCCACAGTTCACTCAGACTCACGTCCATTGAGTCCATGATGCCATCCAGCCATCTCATCCTCGGTCGTCCCCTTCTCCTCCTGCCCCCAATCCCTCCCAGCATCAGGGTCTTTTCCAATGAGTCAACTCTTCGTATAAGGTGGCCAAAGTACTGGAGCTTCAAACTGCAGTAAGTCCTCTACGAATGAATCTTCAAGTTGCAAACTTTCAAAGGTGCAAACACGAGTTTGCATGTCCAATCAGGTAAGCTCGCTCACATGTCTGACATGCATTTTCACATGTGGGCCTCCTCTATGAATGGTTATGCTTTACAGTACAGTACTGCATAGAATCAGAGAAGGCAATGGCACCCCACTCCAGTACTCTTGCCTGGAAAACCCCATGGATGGAGGAGCCTGGTCGGCTGCAGTCCATGGGGTCGCAAAGAGTTGGAAATGACCGAGCTACTTCACTTTCACTTTTCATTTTCATGCATTGGAGAAGGAAATGGCAACCCACTCCAGTGTTCTTGCCTGGAGAATCTCAGGGACAGGGGAGCCTGGTGGGCTGCCATCTACGGGGTCGCACAGAGTCAGACACGACTGAAGCGACTAGCAGCGGCAATATAGAATACAGTAATACAGTATTTTTATTTAGTACAGTGTCTTTATTTAGTACAGTGGCTCAGATCATGAGCTCCTGATTGCCAAATTCAGACTTAAATGGAAGAAAGTAGGGAAAACCACTAGACCATTCAGGTATGACCAAAATCAAATCCTTTATGATTATACCATGGAAGTGAGAAATAGATTTAAGGGACTAGATCTGATAGAGTTCCTGATGAACTATGGACGGAGGTTTGTGACACTGTACAGGAGACAGGGATCAAGACCATCCCCATGGCAAAGAAATGCAAAAAAGCAAAATGGCTGTCTGAGGAGGCCTTACAAATAGCTGTGAAAAGAAGAGAAGCAAAAAACAAAGGAGAAAAGGAAAGATATAACCATCTGAATGCAGACTTCCAAAGAATAGCAAGGAGAGATAAGAAGACCTTGCTCAGAGATCAATGCAAAGAAATAGAGGAAAACAGAATGGGAAAGACTAGAGCACTCTTCAAGAAAATTAGAGATACCAAGGGAACATTTCATGCAAANGAGGCCTTACAAATAGCTGTGAAAAGAAGAGAAGCAAAAAACAAAGGAGAAAAGGAAAGATATAACCATCTGAATGCAGACTTCCAAAGAATAGCAAGGAGAGATAAGAAGACCTTGCTCAGAGATCAATGCAAAGAAATAGAGGAAAACAGAATGGGAAAGACTAGAGCACTCTTCAAGAAAATTAGAGATACCAAGGGAACATTTCATGCAAAGATGGGCTCAATAAAGGACAGAAATGGTATGGACCTAACAGAAGCAGAAGATATTAAGAAGAGGTGGCAGGAATACACAGAAGAACTGTACAAAAAAGATCTTTACAGCCCACGTAATCACGATGGTGTGATCACTCATATAGAGCCAGACATCCTGAAATGTGAAGTCAAGTGGGCTTTAGGAAGCATCACTATGAACAAAGCTAGTGGAGGTGATGGAACTCCAGTTAAGCTATTTCAAATCCTAAAAGATGATGCTGTGAAAGTGCTGCACTCAATATGCCAGCAAATTTGGAAAACTCAGCAGTGGCCACAGGACTGGAAAATATCAGTTTTCATTCCAATCCCAAAGAAAGGCAATGCCAAAGAATGCTCAAACTATTGCACAATTGCACTCATCTCACACGCTAGTAAAGTAATGCTCAAAATTCTCTAAGCCAGACTTCAGCAATACGTGAACCGGGAACTTCCAGATGTTCAAGCTGGATTTAGAAAGGGCAGAGGAACCAGAGATCAAATTGCCAGCATCCACTGGATCATGGAAAAAGCAAGAGAGTTCCAGAAAAACATCTATTTCTGCTTTATTGCCTTTGCCAAAGTCTTTGACTGTGTAGATCACAATAAACTGTGGAAAATTCTGAAAGAGATGGAAATACCAGACCACCTGACCTGCCTCTTGAGAAACCTATATGCAGGTCAGGAAGCAACAGTTAGAATTGGACATGGAACAACAGACTGGTTCCAAATAGGAAAAGAAGTAAGTCAAGGCTCTATATTGTCACCCTGCTTGTTTAACTTATATGCAGAGTACATCATGAGAAACGCTGGACTGGAAGAAACACAAGCTGGAATCAAGATTGCTGGGAGAAATATCAATAACCTCAGATATGCAGATGACACCACCGTTATGGCAGAAAGTGAAGAGGAACTAAAGAGCATCTTGATGAAAGTGAAAGAGGAGAGTGAAAAAGTTGGCTTAAAGCTCAACATTCAGAAAACAAAGATCATGGAATCTGGCCCCATCACTTCATGGGAAATAGATGGGGAAACAGTGGAAACAGTGACAGATTTATTTTGGGGGGCTCCAAAATCACTGCAGATAGTGATTGCAGCCATGAAATTAAAAGACGCTTACTCCTTGGAAGAAAAGTTATGACCAACCTAGAGAGCATATTGAAAAGCAGAGACAGTACTTTGCCAACAAAGGTCCATCTCGTCAAGGCTATGGTTTTTCCAGAAGCGTTGTATGGATGTGAGAGTTGGACTATAAAGAAAGCTGAGTCCAGAAGGATTGATGCTTTTGAACTGTGGTGTTGGAGAAGACTCTTGAGAGTCCCTTGGACTGCAGGGAGATCCAACCAGTCCATCCTAAAGGAGATCAGTCCTGGGTACTCATTGGAAGGACTGATGCTAAAGCTGAAAGTCCAATATTTAGGCCACCTCATGTGAAGAGTTGATTCATTGGAAAAGACCCTGATGCTGGGAGGGATTGGGGGCAGGAGGAGAAGGGGACAACAGAGGATGAGATGGCTGGATGGCATCACTGACTCTATGGACATGGGTTTGAGTAGACTCTAGGTGTTGGGAGTCAGTGATGGACAGGGAGGCCTGGCGTGTTGCAATTCATGGGGTCGTGAAGAGTTGGACACAACTGAGTGACTGAACTGAACTGAACATGTCTTTATTTCAAGACCAAGATGTCTGGAAGCAAGTGTTAAAGGAGCGGTGATGTAACTGGTACTGTACTTTTCAAGGTAGTATACTGCAAGATTAAAAATGCCTTTATTTTTTACGTATGATTTGTGTGAAATGTATTATAAAACTATTATCTTACTACTTAGCCAATTGTATTCATTGGGTACCTGAGGTAATTGTGGTGGTCTCAGGAAGAAATTGAACTTAAAACATGCTTTCAGAATGGAACTCATTGGTATGTAGGGGACTTACTGTACTTAGGGAGAAAAGCCTGTCAGAGATTTTTACCAAGTTTTACATAGACTAAAAATTTATTAGAGTGGTATTGACTGAAAATGTTGAAGTTATGAAATGCACGCATCAGAATTCCCTGTATGGCAATTTAAAATACACATTTCTGGACCCTCCGCCTTGGGTTTCTGGTTCAGTGGATCTGGGACCCCAGGATGCACATTTCAAGTTAAGTTCCCTGTGATGCTGCTGGCCTGGGGATCACATTCAGACGTAAGTGACACCTTACACCTGGGATTTCTCCTGAACCAGCCAATATTTTGGGTTTCCCTGGTAGCTCAGTGCTAAAGAACCTGCCTGCCACTGAAGGAGACACGAGTTCCACCCCTGGGTCAGGAAGATCCGCTGGAGAAATGACAACCCACTCCAGTATTCTTGCCTGGAGAATTCCATGGACAGAGGAGCCTGGCGGGCTACACGCCATGGAGTCTCAGAGCCAGACATGAGTTAGTGACGAAAGAGCAACAACAGCCAATATTTTAAAATTAATCACACAGCATCCATTGAGAGGGAACAGAAGCTCCCTGTAACACAATAAAAATTTCCAAATCCATGCTTGGACTGAAATGAGACTTCCAGAGGACTAATAATATTAACATGAAGTTTTAAATGGAATTTCTTTTAGGAGTTCTAAGATGACATTCGGATCTTTTGCTCCTTACTAAAAGCTTGTATGCTGCGTGCTTAGTCGCTCAGTCATGTCTGACTCTCTCAGTCCCATGGAGTGTAGCCCACCAGACTCCTCTGTCCTTAGCAAGGACAAGAATTCTCCAGGCGAGAATACTAGAGTGGATTGCCACGCCCTCCTCCAGGGCATCTTCCCCACCCAGGGATCAAACCCGGGTCTCCTGCATCTTCTGCATTGGCAGGCGGGTTCTTTACCACTAGCACCACCTGGGAAGCCCCATTAATAGCCATCATTCTATTTTTTTAGCCTCAGGAAACAAAAGGATGATACAACTTGCCTGAGACTGCACAGCAAAGTAGAGGCCCTTTATCTCTACAAAGGAGCTCTCTCCTTTCTGCCTCTCCCCAGCGCCCAGAACACAGTACAAAAAATGCCCATGGACCTGTAACATTGTTGAAGGGAGGAAGGGACATACAGTCCCAGTCGATGAATCCTCACGGTTGTCAATGGAAGTCACTCATATTTCTGTATTCTTTTTTAGCCACGCTCTGAAATTCCCGGCTTCCCTTTTCTTTGGATGAAGTTGTTCTGTGTACAAAGGTGGTGGCTTTCAGAGCCTAAGCCCAGGAGAGACTAACACAAAAACCCCCAAATGCTAATTTTAACATCTGGTGTAAGCAGGATGTGAAGGTCATTGTTTTAAAATCACATCTCCCACCAGAGAAAAATAGTCCTGATGGAAGTGTTTTTTCTGTCTCACAATATTCTCACCTCCTTTTCTAACTGGCCTGGAAACTGTTATTTCATCCCTAGCATTTTTTTTTGTTATTATTTTTTTTGTAAATAACCTTGAATTGAATTAAGATCCACTACCCATATCAGGCGTGATGGTCAAGTGGGGGTTTTTTCCTATCAGGTTTCAAGATTATTTTGCAAATGCCACCCAGCTGTCCCTTCATTCCAATGTCCCTGTCCAAACTCAACAGGGACCCCTCAGCATACTGGAGCAGGTCTGTGCAAGCCACGCACAGCACTTCCTGTGAGCATTACAGACCGTGTTTATTCCTGCCTTTATCCAACAAACTACCCAGATGGCACAGGCTTGGTTTTCAGTTTGGTTGCATTGCTTTTATCTTTCTCCTGTTGGTCTGATGGCTTTTAGAGTTGGTGACCAACAGGCACTTTGGAAATGAGATGTGCTGAGCCGTATGAAGGGGAAATAATCTATCTGAGGGGACTTAGCCCAGCTACCCCATCCCTGGTGCACGCCTGGCTGACGGGCCTCAGGACGGGCAGTCCCTCGGGGCACGCACAGAGCAGGAAGGGACGTCAGGTCTTCATTTTATCCTCTGTTTAATGAAAAGCAGCTCTCTTTGTAAAAGAAAAAAAAAAAGTTCCTTTCTGGAACTTGGGATTTTATATAATAGCTGATATTGCTGGAAAGAGCTATTTAGGCAGCTTCCCTGGTCTCAGCCAATGTGCCGAGCAGCTGGCAGCGACCCAGGGAGGCGGATGTTATCACTGTGTCACTTTACAAAGAGGAAACTGCAGCTCAGAGGAGCTGGGTATGGACAGAAGATGAAGGTGCGGCCAGCTCTATTTGTCTCCAGATCATAACAGCTAATGCTTATTGTCTTGGTCAGCTGGAGCTGCTCTAACAAAGCTCCACAGACAGGTAGTTCTCTCTTCCAGAGACTGGGAAACCCAAGGTCAAGGTGTGGCTGAGTTGGTGGCTGACTTGATCCCTCTTCCTGGTTTGTAGGCTGTCACTTTCCCACAGCATCCTTACATAACAGAGAGAAAAACAAACAAACAAACCCAAATCTCTCATCTGTCTTCCTCTTCTTCTAAGGACACGAAGCCCATCATGGGGACCCCACTGACACAAGCTCATCTAAACCTACTTACCTCCCAAACATCCCATCCCTAATGCCACCATGCTGGGGCTTAAGGCTTCAACATATGAATTCAGGGGGACACAAAAATTTAGGCCATAACTTTGACTGAGTTCCTTATGTTAATCCTTCCATGCCCATTACGTCTCTGATCCTCACAACAGCGCTAGGAGAATACTGTTGTCATCCCCACTGTACAGATGGTGAGATGAAAGCACAGAGAGGTTGAGCAATTGTTCTAGGTCACACAGCTAGCTGAAGGCAGAGCTGGGACACAGAGCCAGGACTCAGGCAGCCTGCTCCAGTAGCCACGCCCACCACTGCGCCACAGTGCCCTCATTAGATACTGAAGATACATTTAGAACTGCTTCTCTTGTGATACCATCGGGACTCCTCCCCAGAACTCCAGGGTTAGGGGGAAATTTATGTCATGGCTTAGACTGTAAAGAATCTGCCTGCCAATGCAGGAGATGTGAGTTCAGTCCCTGGGTTGGGAAGATCCCCTGGAGGAGGAAATGGCAACCCACTCCAGTATTCTTGCCTGGAGAATCCCATGGACAGGGGATCCTGGAGGGTTACAGTCCATGGGGTTGCAAAGAGTCAGACATGACTGAGCAGCTAAACACACTAGAAAGACACAGTGACTGGGAGGTGGAAATGAGGGTTTTATTTCTAGAACTTTCTCTATCTCTCTGTGTGTCTTGAGTCCTATTTGTGTAAAAACCAAAGGAGGGGTCCTATGTGTGTATATTAAGCTGGCTCCCAGTTTTAATAGGTGTTTCTCTGCTTATGTCCTTCCAGCCTGTAGACTCTCTCAGGCGCTGATAGCATCACTCACCAGCGCTTACAGAAAGGTAAGGACTTGCCAGATGCTGAGTCATCTCTAGATAAGGACTCTCTCAGGAGCCTCTCCCATTGTCAGCACCTGGATCCAAACCCCTTCAATAGAAACACATTGCTTCTGTTCCTGCAGATAAGGGGACCCCACACACAGACACACAGATACTCAGAAGGGCCCTGGCTAATGCTCTGCTGTCCCTGTATTAAATGCTTAGCAATTTCTGAATAAGGGGCTATGAATTTTCACCTTACCCTGGACCTTCTCATCTCTGGAACTGGTCCTGTCCCCCCAACCCCCATCAATGGCACTTGTCTTCCAAGTACCCAGGTTCCAGTCTTTCTGAATGGTCATCACCTCTAACATCCTACTTTGCCAAGAAACTAGAACCCAGAAGAGCCATGGGATGTGTTCAAGCACATAGGAAGACAGAAAAAGTACTAGAACAAAACCCCAGGCTTCCAGCTCCTAGTCCACTTGCGTCTTACTTGTCCTTGACACAAATTTTTCCCCTGACACCAGAATTCTGGGGAGGAGTCCTAATGGTATCAGTAGGAGAAGTAGCCTTTAACATGAGGGCACTGGGGCTAGGGGCAGTGGGGCTGGCTGCCTGGGCTTGTGGCTCCCAGCTCTGCACTCTCCAGCTGTGTGACCTGCAGCAGCTTGCTTAACCTCTCTGTGCTTCCATCTCACCTTCTGTACAAAGGAGTAGTTTCCTCCTGGGGCTCTTGTGAGGATCATTCTAGAGAAACATGACTTTTTGATCAATCATTCTAATCTGTGTACTTAGAAGAAAAAATGTAGTTGATTATTTCTCTACTTTTTCCTGTTCTGAAAAAAAGTTGCGGGGGAGGGATGTCATAGGACTAAGTGTTCCAGTTTTCCTCAGAACAAAGGGTGATGAGATTTCAGGTCATTAGGATTAGCTCAGGGAACAGGTAAGATAGTAACTAAGGAAATGAGGGTAAGTAGCTAATTAATGTCTTGAAGACACTAAATAGGGTTCAGGTCACAAGGCAAGTTTCAATTCTCAGCATCCTCAAGGGTCCTGAATCTTCTGGAAACACTACCAGGAAAGGACAGTCCAGAAGAATCCTAACCTTAAAGAAGGAAAACAAGTAAAAATTTAAATGAAAGTGATTAACCAAAGTTAGGAAGGATGTGAGTTAAGGTGTTAATATTTAGGCAATTGTATGAATGGTGACTTCAACAGGATGACTGATACACACACGTGCCCCTTTCCAAGTGGCGAGATACAGACTCTTAGAAACAACTTTTAAGGGACTTTCCTGGTATTCTAGTGGCTAAGACTTTGTGCTCCCAATGCAGGGGACCCGGGGTTTAATCCCTGGTCAGGGAACTAGATCCCACATGCTGCAGCTAAGAGTTTGCATGATGCAACTAAAGATCCTGCATGCCACAGTGAAGACCCACGCAGCAAATAAATAAACACATATGATTTTAAGAAAAGAAATAACTTTTTAAACCAAAGGGATAGTGATGATGGTTACACAACATTGTAAATGTACTTAATGCCGTTGAATTGTACACATCTAACATGGCTAAAATGGTTTAAAATTTCAAGGTTACCCCCATCCATTCACAGAAAGCTGTTCAAGGGAGCCCGCCCCTACAGCACTTACTCCCCCATTCAAACCTCCACAGGCCACCGAACATTGCTCTCACATATTCTACTCAAGGTCTAATGATCAGTGACGCAATCATGAGTGCATGAAAACCTAATCAAGAAGATATTCTTAGTGATTCAACTTTGCAACAAACATTTCCTGCTACTCCTCTTCCAAATTTCTGGATCAAGTTTACGTAGAGAGCATCCTGAGATTGAAAGGTGAAGTGTTTCTAAAATGTTTACAGTTTGCTATTATTTGGTCGGATCAGTCAGGATTTTTCTCGATACTGTGCGCACAAAGCAAAGGAAGAAGTAGACGGCCGAGGCTGACAGCTGCAAGTGGCATCTGCGAGTTGAAGATCGCATTTGAGTGGCTCAGAATTGCCTCATTTTATTATTTGTTGACGTAAGTCTGAAACATTGACATGCATTTGTGCTAATATAATTAGCAATTATAGACAATTAGAGAGTAGTTCATTGTTTCCTGTCTGTTGCTGTTGTTCAGTTGCTCCGCCATGTCCAACTCTTTCATGACGCTATGGACCATAGCCCACCAGGTTCCTCTGTCCATGAGATTTCCCCAGCAAGGATACTGGAGTGTGTTGCCATTTCTTCCTCCAAGAGATCTTTCCAGCCCAGGGGTTGAACCCGCATCTGCCGCATTAGCAAGTGGAATTTTTTTTTACCACTGAGACACCAGGGAAACCCTTATTCATTAAATAGGGTTTATAGCTGACAAACAAAGCTAATGGGGGTGATGGAATTCCAGTTGAGTTGTTTCAAATCCTAAAAGATGATGCTGTGAAAGTGCTGCACTCAATATGCCAGCAATTTGGAAAACTCAGCAGTGGCCACAGGACTGGAAAATATCAGTTTTCATTCCAATCCCAAAGAAAGGCAATGCCAAGGAATGCTCAAACTACTACACAGCTGCACTCATCTCACATGCTAGTAAAGTAATGCTCAAAATTCTCCAAGTCAGGCTTCAGCAATACGTGAACTGTGAACTTCCTGATGTTCAAGTTGGTTTTAGAAAAGGCAGAGGAACCAGAGATCAAATTGCCAACATCTGTTGGATCATAGAAAAAGCAAGAGAATTACAGAAAAACATCTACTTCTGTTTCATTGACTATGCTAAATAAAGCATTTGACTGTGTGGATAATAACCACCTGGTTTCCTCAAGAAATGGGAATACCAGACCACCTACCTGCCTCCTGAGAAATCTGTATGCAGGTCAAGAAGCAACAGTTACAACCAGACAACAGACTGGTTCCAAATTGGGAAAGGAGTACATCAAGGCTGCATATTGTCACCCTGCTTATTTAACTTATGTGCAGAGTACATCATGAGAAACGCTGGCCTGGATGGAGCACAAGCTGAAATCAAGATTGCCAGGAGAAATATCAATAACCTCAGATATGCAGATGACACCAACCTTATGGCAGAAAGCAAAGATAAACTAAAGAGCCTCTTGATGAAAGTGAAAGAAGAGAGTGGGAAAGTTGGCTTAAAACAACATTCAGAAAACTAAGGTCATGGCATCTGGTCCCATCACTTCATGGGAAATAGATGGGGAAACAGTGGAAACAGTGACAGACTCTTATTTTCTTGGGCTCCAAAACCACTGCAGATGGTGACTGCAGCCAGGAAATTAAAAGATGCTTGTTCCTTGGAAGAAAAGGAACCTAACCTAAACCTAAACAGCATATTAAAAAGCAGAGACATTACTTTGCTAACAAAGGTCCATCTAGTCAAGGTTATGGTTTTTCCAGAAGTGTTGTATGGATGTGAGAGTTGGACTATAAAGAAAGCTAAGTGCCGAAGGATTGATGTTTTTGAACTGTGGTGTTGGGAAGACTCTTGAGAGTCCCTTGGACTGCAAGGAGATCAAACCAGTCAATCCTAAAGGAAATCAGTCCTGAATATTCATTGGAAGACTGATGCTGAAGCTGAAACTCCAATACTTTGGCCACCTGATGCGAAGAACTGACTCATTGGAAAAGACCCTGATGCTGGGAAAGATTGAAGGCGAGAGGAGAAGGGGACGACAGAGGAAGAGATGGTTGTATGGCATCACTGACTCAATGGACATGGGTTTGAGTAAACTCCAGGAGTTGGTGGTGGACAGGAGGCCTAGCGTGCTGCAGTTCACAGGGTCGCAAAGAGTTGGACATGACTAAGCGACTGAACTTAACTGAACAGCTGAAGAAGTAGTATGTGCAAAGGAACCCTGTTTTTCACCCCTCGGGATAATTGCACACCTCCAAACCTGGGACATGGCTGATCCCCCAAAACTCCAGGAAAAGTGATCAGGGGTTAATAACCAACTTCCCTATAGAGGTTGATGCAGAAAAGCACAGGAGCTTTGAGCCAGCCGTCCTGGGCCACTCTCCTGGCCAGACTTCATGGACTAATTCATAAACTGGGGACAATAGTCTTACAAAGTTAAGGATAAATGAAGAAGGGTGTTTGGAATTTAATTTCCACATGCAAAAAAAAATTTTCTCATTTTTTTCTTACTTTTTTCTTTCTTCTTCCTTCTTTCCTTCCTTCTCCTGAGTTTAAATTTTTCATGGCAATAAGATGAATACACATTTACTTTGGAGTCTTGGGCTTTTCTGGGAGAATAAGAGATTCGCTGCATCATGGAAGATAATTCATATAGCTCCATTTTCTTCACTGCCAGTGGTCTGTGATTCAGAGTTATTTGGTAGGCTGTTTGTTGTTTAGTTTTGCCTCATGGTTTGACTGGATGGATTAAATAAAAGTAACTTAACATGGGAATTTGGTATTGAGGGCTAATTTTTTTTCTTTTAATTGAAATATAGTTGATTTACAATATGGTGTTAATTACTGCTATACAGCAAAATGATTAGTTTTACATATACATTATATACATTCATTTTTAATTTGCTTTTTCCATTATGGTTTATTATAGAGGGCTAATTTTTAATCTCAAATCAAGGATGGCCTTACAAAAAACTCAGTACCCTGTCTTGCTCTTGTTTAGAAGCTTCTGAGGGAGCATCAAAGGGGCATTTTTGAAGGTCATGGGAGATGGGGGGCAGAACCCCTTCCTTTTAATGCTTTCAGGAGGAAACCCTGGGGGAAGGGAAGGCGTGGCAGGCAGATGGGGCTTGTGTGAACCATGGACCTTACTTATGGGATGTTGCATGGATTTCAGTCCTCTCCCACCCCCTAGGGAGGTAGTATCACAAAATTGACTGTCAAGCCTATTGAATTATCCAGAAAAAGAACAAAAAGCAGGAGGAACCTACCTACAGGTGAATGAATCCAAGGTCCCTTCCCTATCCTGAACCCTCTCCTCAATCTATTTTCAAAAGAAAAACTGATGTGTACAGGTACAAAACCAGATCGTTCCCAACAACTGCTTTGGCCAAGGGTGTGTTTAGGGCACAATGCGATTTTCCTGGATTTGCGCTGTCAGATCACCGAAGTTCTAACTAGATCTTTTTTTACTCTTTTCTAAAGGGTGGTTGTCCAATCTCTGCCCGCCAGACACTCAGTGCTGCCCTACAGAGGTCTGTATGGTGCAACTCATGCAGACTGAGGGCCTCGGGCTATAGAGAATTAAGAATCTCGGCTTGAATGGGAGCACTGTCTACAGCTCCAGTGCTGGCTTTTTTCAGGCTATTGACGTTATTAAGGGCGTTGCCATTTCAGAACCGTGGGAAGAACCAAGGTTAATATAGTGATCTTTTTCTTTCCCTTTAGTGTCATCACTTAACAATTATAGGAATTGGGACAAGACTTCTAGACCTACATCATTTTTAGTTTTGAGACAATTTTTTCACACAGGTTTAGCAATTGCAAAATTTTTAAAGTGTTTTACTTTTGTTCTCACAGGAAGTGAGATAATTTGAGCCCCCTCGAAGCTCTTTTTCTCTCCTTGCTATTCTCCAGAATTATTCCACTATCTGGTTTCAAATGTGAGGATCGTATTAAAGGATACCATTTCATGCATCACCTTTCTCCAAAGAATATAATTACAGCCTCCAAATTAAATATATCAGGAAGATCAGTTAAGTTTGCTTAATCCCTCCAGAAATTGATCAATTATTTTCACCACAACTTAATCCAAATTGGATTTTTCAGTGTCGAAGAAGACTCTTTTGAGAGACAGCTATCAATTTATCCTGGCATCCTTATTCACTGAAATGTATAAACCAGGTATGCTCAACCTCTGGGCCATGGATAGGAGTATATGCCCCAAAATTATATGTAAAATTTTCTGCATGGCACCTTTCTCTGGAAAAAATATTTGTAGTTTCAACAGATTTTTAAAAGTTCTGGCAAATCAAAAAAGTTAGGGATTAGTTTGACTGAGACTATCTCTGCTCACATGTAGCCAAGAGCAACATCACTTCTTGGAATTTCCTTTTGGAGCTCATTGCTCCCAATGGAACAGGGATGGAGGTTTTCTGGGTAAATGATGGTGGGCCCAGCATACCGATGTGTCTTGTTGTGTTGGAGCCTCCCTTGAGCTCCTTTATCAGTTGAGCAAAATTTCTCTGTTCAAGCAGCCTTTGCTCTAACTAATGGAAAATGAATCATCCAGAGAAATGAAGCTCCTTAAGAGCCCTTGACTTGATGAGCAGTTTTAGATATTATGCCTCATTTTGTGGAGGGTGGATGCCCACATAAGAAGCCACTTAACAGAAGCTTATTCCTTCTAGGAGTTAAAATTCAGGTCTTAGGACTGAGCTAAGTTTCAGTTTCCATCAGTCCGTGACATGGACCCACCATCAGAGTGGTAGTCTTACAGAGTCCAAGCTCACTCTGCTCGCTGCAGGACAAGCCAATGAATCGGAGATGAGATGCTAAGGCAAGGAATGCAACTTTACTCAGAGTAGAAGATGGCAAACTAATGTCTGAAAATAACCATCTTGTCGGGGTCGGATGCCAGGTCCTTTTATAGATCAGAGATGGGGCAGGTGAGGAAACAAAGTAAAAAGTGAAGTGAAAGTGAAGTCACTCAGTCGTATCCAACTCTTTGAGACCCCTTGGACTGTAGCCTACCAGGCTCCTCTGTCCATGGGATTTTCCAGGCAAGAGTACTGGAGTGGGTTGCCATTTCTTTCTCCAAGGGATCTTCCCAACCCAGGAATTGAACCCAGGCCTCCCACATTAGGCAGATGCTTTACCACCTGAGCCATCAGGAAAACAAAGTAAAAAAGCTATTAATCTTGCATATATCTCCTAGAATGGCAAGCCTCAGGCAAGGGATGTGTTAATATTTTCCTTCCTGTCATTTACAAGTGGACAGGGTTCTGAACAAAGGCACTTTAGTTATCAGACCTGGAGAGGGGCAGGTTTCTCTGAGGCAAGCCATTATGTATGATTATAATAACAAAAGCAGTGAAAAACAAGTCAAAGAAAACATTCCAACATGGAGTCACAATTTGCTTTTCCCTGCTACAGTGGTACTCCCACCTACTTCCTCCACTATCCTGGACCATCACCAAACCTATCCCTTAGCCATGAAACTTGATACACATCAAAGCCAATCCTGAAGAGTGTGAGGAGGAATATTCCCAAAAGGATTACTGTAGGAACAGTACCTAAAAGGCATGACTCAGTGCTGGAGATCAAGCATTTGAGGTGGGTGATTGTCTGGATTTAATTCAAATGTTGAAACTCTAACCCCAATGTGATGGAATTTGGGTAGGGCAACTTTGGGAGGTAGGAGAAGGAAATAGCAACCCACTCTAGTGTTCTTGCCTGGAAAATCCCATGGACAGGCAGCCTGGCAGGCTACATTTCATGGGGTCTGCAAAGAGTTGAACACAACTGAGTGACTGAGCACACACTTTGGGAGGTAATTAGGTCATGGTGGTAGAGCCCTCCTGATGAGATTCATACTTTTATAAGAGACACAAGAATGGACTTTTCTCTCTGCACTCTGCCAGGAGAGGACAGGCAAGAGGAAAGCCATCTTCAGACCAAGAAGGTCATCTCCAGATCCAACCAGGCTGGCACCTGACCTCGAACTTCCCAGCCTTCAGAACTGTGAGAAATAAATATCTGTGTTTAAGCCTCCCAAATTATGGTATCCTGTTATGGCAGCTGAAATTGACAAATACAGTGTCTTCAAGAAGTACGGAAGCCTCCCTTATAGCATCAGTGACTAGAGTCTCAGACTCCAGCAAAAGATGACAGAATCCAAGCATGGAGACTGAGAAAGGAGCGCTAAGGCTATTGTTTGAGATGAGGGCTCCCCACCGCCTCCTATCCTTTCTTGCCTCTCTTTCTCCTTTCAAAATGTTATCAGTTCCATGTGGACTTAAACCTCGGTTCCAGTTCTTCTACCTATTGTCATTCAGTTTCACTGAGCCTTTTATTTCTTCAGCTGGGAATAATAATTTCACTTTAAAGAGATGCAACCCAGGATTAAGTGTAACAATAGTCATAAAGCTCTGAGAACACACCTTGGCACTTAGTGAGGGCTCACAAAGGCAAGTTGTTAAGGTTAACTTCCAGGGACTTCCCTGGTGGTCCAATGGTTAGGAATACACCTTCCAGTGCAGGGGACGCTGATGTGATCCTACAGGCCACGTGGCAGGTAAGCCTGTGCACCACAACTAGAGAGAAGGCCTTGTGCCTCAGTGAAAGATCCCACATGCTGCAACTAAGATGTGAGGCAGCCAAATAAATAAATATTTTTTTAAACAATACTACTTACTTAAAACAAAAATTTTTTTTTTAATTAACTCCCAACTAAATCCATGAAAATTAGGCACCAAGCTGTTTCTTCCACCTGGCCAGCTCCGTCTATTTTCTTCTGTCCTTTTCCTATCTAACTTTGACTCACGTTTCAGATCTGCGTTTACATGTAAATGCCTTGGAAAGCTCTTCTAGAAATTCTAGAGAAGTTTGCTCATAGCACTGATCTACAGCAATACAGTGTCTTGACATGTTTCTTCTGTAGAACTATAAACAAATTATTTGCTGAGTGCTAGAAACAAATTTGTTTACTCTCCCTTTTCTCTCCTCCATGAGCGCAGAGATTAAATCTTCTGAATTGTTTCCTGAGCCATGAGCAGGGTGTCTGGCACTTTTATATTTGATTAATAATTATTGGTTGCAAGAGTGAGTGAATGAATAAATGAAGCAGTTCTTAGTGAGGACTTAACAGTTGTGTAAGCCTTAGTCTATGTATTCAAGTTATTCAAAAAAAAAAAAAAAAAAAAAACCTATGTATTCCAATTACTCTTCCCTTACATTCTCCTCTTAATGGTGTTTGGGGGAAGAACTTTGTTTTCCCACTCTGTGCTGAGATAGTTTATGCTGAACACACATCAAAATAATCATCACATTCAACAGGAATATTTGTTTCTCCTAAGTCAATCCAGTGTGTTTTATTTTCTTTGGCATTAAAAAGGGTTTTGTGGATAGTTATAAATAGACATGGGCTTCCCAGGTGGCTCAGTGGTAAAAAAAAAAAAAAAATTCTGCCTGCCAATGCAGGAGATGTGGGTTCAATCCCTGGGTCAGAAAGATCCCCTAGAGAAGGAAATGGCAACTCACTCCAGGATTCTTGCCTGGGAAATCCCATGGACGGAGGAGCCTGGAAAGCTACAGTTCATGGGATCAGAAAGAGTCAGGCATGACTGAGCAGTTGAGCTTTGTTGTTGTTGTTCAGTCGCCAAGTCGGGTCCAACTCTTCAACACACATAAATAGACACAGGTGCCCAACAGGAAACCTTTGTATCCTCAGCACAACTGTGCATCTGGGAGCCCCGGGGGCTTACTTGCACCCTGGAGAGTGCCTGCAGGATACTAAGACCCCGACCCTTCCTCCAGAGTGGAGATTTTTCCTCCACTGTCTGTGAGCTTGTCCCATCTTGATATGACCAGAGGATCATCTTAGTTTGTAATGGGGGGTTTTTCACTGGGTCCAGCTCCCAGGGCTGTAACCAGGTGAGGGAAATGTACATGACTCAAAGAAGACCAGAACTCAGATCAAGCTCCATGGGTTTCATCAGTACACAACCCAGTCAAAACAATGAGTGGACCTCTGCTTCCTTCTCTGTACTCACTTGTTTCTTTTCCCATTTAAGGATGTACTTACCTTCTTTACACAGAAATGTAGAAATACTACGCTAAATGAATTACCCAGCTCCTTACCTTTCCTGAATTCCCTATTCATGTACAGCCCACAAACCCCTCAAACAATAGCCATCCTCTTTCCTACACAGAGCAGTTGTTTCTAAACTTTGCCAAGTAGTAGTTGACTAATTTACTCTGTATAAGTACAATGAAGAATATAGATTTTTTTAAAAAACCCATTTCTTGAGCTAGAAATCATTTTAGTTCACTATCAACATTAATAAAAATAAATAAAAATAGTCTAGCATCTTAGCAGCAAACTATCAACAGAAATGTCAGCTTAAAAGGGAAAATTTTTTTTTCTAGTTTTTTAATGTATCTGTATGAGATGATGGATGTTCACTAAATGTGTTCTGTCAATATTCTTACATACATTATGAATCATTCCACAATATATGTAAATCAAATCATTATGCTGTACCCCTTAAACTTACATAATCCTATATGTCAATTATATCTCAATAAAGCTGCAAAAAAAAAAAAAAAAAACTAAAGTGTAAGCTTAAATAAGCCTTAAAAGTCTCAGGTTGTGAAAAGTGTTAATCACTCAGTCATGTCTTTGTAACCCCATAGACTGTAGCCTGCTGGCTCCTTTGTTCATGGAATTCTCCAAGCAAGAATACTGGAGTGGGTTGCCATTTCCTTTTCCAGGATATCTTCTCGACCCAGGGATTGAACTTGGGTTTCTCGAATTGCAGGCAGATTCTTTACTGTCTGAACCACCAGGAAGTTTATCCACCCATAAAATGAGGACAATAATTTAATTTGCATAAAGCAACTTGGTTCAATTGATAGTTGATACAGCTTGGCTTTTATTAGGATTGTTATCATCCTAATCATCGCTAAATACCTACAGCTTCAAGGACCCAGCCCAAAAAGGAATTTGGCTGTTTTCCTTTCTACAGCATAGAACGAACTTGCAGCTGCCTTAAGTTTTCAACTAAATGAACTGTTGTCCTTTATTAAATCCCCAAAGTTCAAGCTGATCACAGTCCATAGTAAGGAAATACTTTTATTTAACTAGCTGTGCAATACTTAGCAAAAAAGGCATGAGTATTTGTAGGAAGGGGTGGGTATAGGATTCCAAGAACAGCTCAACAAATCAACACTTACAATATGAAAATAGCCCCCCAGAGTGTCTGTGCTTTGTTCCAGCACAATTTTAGTTCTACAAATTTCGTTCTACAAATATTAACCAGATGCTGCAGGTTGACACTAAGCCCCCAAAGATCACATTTTCACAAAACATTTTTGAATTCTCAATGGAAGTCATGGCCACTTGAGGCATCTTCATTGCCCTATGCTCTGGTTGACAACAGCTAACAGGCATTTATAGACTTCCTTTCCAAATGGCGTTCAGTACATCTAGGTTGGAGACAGCTGTGCCACGTTCTAAGTTCTATCAGGAGAAAAAAAAAGATCTCACTTTGAAACTTGGGCCCTCTGGGATCACTAATTTTCTGCATCAATTTGACTGGACCATGGGGTGTTGAAAGTGAAAGTGCTAGTCCCCTAGTTGTGTCCGACTCTTCATGACACCATGGACTGTAGCCCACCAAACTTCTCTGTCCATGGAATTCTCCAGGTAAGAATTTTGGAGTGGGTTGCCATCCCCATCTCCAGCGGATCTTCCCTACCCAGGGATCATCCCTACCTAGGCATGTCTTGCATCTCCTGCATTGGCAGGCAGGCTCTTTATCAGCTGAGCCAGCAACTACCCACTCCAGTATTCTTGCCTGGAGAATTCCATGGACAGAGGAGCCTAGCAGCTTCCATGGGGTCACCAAGAGGTACCCATTTCTGTGAGGGTATTTTTGGATGAATTTAACATGGAACTCAGTAGACTGACTAAAGGAGTTTGTCCTCTTTCATGTGGCTTCATCCAATCCACTGAAAGATGAATAGAATGAAAACTACCCTGAATAGAATCCTGAATAAGAGGGGATTTCTCCTGCCTGACAGCCTTCCAGCTAGGACATCAGTTTTTTCCTGCCTTTGAATCAGAACTGAAATACTGGCTCCTGGACAGGACCTACAACATCCGCTCTTGTGGTTTTCAAGTCTTCACACTCAAATCGGACCTACACCACTGGTTTTCCTTAATCTTTTGC
The DNA here is from genome assembly GCA_006408695.1 of Aepyceros melampus. NCBI lineage: Eukaryota > Metazoa > Chordata > Mammalia > Artiodactyla > Bovidae > Aepyceros > Aepyceros melampus. The sequence continues at coordinate 39,532 of SJXQ01006867.1, forward strand.
TTATTTACTAAGGATCTTGAGACTTCTAAACCTCCATATACCAAGAGAGAAAAGCAATAGTCTTACTGGGTATCTTTTTAAAATTTTCATTTTATTGAAGTGTAGTTGATTTACAATGTTGTGTTAATTTCTGCTGCACAGAAAAATGATTCAGTTATGCATATATTTATAGTGTTTTTCAGATTCTTTTCCATTATGGTTTATTGCAGGATATTGAATATAGTTTCCTATGCTACATAGTAGGACTTTGTTGTTAATCTATTCCATGCATAATAATCTGCCCACATTGCAGGCAAATTCTTTACCAGCTGAGCAACAAGGGAAGCCCAAGAATATTGGAGAGGGTAGCCTATCCCTTCTCCAGGGGATCTTCCTGACCCAGGAATCAAACGGGTCTCCTGCATTGCAGGTGGATTCTTTACCAGCTGAGCTACCAGGGAAACCCTGATAAATAATAAATGAATTATACTTCAATAAAATACTGGTATAACTGGTATAACCAAATGGCTATAAATAGCATTTATTATTCATAAATTTCTTATTAAAAATGTGTAGTGAGCTTCTAAAATAAGAACTCAGGTGTATATTATGGAATATTATTTACCCAAGAAAGATGATGCTGTACTCCAATCAGTGAAGACAGTGAAGTCACTCAGTTATGTTCGACTCTTTGCAACCCCATGGACTGTAGCCTACCAGGCTCCTCCCTCCATGGGATTCTCCAGGCAAGAGTACTAGAGTGGGTTGCCATTTCCTTCCCCAGGGGATCTTCCCGACCCAGGGATCAAACCCAGGTCTTCCGCATTTCAGCAGCCACTTTAACCTCTGAGCCACCAGGGAAGCCGATCAGTAGACCCAAACTCAAGGAAAAAGGCATCCTCAGTCCTATATCAAAAGATTGGCAAGACTATAGTGGTAAAGAATCTGCCTGCAAATGTAGGAGACACAAGAGACATAAGAGACACGAGTTTGATCCCTGGGTTGGGAAGATCCACTGGAGAAAGAAATCGCAATCCCCTTCAGTATTCTTGCCTGGGAAATCCCATGGAGAAGGGAGCCTGGTGGGCTACAGCAAGGAGTTGGACACGACTGCATGATTAAGCACGTATACCCAAACATGTTTTAAATGAAAGAAACTACATCACTTTTAGAAGTGATGCCCTTTCTTAATCCCCTTTGTCAATTAAAATGAAATGAAATGAGTTGCTCAGTCGTGTCCGACTCTTTGCGACCTTGTGGACTGTAGTCCACCAGGCCCTTCCATCCATGGGATTCTCCAGGCAAGAATACTGGAGTGGGTTACCATTTCCTTCTCCAGGGGATCTTCCCAACCAAGGGATTGAACCCAGGTCTCCCAGATTGCAGGCAGATGCTTTAACCTCTGAGCCACCAGGGAAGCCCTTAAATTTCATAGCTTCTCTAAATCAACATGAGGTTACAAACTTCTTAAAATGATATTTCGACCTATTAACTGTAAGAGTGTTTTCTGGTAATATTCTTAGTTAAGAAAGTCAAATTTGTTCAAATTCCCAATATTCAGTGATTTTACTGTCTAAGGTCTGAAGTAGTGCCCACATATTTGTAAATGCTTTTTAAATAAACAATATATAAAAAGGATTTTGCAGTGATTGAACAATGAATATTAAGTGTTGGCTTTAATCTTTGAATAGAAATGATTTAAAAACCACTTTCTTTACAAGTGAAATTTAATTAATTTCATTTTGAAGCATATTTCTCTAAGTTTGGAGATTTTATTTTAAAACTGTCACTCGAATGTATGTTCCTCAGTTCTTTGTTTCATCACAACAAAGATTTGGAGCGACAGACATTAAGCCCTCAGTGTGTCACAGCTCTCGGGTCTTAGACAAACCGTGGTATAGCTCTTAGGCAAATCAGTGTTACAGCTTTATTTTATTTAGAAGATAGCAGGACAATCCATCCTCGAAGCGTGAGGGCATGCCAACCCAAAGACTTGAAGAGAAGAGAGTGGAAGAGCGCGTGGGGGAGGGAGGGAGAGAGAGAGGGAGAGGGAGAGAGAGAGAGAGAGGGAGAGAGATAGAAAGAGCGCAAGCACGCAGGAGAGAGAGAGAAAGCACGTTGGCTCCTCCTTTTATATGTTTTTGCCTCCACCTGGGCCTGCCCTATGCAAATTGGGCTTAGCCAGGAGTGCAGTTTGTTCTACCTGAAGTCTTCACTCTGGTCCTTGGACCTTCCTTTGACCTTCCTTGTTTTTTCAGCCACTGCCATTTTGGACTCCTTTTCCCTATTCTACCTACCTAACATTCCCCCCTCAAGAGATAGGAGGCCCAATTCTTTGGGAATAGGGGTGTCGAGGTCTTTCTAGCTACTTCCTGCTGAGCTGGGGCAGCGAGGGGTATTGGGCCTCCCCCTCTTGCTCCAGCCTCAGAGTCCTTATAGCAGTGTCCATCTAAGAGTGTGTGATATTTTCCGTGGTCGGCTGTAGTTTTATATCTTTGTTGAACTGGCACTGCATGTTGTAGCTTGTTGACCTGGGCAGAGACAAAACAAGTTAGACAATTGACAGTACATGGAATAAGCATCATCAATATAGCATAACAAGGACTAGCAGGGGCATTAGTCATTTTTAAATTTACATCACCAGGATGGCTCAAGTCCCTCCTTGTTCAGGGATCAGAAGATCTATCTCCTGTCTGTTTTGGAGTACAATCTCTGTCAAGCTGTGTTGACTATTTAGAGCTATCCTGAGAAATCTTATCCCCAGAAACTAGATTTTGGGGGTGTTCATTAGAATGGCACTCACTGGTAGCCCTGAATAGCTATCTGAGATCTCCCAGGGGCTCACAGGTGTATTGAGTGTCCTCTTCTGTTTTCTCCACGGCTTGACTTGTGAGTAGTGAATCCAGGTGTCATGTCCTGGTACCTTGACTGCTGTGGGGTAGAAAGTATTACAGGGTAGGGGCCCTTCCATGTGGGCTGGAGTTGAGCTTTTGGGGACCCATCTTTCCAGACTTTGATTAGGACTTGAGTCCCTGGGGCATATAGTGGTGACTCCTTAGAATCTTTTGGGTCCTGGTTTATACCCTACAAGCGTATATCCTGTTGGAATTGCCCAATGGCCATGGTATAAGACTGGCGGGTCTGAACCTCTGGATCTAGGAAGAGGTCATTGACTTAAACAAAAGGTCTCCCATATAGCATCTCATAAGGACTAAGACCAAGCTGTTCCTTAGTGGCAATGCAGGTGCAGAGGAGAGCTATTGGTAAAGCCTCCTTCCATCCCAGGGAGGTCTCCTGGGTTATCTTTTTTATCGCTGATTTTAAGAACTGATTGGCTCTTTCTACTTTTCCCGAAGATTGAGGCCTCCAGACACAATGGAGATAATAAGTAACGCTCAATGATTTTGAGACCCCTTGGGTGACCTTGGAAGTAAATGATGTCCCATTGTCACTTTGTAATGACCTGGGCAGACCAAATCTTGGAAAGATTTCATGTAGCAGTTTTTGGTTTTTGTTTTTTCTTTTCCACCTCCTCAGTCTTCTCAGTCCAGGTGGGAAAGCCTTCAATCCATCCTGTGATGAACAATTAAATGTTCTCACATGACAGTTTCAATCACATTGAAACCCAATATTTATGAGAGCTGTTCCCCCAGCAACTGGCTCTAATCTCAGTCCATTTCCTTCTCATTTTTCTTTCCTACATTCCCAACCTTCAGAAGGAAGAGAGGATGGGCAGGCACTTTTGATTACTTTATTTCTTTTAGGTAAAGTTGCTATGTCACTCCTTGGTGGCTCAGCAAATAAAGAATCAGCCTGTCAATGGAGGAGATGTGGCAGGAGTTGTGGGTTCAACCCCTGGGTCTGGAAGATCCCCTGGAGAAGGAAATGGCAATCCATCCAGTATTCTTGCCTGGGAAATCTCAAGGACAGAGGAGCCAGGAGAGCTAGAGTCCATGGGATTGCAAAAGAGTTGCACCTGACTTAGCGAGTAAACACACACACAAAACACACACACACACACACATACACACATCATTCCAGACAAACAGGATGCTTTTGGAATCAAGGACCAAGGAAGGGGAAGTAACAGAACCACAAGACTGAGAAAGACAAGCTAGCTTGGCAGGAAGTAAGAAGAGGATAATTTAAGACTTCTTTTTTTTTTTTTTTTAAGAAAAAAAGGACCCAAGCATCTGACCATGATTGGAAACAGAGAAAGAAAATAGTTTTATACTTTTAAGCTATAAAACTATACTTTTCTTGGCTTCCATTTGTCCAATTTGGCTCCCAGTCTTGAAGAATCAGACATAAATGGATCCCAAATTGACACTACAGGCCCCCTGATAGCTTTTTAAATTTTTCCTGTGACTCTCATTCAGCCTAGCTGATAAATTACCATACTTCTGATGTAGCACTAATGGTGAAAAATAACACATCTTTGTTAGTACAGTTAAGCATAAGAAAAGTTCATCAGAAGGGCTTAAAAATGGAACTGAATGTGGAATATTCTTGTCCGAGAAAGTGTGACTTGAATGTCTCTTCAGAGCTTGCCCTCTTGGCTGGAGTGGAAACAAGTAAGCCAATATCATCTTTCAAGAGTTCACCCTTGTCCTTAGCCATCCATCTTCTCGATCACATCTTCTTAATGGTGGCAGTGCTCCCAAGAGTCAGGTAGCATGCACTATTACCCTTATTTGTCCAAACTGAGGTTTTACAATTTTTCCAGTATCCAATACCAAGGATCCAAAATTGGAGCCCAGTTGATCAATAGGAACCAGAACATCAAGCAGGAAACCTGCCTTAGATCAACAACAGCCAGACCCCAACCCAGGACCAGTTCCAACCCAGTCTGGAACTCTTTTTCACCTTGATGTGTCTTTTCTTAATGATGAGTTTAGTAAAAAGAAACTTTCCCCTGAAGTAATTATCTTTCATATTTCTTCCTCTTCAATTATAGTCTTAGACGATATTTAGCACTGCAATCATTTTTCTTTTAACTACCATGTAGTATCCACTGCGTGAATATAACACATGCGTGCTTAGTTTCTCAGTCATATCCGACTCTTTGAGACCCTTTGGACTGTAGTCCACCAGGCTCCTCAGTCCATGGGATTCTCCAGGCAAGAGTATTGGAGTGGACTGCCATGCCCTTCTCCAGGGGATCCTCCTGACCCAGGAATTGAACCTGCATCTCCCGTGTCTCCTGCATTGCAGGCAGATTCTTTACCTGCTGACTCATAGGGAATATATCACAGTTTGTTCATCTGTTCTTCTATGGATGAACAGCAAGATGGTCTCAACTTTGGGGTTATTATGATAGATATTCTGAGAATATACTTATATACATTTTTATAGACATATATTTTCATTTCTCTTGGGTTAATATCTAGGCTTGGAATATTTGGCTGTAATTTAGATGTATGCTTGAATGTATAAGAAACTGTCAGATCTTTTCCCAAAGTGCTTGTGACATTTTACACTCCCTTCAACAATGTATGTGACTTCCAGTTGCTCCATATTGTTACTCCAGCATCTAGCTTTGTCATTCTTTCTCATTTTAGCCAGAGTGGTTGGTATGTAGTGGGACAGGTGAGTTTTAAAAGTACTCATTCTGACTGGCATGAAATGGTACCTCACTGTGGTTTTGATTTGCATTTCTCTGATAATGAGTGATGTTGAGCATCTTTTCATGTGTTTGTTAGCCATCTGTACGTCTTCTTTGGAGAAATGTCTGTTTAGTTCTTTGGCCCATTTTTTGATTGGGTCTTTTATTTTTCTGCAATTTAGCTGCAGGAGTTGCTTGTATATTTTTGAGATTAACTCTTTGTCAGTTGCTTCATTTGCTATTATTTTCTCCCATTCTGAAGGCTGTCTTTTCACCTGGCTTATAGTTTCCTTTGTTGTGCAGAAGCTTTTAATTTTAATTAGGCCCCATTTGTTATTTTTGCTTTTATCTCCAATATTCTGGGAGGTGGCTCATAGAGGATCCTGCTGTGATTTATGTCAGAGAGTATTTTGCCTATGTTTTCCTCTAGGAGTTTAATAGCTTCTGGTCTTACGTTTAGATCTTTAATACATTTTGAGTTTATTTTTGTATATGGTATTAGAAAGTGTTCTATTTTCATTCTTTTACAAGTGGTTTACCAGTTTTCCCAGCACCACTTGTTTTAAAGAGATTGTCTTTTCTCTATTGTATATTCTTGCCTCCTTTGTCAAAGTTAAGGTGTCCATAGGTGGATTTATCTCTGGGGTTTCTATTTTGTTCTATTAATCTATGTTTCTGTCTTTGTGCCAGTACCATACTGTCTTGATGACTGTGGCTTTGTAGCAGAGACTGAAGTCAGGCAGGTTGATACCTCCAGTTCCATTCTTCTTTCTCAAGATTGCTTTGGCTATTCGAGGTTTTTTTGTATTTCCATACAAATTGTGAAATTATTTGTTCTAGTTCTCTGAAAAATACTGTTGGTAGCTTGATAGGGATTGCATTGAATCTATAGATTGCTTTGGGTAGTATACTCATTTTTGCTATATTGATTCTTCTGATCCATGAACATGGTATATTTCTCTATCTAGTTGTGTCCTCTTTGATTTCTTTCACCAGTGTTTTATAATTTGCTGTATATAGGTCTTTTGTTTCTTTAGGTGGATATATTCTTAAGTATTTTATTCTTCTTGTTGTAATGGTGAGTGGAATTGTTTCCTTAATTTTTCTTTCTGTTTTCTCATTGTTAGTGTATAGGAATGCAAGGGATTTCTATGTGTTAATTTTATATTCTGCAACTTTACTATATTCACTGATTAGCTCTAGTAATTTTCTGGTGGAGTCTTTAGGGTTTTCTATGTAGAGGATCATGTCATCTGCAAACAGTGAGAGTTTTATGTCTTCTTTTCCAATCTGCTGCTGCTGCTGCTGCTAAGTCACTTCAGTCGTGTCCGACTCTGTGCAACCCCATAGACAGCAGCCACCAGGCTCCCCCGTCCCTGGGATTCTCCAGGCAAGAACACTGGAGTGGGTTGCCATTTCCTCCTCCAATGCATGAAAGTAAAAATGAAAGTGAAGTCGCTCAGTTGTATCCGACTCAGTGACCCCATGGACTGCAGCCCACCCAGTGACCCCATGGACTGCAGCCCACCAGGCTCCTCTGTCCATGGGATTTTCCAGGCAAGAGTACTGGAGTGGGGTGCCATTGCCTTCTCCACTTTTCCAATCTGGATTCCTTTTATTTCTTTTTCTGCTCTGATTGCTATGGCCAAAACTTCCAGAACTATGTTGAATAGTAGTGATGAGAGTGGCCACCCTTGTCTTGTTCCTGACTTTAAGGGAAATGCTTTCAATTTTCACCATTGAGGATGTTTGCTGAGGGTTTGTCATATATAGCTTTCATTATGTTGAGGTATGTTCCATCTATTCCTGCTTTCCGGATGGTTTTTATCATAAACGGATGTTGAATTTTGTCAAAGGCTTTCTCTGCATCTATTGAGATAATCCTATGGTTTTTATTTTTCATTTTGTTAATGTGGTGTATTACATTGATTGATTTGCAGATATTGAAGGATCCTTGCATCCCTGGGATAAAGCCCACTTGGTCATGATGTATGATCTTTTTGATATGTTGTTGGATTTTGTTTGCTAGAATTTTGTTAAGGATTTTTGCATCTATGTTTATCAGTGATATTGGCCTGTAGTTTTCTTTTTTTGTGGCATCTTTGTCAGGTTTTGGTATCAGGGTGATGGTGGTCTCATAGAATGGCTACTATCCAAAAGTCTACAAGCAATAAATGCTGGAGAGGGTGTGGAGAAAAGGAAACCCTCTTACACTGTTGGTGAGAATGCAAACTAGTACAGCCACTACAGAGAACAGTGTGGAGATTCCTTTAAAAACTGGAAATAGAATTGCCATATGACCCAGCAATCCCACTGCTGGGCGTACAGACGGAGGAAACCAGAATTGAAATAGAAACATGTACCCCAGTGTTCATGGCACACTGTTTCTAATAGTGAGGACATGGAAGCAATATAGATGTCCATCAGCAGATGAATGGATAAGAAAGCTGTGGTACATATACACACTGGAATATTACTCAGCCATTAAAAAGAATACATATGAATCAGTTCTAATGAGGTGGATGAAACTGGAGCTGATTATACAGAGTGAAGTAAGCCAGAAAGAAAAACATCAATAGAGTATACTAATGCATATATATGGAATTTAGAAAGAAGGTAACTATAACCTTGCATGTAAGACAGCGAAAGAGATACAAATATATTGAACAGTCTTTTGGACTCTGTGGGAGAGGGCAAGGGCAGGATGATATGAGAGAATGGCACTGAAACATGTATATCATATGTGAAATGAATCACCTGTCCAGGTTTGATGCATGATAGAGGGTGCTTGGGGCTGGTGCACTGGGATGACCCAGAGGGATGCAATGGAGAGGGAGGGAGGAAGGGAATTAGGATGGGGAACACATGTACACTCATGGCAGATTCAAGTCAATGTATGGCAAAACCAATACAATATTTAAACTAAAATAAATAAATTAATTTTTTTTTTTAAGTTACTCATTCTGTATTTTTTGTGTGGACCTTATTAACTACCCCATCTTAGTTGCAAGTGTTTGCAAATCTATCACTGGAAGCACTGAATATATGGAAGAATAGTCCCATTAAAAGATAAGCTCCATGAAGACAGGTATTAGTACATAACAGGAGCTATTTGGTAAGTGATGTGAATAAATAAGTGAATGGTTGTGCATACCTAGATTTACTGAAATAAAGACAGAGGAAGACTGTATCTGTGAGCCCATCTATGTGACAATCCCCTTCCAGCCTTTCCCCTGCCATGCAGACAGCTGCCTTTCTTCTCCCTCTGGTGTGTTTTTGTACATACAGAGGGTGTGGTCTAGTGTAAAGACCATTCTTTTCTCCTTTCCTTTATTGCCCTTATCTGAAACTGAAGTGCTCAGGGGACCCTTCATCTACCTAGGTCTCACTGGCTTTGTGTGAAAACAAAGGGGTAAGGTAGTGTCACGCAAGTGTATGTTCCTCGGTTCTTTGTCTCGTCACAACAAAGATGTGGAGTGACAGACATGAAAGCCCCCTCGGCATGTCACAGCTCTCAGGTCTTGGACAGACTGTGTTATAGCTCTCAGGTCTCGAATGGACCATGTTATAGCTCTTAGACAAATCAGTGTTATAGCTCTATTTTATTTAGAAGATAGCAGGAAAATCCATCTTCAAGGCGTGAGGGCGCATCGATCTAAAGACACAAGGAGAAGAGCACCCCAGCTTGTGGGGGAGAGAGAGAGAGAGAGAGAGAGAGAGCGAGCTTTGGCTCTTCTATTTATGTGTTTATCTCTCCCTGGGCCTGCCCTATGTAAACTGGGCCAGCCAGGAGTGCTGTTTGTTTTACCTGAGGTCCTCACTCCGGTCCTCAGACCTTCTTTTGCTTCATTTTCGCGAGCTTTTCCCTTCTTTGTCTTGTAGTCACCGCCATTTTGGACTCCTTTTCCCTGTTTTACCTACCTAACAGTAGCCTAAATTTTCCTGACACCAAGGCATAGTAATTCTTACTACTTCCTTGCCCCATCTAACATCAGGATTCCCATGACAGCTTTGCTTTTCTGTTCCTTTGAGGATCTACACCTTAGGGATGGGTGATGGTTTAGTGGTTTAGTTGCGAAGTTGTGTGTGACTCTTGCAACCCCATGGACTGTGGCCTAGCAGGCTCCTCTGTCCATGGAATTCTCCAGGCAAGAATACTGGAGCAGGTTGCCATTTCCTTCTCCAGGAGATCTTCCTAACCCAGGAATCGAATCTAGGTCTCCTGTATTGCAGGCAGATTCTTTACCAACTGAGCTACAAGGGAAGCCTCAGACTCAGGATTTGCTAAGAAGTTTGTGCACACTGGGGAATTTATGTTAGAAAATAAATAACACTGGGGACTTTTCTAGCTGCCAAATGATCCTAACAATTTATGTTTTATTTTGAGCTAAGTTCTTTCCTTCATCAAATTTCACAGTTGAATAAGGATGCTATTTATTCAATATAAAAGAAAAGGATTTCTGGTCTTCTATTGCAATGAATAGATGTCATTTCCGGTGAAAGTTAATGGAATAGTAACATTTATTTAATTAATTTATTTATTTTGACAGCTCTGAGCAACAGGCATGTGGGATCTTAGCTCCCTAACCAAGGATCAAACCCATGCCCCTTGCATTAGAAGCACAGTCTTAACCACTGGATCTCCAGGAAAGTCCCTTGACATTTATTTTAAATGTTCCCAATGTTCTGCTTATGTCCCACAATTTGCTGCCTCATTCTAACTAGGGCAAAGTTTACCAACTCAATGACCTCATTAACAGCCTTCAATCTGTAGGTCATCAGAAACTAGCATAAAGGTTAAGTAAAAAATGTTTTAGGCTTGCAGGTTCAAAGAGTAATATGAAGCAATAGAAGGCATATATGATGTTTAAAAACTGTGAGAAAAATATAACTCTGTGAAAAACTGCCATATGCAAATTATCTTTAAAATATGTGAAAATGCTGTTTTTATTGGTAAAAGCATTTTCTTTACAAAGATAGCAATCTGTGTTCCTAGCAGTTGGTAACAGGATTATTGGAGCTTTGGGTTTGACAGAGAACCTCCCTATGTGAATGAGCAGAGCAGAGCTCAAGAGGTAATTCTTATCTTTAAAATTAGAGAAAAAGCAGTTAGAGAATGTGGGCAGTGTGATACCAATGCCTTGCAATGTATTAAAACTTGCTTTTTGGTCTACAAAATGTTTACTTTTTGTAACTTTTCTCTGAGTGATTAAGATGAATGGCTGGTTTCCAATGCTTTTTGTATCCAGAGATTCTATTTGTATCCCTTGAAATTAAACTTGTTAATTGGATCCTCAAATCTTTTATATCTTTACTAATTGCTTTTTGTTGCTTGATCAATCAGCAGTTATTGAAAGTTTTAATTATTTTATTTAATTATACTTAATTTTTCTTAATATAATTTAATAATTACAGGAAGTTTTCTTTAAATTATGGATACATATATCCTTAAATATTCATCTTTGGAATGAAGGATAATTATCTGCCAAAACCTAGGCTTCCTCTTATTGTATAATTTTCTTGCTGGGAAATACTTGGCAACCGGGGACTAACTATATTCCCAGCCTCCCTTGAACCTCGGTGAAGCTGTACAATTAGAGCTCAACAATGGATCATGGGCAGAAACAATATGAGTCTCTTCCTGCCCAAATTGGTAAGAAGCAGTGTAGACTGCTTCTCCTCCTGCTCCTTCCCAGTCTGCCAGCTTGATGGAACTAAGCATAGGGACCTTGGAAACTCCATGATAAAGAAAGCAGGGTCACAAGATATAAGGTGTCTAGAAGCCTGAATCATCTTTGGAGGACAGTCATCCACCAATCAAGAAACCCAGTTTGAACTTTATACAAGTGAGGAATAAGAATATCATAACTGTTCCACTGTACATTTTGGGGTTTGTTATAACAGCTAGCATTATACTTTCTAAAACATTCTACTATTTTAAGCCAAAATACATTACTGTCGCTAATGGTATAAGCTTAATTTCTGATTCTAAAAGCAAATATTTCAGAGGGGCAAAAACAAAGCCATTTGTTGATTGCAAAAGTAAACATAAATAAATATATGTCTAATAAAAGTGCATTTATTTTTAACATGATAACCACTGTCCTTCCTACGTAGTTGTCTGTGAATCTCCAGAACATTCAGTTGTTCCCTCAGGTATTTTAGCATGACTTAATCTCTCTATTCATTCAATCCTCTACCATCATCCTTTCCAATATTAATGCTTATGCTGAGGATACTCCAGATATGTAGGTCTCACAATTTCTCAATTTCCTCTTGAATAATTTTCAACTCCATTCCATTTAAGACATTGGGTAAGACAGGCAACCACTCATTGCCAAGGGGGAAGGGGGTAGGGGAGGGATGGATTGAGAGTTTGAGATTAGCAGATACAAACTATAGAGTGGATAAACAACAAGGCCCTACGGTATGGCACAGGGAACTATATTCAATGTCATATATATATATGTATGTATAAAGAGGAAGAGACAGAGGTCAATTCACAGAGGACTTTAGAACTAAATTCTTTTCAGCTTTGCTCTTGAATCATTACTGTGCATGTGTGCTCAGTCACTTTAGTCGTGTCTGACTCTTTGCAACTCCATGGAGACTTCCAGGCTCCTCTGTCCCTGAAATTCTCCAGGCACGAACACTGGAGTGGGTTGCCACGCTTTCCTCCAGGGGATCTTCCCGACCTAGGGACTGAACCTGCATCTCTTGCGTCTCCTGCATTGACAAGCAGTCTCTTTATCAGCTGATTTAATTTCTGATTCTAAAAGCAAATATTTCAGAGGGGCAAAAACAAAGCCATTTGTTGATTGCAAAAGTAAACATAAATAAATATATGTCTAATAAAAGTGCATTTATTTTTAACATGATAACCACTGTCCTTCCTACGTAGTTGTCTGTGAATCTCCAGAACATTCAGTTGTTCCCTCAGGTATTTTAGCATGACTTAATCTCTCTATTCATTCAATCCTCTACCATCATCCTTTCCAATATTAATGCTTATGCTGAGGATACTCCAGATATGTAGGTCTCACAATTTCTCAATTTCCTCTTGAATAATTTTCAACTCCATTCCATTTAAGACATTGGGTAAGACAGGCAACCACTCATTGCCAAGGGGGAAGGGGGTAGGGGAGGGATGGATTGAGAGTTTGAGATTAGCAGATACAAACTATAGAGTGGATAAACAACAAGGCCCTACGGTATGGCACAGGGAACTATATTCAATGTCATATATATATAATGTATGTATAAAGAGGAAGAGACAGAGGTCAATTCACAGAGGACTTTAGAACTAAATTCTTTTCAGCTTTGCTCTTGAATCATTACTGTGCATGTGTGCTCAGTCACTTTAGTCGTGTCTGACTCTTTGCAACTCCATGGAGACTTCCAGGCTCCTCTGTCCCTGAAATTCTCCAGGCACGAACACTGGAGTGGGTTGCCACGCTTTCCTCCAGGGGATCTTCCCGACCTAGGGACTGAACCTGCATCTCTTGCGTCTCCTGCATTGACAAGCAGTCTCTTTATCAGCTGAGTCATCGGCTACCCACTCCAGTATTCTTGCCTGGAGAATCCCATAGACAGAGGAGCCTGGAAGTCTCCATGGGGTCACCAAGAGGGCCATAGGGTACCAGATATTTAGTCAAACATCATTCTGAGTATTTCTGTGAGGGTGTTTTTGAATGAGTTTAACATGTAAATCATTGGCATCTCCTGCATTGCAGGTGGGTTCTTTACCTCTGAGTCACCAAGGAAAGCCCAAATCATTACTGTATGTGGAATCAATTTACTGAGTCACGACCTTTTAAAAATGGACTACATCAGTACTTTTGCACTTAGTAAATTGAAATATTTTTTTCATGAAACTTGGGTAGGGAGGTTGGCACCTGTGAGTGTTTACTACCTCACTGTGTAAGATGTCTTTGTTAACATCAAGTTGTTGCTCTCCTCTTGGGGAATCCTAAGTGAAAATGCTGACTTTTCACCTTGAAAATATCCACTGCAGTCCAGAAGTCCTACTCCAAGACACAGAGCTGCCAACTAGCTTGTTTGGTACCTCACTCTGTATCTACCTAGCTGCCTATTTAGTATACAAAAGCAGTAATCACTATAACCTCCAGGGTATTTTGCACTTTTAAATAAGCTTCTGTCTCTGAGTCTGACTCAAAACTCTGGGGTTATCTTTCAGTCACCAATAGGTGAACATCTTATCAATAATAATATTGCTTCTTTTCATAATTACAATCAATCAGTAGGTCAGCACAAGAAATTATTTAAATAGTGTTTTATTTACCCACTTTAATAATTTCTAAATCATTGTGCCTTACAATTGGACATATTTAAATAGCCAAAGATCATCATATTTTGAAGAAAGTCTCTAAGACAAAAAGACAAAGGTCAGTATCAACAAACAAACCAAAGAAGAAACAGACAATCTTGGGAACAGAATGAATTCTGTAAACTGCAATTAATATGTTTGGGAAGAGGACAGAAGCTATTCTAACAGGAGAACAAATATGGCTCCATGCTGGATCTCTAGCCCTTGTGCTTTATTGCCTGCCTTTAGTCATTAATTTGTCAAGGAATGTTGCCTATAGCCTGAAGTATACAGGATTATTCATTTTCAAGGCTCTGGCCTTTAAAGATATAACACTTTTCCATTCTCATAGAGATAAAAAGGACAGAGCAGAAAATAACATTTGTCTTGTTGGAGATTTATAGAAACATTGTGACCAGATCTAGGTGGATAGATCCAAGAACAAAGATCTGGCACCAAGAAGTCTGTGACAATAAGTCACACCCTCTACCCCTTTTAGTATAAGAAAAGCCTGAATTCTAACTTAGGTCGGATGGTTCTTCGGGACACTAGTTCATCATCTTCTTGATCTGCTATTCTTTGCCCCAACACCTCATCTCTCTCAATCTACTGGTCCATCATGCAGCAAGCATTACAAGCTTGGACGGCATAACAGTATCAATCAATTTTTAAAGTGAATCATTAGAGAAAGAAAAAAAGATGTTGAAAAAAAAAAAAGATGATTAAGGGAAAACTATTCAGGGGATGAGTTAAAACATGCAGTTGAAAAATATCCTGGGCATTCTCTGGTGGTCCAGTGATTAGAACTCTGTGTTCTCACTGCTGAGGGCCAGAGTTCAATCCCTGGTTGGGGGATTAAAATCTCACAAGCCATGTGGTATGGCCAAAAAACAAAAATGAAAGCATCCCCGAAGCAAATGAACAATTTTGAAACCACTACACATGTGTGACTGGAACTGAACAATTAATGGATGGCAGATGGTGGGAGCCAGGTTTCTCTTTGTTGGAGTGAGAGGTTGGAAACAAACAAGGGAAGGAGGCTAGAATGATAGATGTGGTACTGGATTAAGATTGGAGGCATCACTATGAACTCATGTTTAGCTTACTATAGAGAGGGATACCTACAGAAATACTTATAGTTGTATGTATACACAAGGGTTCAAATATGCACACACATTTTCATGTTCTGTTGGGTGAGAGGACCACCTAGAAGTAATAGCAGCCCAGTAGAACAAGTACAACTCACACCCAGATCTCGGTTTCTAGTACAGAGATTTAAAAAAAAATTCTTCAATTTCAAAAAACCATGCCTTAGAGAAATGACTGATTCTAGCACTGGTGCTAGGAATGTACAAGATGAAATTAGAACATCTTATAGTGCTGGAAAAGAAAAAGTGCTTTGAAAAGAACATGAAAGGGGTATATCCAAAGGAGAGTAGCCAAATGAAAGAGGCCTCAATGGCCAAACTTGAAACAATTTAAGTAACAAATCAAATTTAATTGGTTTGTGATCCAAATTAGTAAATAAATATAATGAATACATACTGTTATACATAGATGTTAGGTAGATAGATGGATAGGAGACAAACCTCTAAAGCAAAATTCCAAATCATGTATATAATGTATTCTATCCACCCTTCAGTAAGTGGAGAAGCATGCCAACCCCTAACACCTAGGAGGCACTTAAGAACCTTCTTCCAGAGTATAATATAGAAGGGTGTAAACAAAAGAGTCCGAAG
>SJXQ01006868.1:0-23190 GCA_006408695.1 Aepyceros melampus
GGGAGTATTTCCCCTGCATAAAATGTCACATAATAGTCATATAACAGACAGACCTACAGATCGCTTTATTCTAACAGATATTCCCCTCTTTAAGAACTTGTATAGCTCTAGTTGCCAATACATAAATTACTTTATTGTTTACAATTTGATTCCTTACTCAATGAATATTTTAAAGAGTTATTTGAAAGAACATGTTAGTCATTTGTAGTGATATCTAAGAAAAAATTACTGAAGTGCATTTGAAATATTAAAGTCAACTGTAATCTATGGTCCAAAGGGTTCCTCTCAATAATAGACTTTTAAGTCCATGTTATTTCTACACATGGATTACATGTTATTTCTACACATATTTCTACACAAATTTATTTGTACTTTCATGGGCTTCCCTAGTGGCTCAGTTGATAAAGAATTCACCTGCAATGCAGAAAACCTGGGCTCAATCCTTGAGTTAGGAAGATCCCCTAGAGAAGGGAACAGCTACTCACTCCAGTATTCTGGCTTGGAGAATTCCATGGACTGCATCCATGGGGTTGCAAAGAGTAGGACACGACCAAGCAACTTTCATTTCACTTCATACTTTTCACATTTCATTTTTCCATCCAGTATCTGAATTTAACTTACAGCCCTTATAACCGCCAAACAGTGTTCATTTATTTAACACAGAAAATCTCATTTATTATTTTTAAATAAGTATCTTATTTTTTGCTAATTGTATTAACCTGCAGATATATTTATTATATTGTTTTATCTTTGGTCCAAGTAATGAGTTTATGCTTTCAAAATCTGTATCATATAAAAGGACAGAACTTTAAGAAAGCTGAGTGAAACAGAAAACAAAAATGCTTTCCTTTATCATCTTCCTTATGATACATGGGAAAATATGTGTACTATTTATAATTTGTAACTCCTTCAACTCATTTATTGTTGTACAAACCATAGGAAGTAGGCTTGTATAACCAAGTGATTTTCAAAACCTGGGTTAAGTATTTTTTGTCATTAATATGTTGGTCATTTCCCCAAGAGGCAGCAGTCTTCTATAACTTCTTATGACCCTTATTGTATTATTTTTGGAAATATCTACATTTCCTTTAACTCTTTAGTTCTGTTTTTGTACACTTGAACATTTTGCCATTTATAAACTGGTTAGATTTATTCACACAGACATTTCTGAAATGTTTTCACTTAGAAATGCTGGAAGTTAAAATGGTTGAAAATTGTTGAGTTATCAATTTTACTAGACATAATGAAAAGTGAAAGTGAAGTCACTCAGTCGTGTCCGACTCTTTGCGACACCATGGACTGTAACCTACCAAGCTCTGAGGAGCCTTTCAGTCCATGGAATTTTCCAGGCAAGAGTACTGGAGTGGGTTGCCATTTCCTTCTCCAGGGGATCGCCCAACCCAGGGTTCAAACCCACATCTGCTTAGCAAGTGGATTCTTTTACCACTGGGCCACCTGGGAAGCCGGTACTTATTTAACAGTTTTCTCTAAGGTCTGAATTTAAGCATCTGTGGAAAATAATTTTAGTAATATTTTCCCACTTTTCTTGGTCCACCTCCATGTATTATATTTCTCCTCTTCACTAATCACTGGGCTTGCCTGGTGGCTGAGTCAGTCCAGTATTCTGGCCTGGAGAATTCCATGGAGTATGGCCCATGGGGTCACAAAGAGTCAGATATTACTGAGCGACTTTCACTAATCACTACTTCTAATCATTACTTCTAGTAATCACTTACTATTCACTACATAATTCAGTACTCCTCAAAAGGAGTACTGAAAGCTAAAATCTTTCTAAATTTGATTTCATGATTCTATTTTTTCCATCATCAACACCTTTTATTGTATTTATTTTTTAAACTAATTTATTTATTGAAATTGGAGGCTAATTACTTTACAATATTGTGGTGGTTTTTGCCATACATTGACATGTATGATTCTATTGTTTAGATCTGTCCTCTTCAAAATGATCTTGTCTTATACTTACTGAACTATTGTTTTGCTCTTATGTGAAATTCTAACTATTATACTATATCATTGTTTCTAGAATTATATATAAAACCCCTACCAGTGCCTTTAATGAGTTCTCAACAAAACAGAGATCTTATTTTAATATCATGTTTGCTGTCCAGCAGAAAAGCTGATGCATTTCAAGGTAAAGCATTTCAGTACTTCAGGTAGAAGCTCAGCTGACTCTGTATTGAAGAAACCATGTTACTTGTTCAAAAACAGATTAAAAAAAAAAGCAATATTAAACTATCTGGAGATTCAAATTCAGATGCCAGTGGTTGTGGGTCTGTTAGATATAAAGAAATGCGATATGATACAGACTAAATAAAATGGCAGAGAAGACAGATAACATAACTTATCTTCCTGGGAGTGGGGCAGAATAGGAATGGGGAAGTTGTATTTTAGAAGTCTAGACCCTGAATTGTAGAGCATCTATGTAATATAAGTAGTAAATGACAGACATTTAAAAATATATAAGTGAAACATTTCAGAATAGCTCCATGATAAGTTACTGGTTTAACTTGGATAATGTTTTATAAGCAAATTCTTCCTGACTCACACATAACAGAATCAAAACTAAAAAGAACACTGAGAGAGCCTTAGGTTTTACTTGTATAAGATTGTCCCAATATGTTACATGTTTTTTTCACATTCTGTGCTCTTAAAATTTCTAAAAGTTAAATAGTGTTCCAAGATCATTAAATATATAGTCTCAAAATGAAATATTGATGAAGTAAAGTGACACCAATTTTTAAACATTATTTCTGAAATCATATTCCTGACACACATCTTTTAAGATATAGTTCATTAACTAGTTGTACCAAAACCTGTAAAATTGTCCTGTCACTTATATACTATATGTATTTTTCTCCTTGGCTATATATTTTTCTGGTCTGTAATATGACAGCATTTTTCAAACATATTTTATTAAAATCAAAAAATTATATTCAAATTCAAAATACTAAAAGGAAATGAAAAAATATTATAGTCAAATACAAAAACATTGCTAGAAAAAAATCATGAAAATGATGTGTACCTGGGAAAACTGTTTTACTCTATTTAATATTTTCAAAGTTTGGTCATGACACACAAATTGATTTGAGTTCCCCAAATTCCACTTACTTTATGACTAAGAATTCAAAAATCCTTTAAAAAACCATTAGTTTATTCTGTCATCTTGGTTTCCCTGATAGAAGATATAGCTATGTAACTATACATTGACACTTATGATGATCTAAAAATAATATATTGACTAGCAGTGTTTTCTTTATTTAACAGTTATTTACAAGCAGCTTTCAATAAGTTTCAGAAGTAGCCTAAGTTACTGAAAGGTGTCTTTTTATATATGGAAATTGGTCATGACACACAAATTGATTTGAGTTCCCCAAATTCCACTTACTTTATGACTAAGAATTCAAAAATCCTTTAAAAAACCATTAGTTTATTCTGTCATCTTGGTTTCCCTGATAGAAGATATAGCTATGTAACTATACATTGACACTTATGATGATCTAAAAATAATATATTGACTAGCAGTGTTTTCTTTATTTAACAGTTATTTACAAGCAGCTTTCAATAAGTTTCAGAAGTAGCCTAAGTTCTGAAAGGTGTCTTTTTATATATGGAAACACCAAATATGTTTTATTGTTATGTCTTATTAATATTGTATTATTCAATATTTATATTAATTTATTATTATAGTGTTAATATGGAGAAATATCAATAACCTCAGATATGCAGATGACACCACCCTTATGGCAGAAAGTGAAGAGGAACTAAAAAGCCTCTTGATGAAAGTGAAAGAGGAGAGTGAAAAGGTTGGCTTAAAGCTCAACATTCAGAAAACGAAGATCATGGCATCTGGTCTTATCACTTCATGAGAAATAGATGGCGAAACACTGTCGGACTTTATTTTTATGGGCTCCAAAATCACTGCAGATGGTGACTGCAGCCATGAAATTAAAAGATGCTTACTCCTTGGAAGGAAAGTTATGACCATCCTAGATAGCATATTGAAAAGCAGAGACATTACTTTGCCAACAAAGGTCCGTCTAGTCAAGGCTATGGTTTTTCCAGTGGTCATGTATAGATGTGAGAGTTGCACTGTGAAGAAAGCTGAACACTGAAGAATTGATGCTTTTGAACTGTGGTGTTGGAGAAGACTCTTGAGAGTCCCTTGGACTGCAAGGAGATCCAACCAGTCCCTTCTGAAGGAGATCAGCCCTGGGTGTTCTTTGGAAGGAATGATGCTAAAGCTGAAACTCCAGTCCTTTGGCCACCTCACGTGAAGAATTCTAAGAAAAAAAAAAAAAAAAGAGATCTGCTGTCATAATCATCTTAACAATGTAGTCATATTCAAAAAGATGTGACTCTTAATATTCCTGGACAATCTTTCAGTTCAGTTCAGTTCAGTTCAGTTGTCGCTCAGTCATGTCCGACTCTTTGCGACCCCGTGAATCACAGCATGCCGGGCCTCCCCATCCATCACCAACCCCTGGAGTTCACCCAAACTCATGTCCATCGAGTTGGTGATGCCATCCAGCCATCTCAACCTCTTTCATCCCCTTCTCCTCCTGCCCCCAATCCCTCCCAGCATCAGAGTTTGTCCTATGAGTCAACTCTCACATGAGGTGGCCAAAGGACTGGAGTTTCAGCTTTAGCATCAGTCCTTCCAATGAACACCCAGGGCTGATCTCCTTTAGGATAGACTGGTTGGATCTCCTTGCAGTCCAAGGGACTCTCAAGAGTCTTCTCCAACACCATAGTTCAAAAGCATCAGTTCTTCAGCGCTCAGCTTTCTTCACAGTCCAACTCTCACATCCAAACATGATCACTGGAAAAACCATAGCCTTGACTAGACGGACCTTTGTTGGCAAAGTAATGTCTCTGCTTTTGTTTTTTTAATTTTACTTTACAGTACTGTATTGGTTTTGCCATACATTGACATGAATCTCCCATGGGTGTACATGCTTTTTTGTATGCTATCTAGGTTGGTCATAACTTACCTTCCAAGGAATAAGTGTAATACAATATTGTAAAGTAAATAATAATAATAATAATGAATTTTAAAATTTTTTTAAAAATTTCATGGCTGCAATTACCATCTGTAGTGATATTGGAGTCCAAAAAATAAAGTCTGATACTGTTTCCACTGTTCCCCATCTATTTCCCATGAAGTGATGAGACCAGATGCCATGATCTTCGTTTTCTGAATGTTGAGCTTTAAGCCAACTTTTTCACTCTCCACTTTCACTTTCATCTAGAGGCTTTTTAGTTCCTCTTCACTTTCTGCCATAAGGGTGGTGTCATCTGCATAGCTGAGGTTATTGGTATTTCTCCTGGCAATCTTGATCCAAGCTTGTGTTTTTCCAGTCCAGTGTTTCTCATGATGTACTCTGCATATAAGTTAAATAAGCAGGATGACAATATACAGCCTTGACATACTCCTTTTCCTATTTGGAACCAGTCTGTTGTTCCATGTCCAGTTCTAACTGTTGCTTCCTGATCTGCATATAGATTTCTCAAGAGGCAGGTCAGGTGGTCTGGTATTCCCATCTCTGTAAGAATTGTCCACAGTTTGTGGAAAATAAAGTACCAGTGTTAATTTTCCAGACATATCTGCCATTTCATGTCATATATGACCTAGTTTCTTTTCTCCAAATAGTTTTGTGATGTTTTTATTGGATTTCAGATTGATCTTTAATAACAAAGCAGTCTCTACCTTTCTTATGTAGAATGAATATTTATCTATGTATATAGTTGGCCTCCTTTCAACTTATGGTGGCCATGTGACTAAATGCTGTCCAAAGGACATATTAAAAGAAGCTACCTTATTCAATTCCATGGGTTATCTTCTGATATAAGTGGTTATTCCTCCTCTTCCTCTTTACCTCCTCTCACTACTGAAATAGTGATGTGATGGCGAGTCATTTGCAGTCATTATCATGTGAAACTACACAAGGAATGGTGAATACACGAGATAGAACACATCCAAGATACTGATACAATTGCAGGTCATACCAGCATTAAAACATGATTTTATGGAACAGTTTCACATACCAAGTCAGATTAAAATAATTTTTTGTTCAAAGACCTCTGATATTTGTTGATTACCGTCCAAACACCAATTAAGTTACAAATTTGTTAGTTATTTAAAGAAATATTAACTATTTACAGATTGTGTGCTAAATATGGTTAGATCATCTTGGGTCTCTCTATTGGTGTCATTTCCATTGTTTTTGGTCATTTAACCTCCCTCTGGTACACCTGCAAATTTTTAAATCTATACTCAAAAATATTTGCAAATGTTAAAGGCTCTGGATCACATGTCTACAAATATGATTTATATATCACAGTACACAGGTAAAGTCTGATGACCTTGATCAAAACGAATAGTAAGATTATTCAAATCTGTTTTTCATCATTTTTGAGAATAATGAATTCATTATATTTATTCTTAGGGTATAAAATTTCAGCACTCTGAACTAAAAGCCTACATTTTTACCCATGCCCTTGAATCTTCACAAACTGTAACTGTCAACATTTTGCCTTCAGTGACTGCTAAGTCATTTCATTCGTGTCCAACTCTGTGCAACCTCATAGATGGCAGCCTACCAGGCTCCGCCGTCCCTGGGATTCTCCAGGCAAGAACACTGGAATGAGTTGCATTTCCTTCTCCAATGCCTGAAAGTGAAAAGTGAAAGTAAAGTCGCTCAGTCGTGTCCAACTCTTAGTGACTACTAGTAGACTGAAAGAATTTCTTCTCAGAGGTTTAATCTGTTAGCTGTTGTTTTATGCCTGCAGGCTCAGGTTTCCATTGTGTTAGTCACTCAGTCATGTCTGACTCTTTGTGACTTCATGGACTGTACAGCCCACCAGGCTTTTCTGTCCATAGCATTTTCCAGCCAAGAATTCTGGAGTGGGTTGCCATTTCCTTCTCCAGGGGACCCAGGGATCAAACTCGGATCTCGTGCATTGCAGGCAGATGCTTTACCGTCTGAGCTACTAAGGAATCCCCAGGTTTCCATTACTTAAGGATTAAGACTGATCAAATGTGTTCAGGGAAAAACACTGAAAATTTTCAGGCTTGTTAGTCATCAGTTGCTTTTTCACAAATTCATGATACTCTTGTCAAAATTAAAACACATATCAAAGAAACAAGCATTGGCACACTGCTGTTAATTAAAATCCTGAATGCATTTGTATTTCATTATTTTTCCTAGGACAAGAGAAGTTTGAAAAGCTGCCATAGGCTGAGGAGTACATAGTGATACAGAGATAACATTTATTAGATAGAACAACTATATACACTCCTTTTGATCATGAGTGTAAAAAATCCAGCCTGAAATTTCAAGGGAATCTAGCTTTTGCTAAGGGTGGTTACAGGAAATCAAGACAAGTGATTGGTATTTATCTTCCCCAATTCTTTTCTGATTTTCTTTATACTATTTTCATAGTCATGCAAACATACTATATTTAGTAGCTTCCAAAGACCCAGGTTTATTTTTTCATAGCTCTAACTATAACAGAAAAGAATATTTTCTCAAACATTTAGAAAACTTTATTAAATTGAGTTTTACTGAACTGATTTTGGCCTCATGTCAAACTATGCTTTATGGATTATTTTCTACCTGAATAAAGAAATAAATAAAATAATTGGGGTAGAGCTAAAAATATGTGTGTGTGTGAAGAGAGGGGGGGGGGAGAGAGAGAGATTGTGAGACTAGCCTGTCAGACAGATTATCTGACAAATTATCTATATAATTCAAGACAATTCATGTTGATAATATGCCATATGGTAAATGTATAAAGAGCATCCTCCAAGTATTACTATATACCTGCCCTGCTATGTTGCCGAGCGTTCCACCTTTTTAAATGGCTTGGCACAAGTATTAATGACAAGTTACTATTTGCAAATTATAATACCAGACTGATGTAACCTGGTACTGCATCAAGTTATTAAAAGTGTCTTTTTGTTTCTGAGTGTCTGAGGGCCTGAAGCTCCTTTTTGCACCTCCAAACCCAGTTGCTAAAAAGTACTTATCACTATGTTGGCATGTTTGTAAACCACTCTTGGTCACAAGCTTACTGGGAAATGTTGAAACTGAATAGAACAAGCCTGTGGAATCAAAAAAAAAAAATGAATTTGAGTTCTGTCTCTCTTAATAACAAATGGGATTCTGGAAAATTTACTGTAGCTCATTGAAGTTCACCTTTTTTACAAGATAAAATAAGAATAATCCATGATACAGACAGGATAGTTTCTTCTGTTTTCTTTTGATTTTGAACATTCAGATAGTATATGTAGACCCCTAGGACGATGCCTGGAACAGAAATGGTAGTTCTATAGAGAGCATATTATAAATAATACCAATGAACCCATCGTTCAGCTTCAACTATTATAAACATTATAAACATTATAGTATTTTTGTTTAGTGGATATCACTGTAATATTTTTTAGTGCATGATTTGAAGCAAACAACAAACATCATATCATGTCAACTCTATATACTCCATTGTTTAACAGAGAAGGAATTAAAGACATAATTCTAATGATATTATCACATTTTGCATATTTTAAAATTAACCAGACACTTAAAAAAATGCCACTTTGCAGTTTTCTTGATTAGGTTAGGATAGTTTCTTCTGTTTTCTTTTGATTTTGAACATTCAGATAGTATATGTAGACCCCTAGGACGATGCCTGGAACAGAAATGGTAGTTCTATAGAGAGCATATTATAAATAATACCAATGAACCCATCGTTCAGCTTCAACTATTATAAACATTATAAACATTATAGTATTTTTGTTTAGTGGATATCACTGTAATATTTTTTAGTGCATGATTTGAAGCAAACAACAAACATCATATCATGTCAACTCTATATACTCCATTGTTTAACAGAGAAAGAATTAAAGACATAATTCTAATGACATTATCACATTTTGCATATTTTAAAATTAACCAGACACTTAAAAAAATGCCACTTTGCAGTTTTCTTGATTAGGTTACTATGACTCTGAGATCTACATATTCAGTTGATGGATATGCATCTTACATTATTTTAATCTAGAATAATATTCCCAAGCATTCCTTTTTTCTTGCTTTTTGTATGCTGAAATAATTAGATTATTTTCATACACAATATGTCATTTTCTAAATTGAACAGCTGAATCCTTATGATTTTATTTATCACGATCCTCTGAGTCCTATATTGCCTATAAAATGGTAGTTTATATATAGACATATTTCTTTTAAATAGTTTTAAAACATACAACTTGAATTTTACTGGATGTCTTTTTAAATTACACTTTACATGCTTATAATCACACTCTATTTCTCAGTTCAGTTCAGTTGCTCAGTTATGTTCAACTCTTTGAGACCCCATGCACTGCAGCACACTAGGTTTTCCTGTCCATCATCAACTCCTGGAACTAATTCAAACTCATGTCCATTGAGTCAGTGATGCCATCCAGCCATCTCATCCTCTGTTGCCCCCGTCTCCTCCTGCCTTCAATCTTTCCCATCATCAGGGTCTTTTCAAATGTGTCAGTTCTTCACATCAGGTGGTCGAAGTATTGGAGTTTCAGCTTCAGCATCAGTCCTTCCAATGAATATTTGGGACTGATTTCCTTTAAGATGGACTAGTTGGATCTTCTTGCAGTCCCAAGGACTCTCAAGAGTCTTCTCCAACACCACAGTTCAAAAGCATCAATTCTTCAGAGCACAGCTTGCTTTATAGTGCAACCCTCACATCCATATATGACTACTGGAAAAACCATAGCTTTGACTAGACAGACCTTTGGCAAAATATCTCTGCTTTTTAATATGCTGTCTAGGTTGGTAATAACTATTCTTCCAAGGAGCAAACATCTTTTAATTCCATGGCTGCAATCACCATCTGCAGTGATTTTGGAGCCACCAAAAAATAAAGTCTGTCACTGTTTCCATTGTTTCCCCCTCTATTTTCCATTAAGTAATGAAACCAGATGCTATGATCTTAGTTTTCTGAATGTTGAGTTTTAAACTGACTTTGTCACTCTCCTCTTTCACTTTCATCAAGAGGTGCTTTAGTTCTTCTTCACTTTATGCCATATGTATGGTGTCATCTGAATATCTGAGGTATTGATATTTCTCTTGGCAATCTTGATTTCAGCTTGTGCTTCATCCAGCCTGGCATTTCTCACATGCACTCTTCATATAAGTTAAGCAAGCACGGTGACAATATACAGTCTTGATGTACTCCTTTCCCAGTTTGGAACCAGTCTGTTGTTGCATGTACAGTTCTAACTGTTGCTTATTCCTTAGTACAATTAAATAAATTGATTTGATTTTCTTGTTTCTGTTACAATTATTCTTATTTACAACTAGATTACGTGATTCTTTAAAAAAAAAAAAAGAAAGAAAAACTGTGCTCTGCTTTGTTTTTGTTTTCCTAACAGTGTATGCGAAAATATGCAATAATATAAATGTGATCTCACTAGGCTGCATTTTATTCTTAATCAAAGTTACCTAGATGCAGTACACATATATGACTCAATATTTATTAACTACATAGAATAAAATGTAACAGAAATATGACATATGATTTTTAATTACACTAGCACAGTGTGAGTGGTTTTTTAAATTCTAAAGACAAAAAATAACATTTTCTTCTGTTTAAAGGCAAAAAAAAAATAGTTCAATCTCAACACCCCCCCTTTTAATATATTTCTTTAAAAACAATAGAAAATGTGCAAAGGACATAAAGCCAGGACATAAACAAACAATCTCAAGAAGCCATATCATATCATTTTTTTGAACGTATTAAGCTTTTACAGAAACTCAAGTATGAGAACAAAATTTTCTGAACATATATAGAACTACTTTACAGTCTCCATGAGAAATACATATATTTTATTGAAATAATCTTTCAAATATTTGTTTCACTTAAGTGAAAGAAGAAGAGTGGAAGGGATCAAATTTGAGAATGCTTATAATGGAACAGAAAAGGAAAGTTTTGATATTTTTAAAGAGAAAACACAATTGACATAAAACAGCTAAATGTAAACACCATGACACTTCAGAAAGAAGTGAAAGGACAAATAATAAACAATTCAATAGGGAAGCTGGGAACAAATCCAAGTTCATCCTTTATTATTTTCCCTTTTTGATATTTTTAAAGAGAAAAGACGATTGACATAAAACAGCTAAATGTAAACACCATGACACTTCAGAAAGAAGTGAAAGGACAAACAATAAACAATTCAATAGGGAAGCTGGGAACAAATCCAAGTTCCTCCTTTATTATTTTCCTTAATTATTAATTTCCCTCATATAACTCATTATGATTTTACTTGAATAAAGACAGAAGTCTTTGTAGCAAATTTTTAAAGGCTTGCTTCACCTGCTGGTTCCGTAGAGTATAAATAAAAGGGTTCAAAAGTGGGGCAACAGAGGTATTGAGAACTGCGACTCCCTTCACTAAGGAGATCCTCTGTTTGACTGAGGGTTTCACGTACATAAAGATGCAACTGCCATATGAGAGGGATATGACAATCATGTGAGAAGAACAAGTGGAAAAAGCCTTTTTTCTCTGGTTGGCAGAAGGAATTTTTATTATTGTCAGGGCAATATATGTGTATGATAAAATCACTAATACCAAAGTGATGAGCAGAGTCATCAGGGCTAGGATGAAACTCAGCATTTCAATCAAATGTGTGTCTGTGCAGGAGATTTGCAGGAGAGGAGCAGTGTCACAGTAGAAATGATCAATGACATTGGAGTTACAGAAATCCAAGGTTAAACCTAAAATGAGTCCTGGAAAAATGATGAGGAAACCAGCCATCCAAGAGCTAAGGACCAGCTGGATACAGATTTTCTTGCTCATGATGGTTGTATAATGCAAGGGTTTACAGATGGCAACATAACGATCATAGGACATGGCAGCCAGGAGATAAATTCAGATGCACCAAGAAGGAAAGCAAAAAATAACTGAGCTGCACAACAGTTATAGGTAATGGTTTTGTCACCAGTTACCATGGTAGCAAGCAATTTGGGAATACAGACTGTTGTATAAGAAATTTCTAAGAAGGAAAAATTTCGAAGAAAGAAATACATAGGAGTCTTGAGATGAGAATCAAGCAAAGTGAGGGTAATGATAGTCAAGTTGCCTGAGATGCTTAACAAATAGGTGAGAAGCAGGAAGATAAATAGCACAACCTTCAATTTGGGGTCCTCTGTCAATCCTACTAATACAAACACGGTCACTGATGTACGGTTTTCCATTATTGCCTCCTGATCTGCTTCTGGTCCAGTGAAAATATTGAGAAAAAAATTATGCAAAGGGACCAGAAAACATGAAAACAACAATGTCAAAACATTAGTAATTGCTAAAGGAGTACTTTTTGGATATGATTAATGTAAGATAAACTAGTGAAAACTGTTACTTTTCTTTTGAGTAAAAGCAAATATGTTGAACAAATTTGATGAAATAAAAGAGTACCTTATGTCACTTTATTTTCTGGTTTAGTTATATTTATGGTAATGAAGTGAAGAGATGAATATGTGTGTGAAAAAATTTGATCTGTTTTTTCTTAATATGTAAATATGAAAACATCATATTACTTACACTCAGTCTTGCTGGCGATTACGTATGCCTCATGAAGCTGACAGTGGGGGCAACAGAGAAGCAAGAAGCAAATGGCATATAAATGTGTGTGATGGTTGAAAACAGAAACCCAGATTTAGGCTTAAGATACATAGTGGAAATAATTCAGTATAATAATATCCATACCTCTTCAGTTTGGCCTTTGACCAATCTACTCAACTAACTAAAACTATTTCCTACAGTTCTTTCTGATTTTTTTTTTTTTGTAAATTAGTAAAATGTATTTTGTCCCTATTTCCATCACCTCTCTTTTTCTGTCACTCTTCTCCTTTGCCATGTCCTATTCCAATATTAAACTTATCTGATTACATAGGAACCTGACTTGAACAAAATTAATCAGATTTAATGTTTCTTCAGATTATAGTTCTGAAAATGGGAAAAGAATAATAAAGCAATATGCAAAATTAGTGAGGGTTCACCACGAGGGAAAATGAAATAGGGTAGAAGAATAAAAGGAAGAGAAAAGGGAGAATAGAGGCAAAGCAGAAAGGGAAGATAATAAAATAAAAAAAAAAAGAAAGAAAGAAAGGGAAGATAATAAAGATGAAGACCTACCATTGAGACTGAATTTCTCTTCAGATAAGAATTCTATTTACCTCTTGGCTTTCAAACTGATCTATGGATCAAGGCAGCAAATATGTAATTTATCTTTACTGAGGTGAATAAAAAAGAGAAGCTCTAGTAAATTTTACTCTATGATCTGTGTCCACGCAAGGTTTCAGACACAGGTAATACTGACTGCCCTGAAAATATGGTAAATCAAAAGTCAAGCCACATCAAATGAAGTTGATTATGTGGCTGAGAATGTTATAAGCTCTTACTAAGTTAAATGTCATGAATCCTCCTAGGTATAAACATGTCATCCCTTGAGATGAAGCCTCTACTTTGATGACTTCATTATCAGTTATGCTTCTTTGGTGAATTCACCATCAATAACAGACATTAATTAACCAATTTTTATAGGTCTACGGAGAATGCACTGTTGTACACTGCACTGTCCAAGAGGATTGCAGTTTACCAATGTTTTGAGGGATGCTGGGAGGGATTGGGGGCAGGAGGAAAAGGGGACAACAGAGGATGAGATGGCCCAATGGCATCACTGACTCGATGGACATGAGTTTGAGTGAACTCCGAGAGTTGGTGATGGACAGGGAGGCCTGGTGTGCTCCGATTCATGGGGTCGCAAAGAGTCAGACACGACTGAGTGACTGAACTGAACTGAATGTTTTGAGGAGACAGGATGCATGTGTGCATGTAGCAGTGTACAATGCTCCATGAACTTAAGGGTAAACAAGACTCATGTTTACTATATGGCATTGGAGACTGGCAGAGAAGTTTATCTGGGGCTTGGGACTGTTGGGGAGATGAACAAGAGAAAATGTTAAAAGACAGGATGGATCTTCAGTTGGGCATTGGAGACAGAGTAGGAAGTAGAATAAAGCCTTTTATGTAGGATAAATAGTGTCAACAAAGCTACATAAGAATGAAAACTCATGAATTAATAAAAATTTACCAGAGACATTATGAAATATAAAGTTCTTTCCAGGGAATAGTTAAAGCTCTGGAGATTTTGGCTTTTAGTATCAAAATATAATAACATCTTCCTAGTATTTACACATATTTTACCAAATCTAAGGGATAATTTCTGAGAAAACTAACTATATTGTAATGGCAATAGTCACTTGAGTCAGAAACATATCTATCATCCCAAGTCAGAATTAAATTGGGCCTAGCTTTCCTTTTGC
This sequence comes from Aepyceros melampus, assembly GCA_006408695.1. Classification (NCBI taxonomy): domain Eukaryota; kingdom Metazoa; phylum Chordata; class Mammalia; order Artiodactyla; family Bovidae; genus Aepyceros; species Aepyceros melampus. The sequence continues at coordinate 14,403 of SJXQ01006868.1, forward strand.
TCCATAACACTCAATATACACTGGAACTGTGTTTATATATATATTATATATATAATATATATATAGAAAGTTTATTAATCTTATTTGTATTTACATTAAAAACTGAAAGAAAATTCCCTCCTTTCAAAATCATGATAAAACTTCTTTTAAAATGGTGACATTTAATACATCAATTTCAGACCACATACAATTAAAATAAAATCAGAATAATTAATTTAAATCTATTAACATTAAGCACGCTTAGAATTTTTTTATTTTCAGTAATATGTGGATTTATAGATCAGTTTGCAAAATACACTGAAACTTACAAACTGTTACCCTCCAGTTCAGTTCAGTTCAGTCACTCAGTCATGTCCAACTCTTTGTGACCCCATGAACTGCATCACACCAGGCCTCCCTGTCCATCACCAACTCACAGAGTCCACCCAAACTCATGTGCATCAAGTCAATGATGCCATCCAGCCATCTCATCCTTTGTCATCCCCTTCTCCTCCTGCCCCCAATCCCTCCCATCATCAGGGTCTTTTCCAGTGAGTCAACTCTTCACAAGAGGTGACCAAAGTATTGGAGTTTCAGCCTCAGCATCAGTCCTTCCAGTGAACACCCAGGACTATCTCCTTTAGGATGGACTGATTGGATCTCCTTGCAGCCCAAGAGACTCTCAAGAGTCTTCTCCAACAGCACAGTTCAAAAGCATCGATTCTTTGGCACTCAGCTTTCTTCACAGTCTAAATCTCACATCTATACATGACCACTGGAAAAAACCATAGCTTTGACTAGACGGACCTTTGTTGGTAAAGTAATGTCTATGCTTTTTCATGTGCTATCTAGGTTGGTCATAACTTTCCTTCCAAGGAGTAAGAGTCTTTTAATTTCATGGCTGTAATCACCATCTGCAGTGATTTTGGAGCCCCAAAAAAATAAAGTCTGACACTATTCCCCATCTATTTCCCATGAAGTGATGAGACCAGATAACATGATCTTTGTTTTCTGAATGTTGAGCTTTAAGCCAACTTTTTCATTCTCCTCTTTCACTTTCATCAAGAGGCTTTTCAGTTCCTCTTCACTTTCTGCCATAAGGGTGGTGTCACTTGCATATCTGAGGTTATTATTTCTCCCGGCAATCTTGATTCCAGCTTGTGCTTCTTCCAACCCAGCATTTCTCATAAAGATAAATAAATAGAATTACTTAGGCAAAAAAAAAATATGTTCTGTTAATTGTTCATATTTCTTATATTTCTGTTGAAGAATGAAGCACTCAGATTTTTTTTTTCCTTCCATGGAGTCACAGTGAAATAAGTAATTTTTTAAAATAAATTTAACACATGTTGACATTTTGTGATTAGCCACTTGTAGCTCAGATCAGCAATTTATAGACTATCCAAAGATCTCCTTTATTCTTTATATTCACTATATTTTAAGTTAATAATAATACAGCATGTTGCTAAGTTGCTTAAGTCATGTTCAACTCTGTGTGACCCCATAGACGGCAGCCTACCAGGCTCCCCCATTCCTGGGATTCTCCAGGCAAGAACACTGGAGTGGGTTGCCATTTCCTTCTCCAATAATACAGCATAGTACTAAAATCAAACAACTGTTTATCCTAGCAAGTGATTATGATTTTTTATTTCTAAAAATATCCTAAAGAGTAAGCAAATCTCTCCAAGACATTCAGATTCAAAGGCATGGTTTCCCTGAGGATCTTTGGTTTGTTAGTAAACAATAAACCAAAGAGATGTCAGTATGGATACAGACTTTTTTCCTATCTCCTTTAACTTCATTCTCAGGAGTTTCTCAACAAAATACACTATACTGAAGTCCTCATGCACTCCTTTACCTTCATTTACTTAGAAATTTATTCATTCCTTCCTTGAATATATATTTGTCATGTGCTTGGAATGTGTCAAGCATGCTTCTATGTAATGGGCATGAAACTGTAATCAAGATACATGAATATACATGTGAGTATATGAAGGGTTAAGAGTTAAGTTCAGAGCACACCTGGAGGATTTTGCAGTTTTATTTCAACATGTAAAGATCTGAGAAGTCATCATTCATGTCTCTATTACCAGAAAAAGCAGAAAAAAAATTGAAGATCAATGGCTTTCTTGTACCTATTAGAGAACTGAGGTAGCAAGGCAAACCACCACAGCAAACTCAGGAGAAACAGGCCCACACAGAGAGAGGGAGCCAAGACCTGCTTATTTGGAGCCAAAGCCATAAGCTGACAGGAATGCTTCAGTGCTTCAAATTGATAAATTAATACATGCTGAATGTCTACAGGAGAATGCCTGTGGGGTACTGTGAAAAGTGAGAAACTCCTAGAAGCTGTATTCTTAGGCAGCAGAGCAGGATTACTGTGGGGTTTACTTCTAAGACTCCACCAGTGTCTCAGAGTGAAAAGCCAGGAAATCTCCCCTGTTGACTCTAGAATGGAACAGAGATGAGTTATCATGAAATGTTACCAGAGCATTCCCATATATAAAGGCCTACTCTCCATAGCACAAGACTTTACCAGAAGACTATCACACCTGATAAAAGGGCATTTCTCACACTCTAGCCCCTAACACGCTTGTCCTGCCTAAAAGTGGAAAAAAGTTGTATCACCAGAGACACTGTGATGATGATAGCCCTATAAAATAGGCCTAATGAAATCGATTTCATCATAAAATTATAGAATGCTTACCCTCTCCCATAGCTTGACACAACACCAACAGAGCTCTGGTACAAATGAATTACAGCTGAAAGAGTGCAAGATGCAGACACTTTCTGGAGAGGAGTGCTTAGGAAAACCCCAAATCAACAAGAGATTCACAATAAAGAATGCTAGAGGAATTCGACTCTGCTAGCACCAGTTGCTATAGAAACCACTAAATAAAACCTACTTCCAGCAGATCAATAGAATACCTCACATTAAAGGCCTATTTACCTTAGTTCCTGTTACTAGACAGATCATTTCCTGCCTTCAACACAAAATTACAAATCATGCCAAAAGAAGAAAAAAAACTACACATGGAAGTGAGAAGGCAATCACCAAAAACAGAATCACAGAACTGATGTCATAAAAAACTGGAAATAGAACTGCCTTATGACCCAGCAATCCCACTGCTGGGCATATACACCGAGGAAACCAGAATTGAAAGAGACACGTGTACCCCAATGTTCATCACAGCACTGTTTATACTAGCCAGGACATGGAAGCAACCTAGATGTCCATCAGCAGACGAGTGGATAAGAAAGCTGTGGTACATATACACAATGAAGTATTACTCAGCCATTCTAAAGAATACATTTGAATCAGTTCTAATGAGGTGAATGAAACTGGAGCCTATTATACAGAGTGCAGTAAGCCAGAAAGGAAAACACTAATACAGTATACTAATGAATATATATGGTATTTAGAAAGATGGTAACGATAACCCTGTATGCGAGACAGCAAAAGAGACACAGATGTATAAAACAGTCTTTTGGACTCTGTAGGAGAGGGCGAGGGTGGGATGATTTTGGAGAATGGAACTGAAACATGTATAATATCATATATGAAACAAATTGCCACTTCAGGTTCGATGCATAATACTGGATGCTTGGGGCTGGTGTACTGAGATGACCCAGAGGGATGGTATGGGGAGAGAGGAGGGAGGGAGGTTCAGAATGGGGAACATGTGTATACCTGTGGTGATTCATGTTGATGTATGGCAAAACCAATGCAATATTGTAAAGTAACTAACCTCCAATTAAAATAAGTAAATTTATATTTAAAAAATCAATATGTTAAAGGCTATAATGGAAAATCTAGATAAACACTAAGAACTCCATGAAAATATAACCAGAGAGAAGAAAATTCTAAGAAAGAATCCAAAGAAAATGTCAATGCCATTCTCTCAAATCATCCCATCCTCTCCCTCTCCTACAGAGGGATGGTACAGGGAGGGAGGAGGGAGGGGGGTTCAGGATGGGGAACATGTGTATACCTGTGGCAGATTCATGTTGATGTATGGCAAAACCAATACAATATAAAAAAAGAAGAAGAACAAGAACAAGAACAAGAAAGAAAGAAAAGAAAAGAAAAAAAGAAAGAAAATATCAGTATTGAAAAAAGTATAGGGAAAATAAGGCTTCCCAGGTGGCACTAGTGATAAAGACCCAGCCTGTCAATGCAGGGGACATGAGACGTGGGTTGAATCCCTAGGTCGAGATCCCCTGGAGGAGGGCATAGCAACCCACGCCAATACTCTTGCCTGGATTAGAGGAAACTGGCAGGCTATGGTCCAAAGTGTTGCAGACTGCAGTGACTTAACAAACACATACACACATAGTGAAAATAAAGAATGCCTTTTATGAACTCATTAGTAGACTAAACATAGCTGTTGAGACTAGCTCAACAAGCAGGGTTTCCGAAAGTGCGATACTGTGAGAGAATGAGAAAGAAGACACAAGAATTCAGAGAAAAGCGAGGATCAGGGGACCAACACTGCTCCAAGGTGAAGGTGCTGAAACTGAATCCAAGCCAGTTTGATTATACTTTCAGCCATGAATGAAAGAATATGTGGGAAGTTAAACTATAACTCATGTGTCCTTCAGGGCCAAAGAACAAAATGATCATTAATCATTGAGTAATTAGGAAACAGAGTAATCAATAACAAATCAGTAACTAAGACTAATATTCTTATCTATAGAATTTCCACCAGATACATAAAACAGTGACTCAGAGATGCCAGTGGAGAAACAGTCTGGGGTCAGAGGATCGTATCTTGTTTTCAAGATTATAAACTGTTCCCTCTGGACTTGTTCCAAGAGTCTCATGCCTCATAGCATCCAGTTTATCAATAATTATAAATTTCTTGTGCAGCCCTTGCTGGCGCCTACTTTTCTTTTATTCTTCCTGTCTCCTACACATAGCCAAGGAAAAATTTAGCAAGCTTGAAGACAGGTCAATAGAAAATCCCCAAACTGAAATACAAAGAGAAAAAGGATAAAAGCAAGCAAGCAAAAAGGAAAAAAAAAAAAGCCCAGCATCTAAGAAGTAATGGACAACTTCAATATATGCTACACATGTTTGATTGGAAAACTAGGAGAACAAAGAAAAAACAGAGCCAGAGAAATATTTGAGGTGACAATGACTGAGAACTTTTCAACTTTAATATCAAACACAAAGTCTTAGACCTAAGAATTTAAGACAAGACCAAACAGGATAAACACTTCTCACTTCCCCTAAAACACCCTCCACCTAAACTATCTAAATAAATAAAACTACACTTAGTCATAACATATTCAAACTGCAAAAAAACTGGAGGCAAAGAAAAATATTGAAAAAAAGCCAGAAAAAAAAATCACTAAAGAGAAATTGGATCGGAATTATAGTTTCTCATCAGAAACTGAAAGCAAGAAGAGGGGAGTGAACTACCTAAATTTTTGAAAGAAATAAATACTCAGATAAAACATCCTTCAAAGATGAAGAATAAATAAAAGTTTGCTGAGAGAAACTGCCACAGACTGGAATGTTTGTGTCACCTGGTCACAGAGTTGGACAGAACCTAGTGACAGAACAACAACAACAAAATTCATATGTTGAAACCGAATACCAAGTGGAATGATATTTGAAGTGGGGCTTAAACGTGATGCTTATATTATAAGGAGAGACCCTCATAAATGGGACTAGTGCCCTTTTAAAGAGGCCTTGGAGAAAGCATCCTTGATCCATTCTGCCATGTGAGGACATGGTGAAAGACTACTAAATCTGTTAATATGTAGCAGGGACTCCTTGTCCTGTGCTGTGCTCAGTCATGTCCGGGTCTTTGTGACCTTATGGGCTGTAGCCAACCAGGCTCCTCTGTCCGTGAAATTTTCCAAGCAAGAATACAGGAGTGAACTGCCATTTTCTACTCTAGGGGATCTTCCTGACCCAGTGATCGAACCTGAATCTCCTGCAAGAGCAGGCAGATTTTTTACCTATTGAGCCACCTGGGAAACCCCTTAGACATCTAATCTGAAGCAACTAGATCTTAAACTTTTCAGCCTCTGGGATTTTGAGAAATTCATGTTTGCTGTTCAAGCCAATCAATTTATAATATTTTGTTATAGCAACTCAAATGGGCTAAGAGAAATAAAAACGGAGAATCCATTTGCAACAGATTTTCCCTGTCAAACGAAGTCCGTTAGGAAAAAGGCAAATGATATACAGGTCAGAAACTCAGATATACATCAAGAAAATGAGACTATTGAAGATAAGATAAAGGTATAATTACCTTTGACTATTCCAATATTCTTGCCTGGAGAATTCCATGCACAGAGGACCTGGATGGGCTACAATACATGGGGCAGCAAAGAGTCTGACATCCTTGAGCTACTAATCCTTTCACTTTTCACTTTCATTTTTACTAACCTGATGAACGTTCTCAGATCAGTCAGTTCAGTCGCTCAGTTGTGTCCGACTCTGCGACCCCATGAATTGCAGCATGCCAGGCCTCCCTGTCCATCACCAACTCCCGGAGTTCACTCAGACTCACGTCCATCGAGTCAGTGAAGCCATCCAGCCATCTTATCCTCTGTCGTCTTCTACTCCTCCTGCCCCCAATCCCTCCCAGCATAAAAATCTTTTCCAATGAGTCAACTCTTTGCATGAGGTGGCCAAAGTACTGGAGTTTCAGCTTTAGCATCATACCTTCCAAAGAAATCCCAGGGCTGATCTCCTTCAGAATGGACTGGTTGGATCTCCTTGCAGTCCAAGGGACTCTCAAGAGTCTTTGCAACACCACAGTTCAAAAGCATCAATTCTTCGGCACTCAGCCTTCTTCACAGTCCAACTCTCACATCCATACATGACCACAGGAAAAACCATAGCCTTGACTAGATGGACCTTAGTCGGCAAAGTAATGTCTCTGCTTTTGAATATGCTATCTAGGTTGCTCATAACTTTTCTTCCAAGGAGTAAGCATCTTTTAATTTCATGGCTGCAGTCACCATCTGCAGTGATTTTGGAGCCCCCAAAAATAAAGTCTGACACTGTTTCTTCTGTTTCCCCATCTATTTCCAATGAAGTGATAGGACCAGATGCCATGATCTTCGTATTCTGAATGTTGAGCTTTAAGCCAACTTTTTCACTCTCCTCTCTCACTTTCATCAACAGGCTTTTAACTCCTCATTAACTATATATGGACCTTTGTTGGCAAAGTGATGTCTTTGCTCTTTAATACTCTATCTAGGTTTTTCAGAGCTATTCTTCCAAGAAGCAATTGTCTTCTAATTTCATGGCTGCAGTCACCATCCACAGTGACTTTAGAGCCCAAGAAGAGGAAATCTATCACTTCTTTCATATTTTCCCCTTCTATTTGCTGTGAAGTGATGGGACTGGATGTCATGATCTTAGTTTTTTTTTTAACACTGAGTTTTAAGCCATCTTTTTTATTCTCCTCTTTCATTCTCATCAAGAGGCTCTCTAGTTCCTATCCATTTTCTTCCATTAGAGAGGCATCATCTGCTCATCTGAGGTTGTGGATATTTCTCCCAGTAACCTTGATTCCGGCTTGGAACTCATCCAGCCTGACATTTCTCATGATGTTCTCTCCATATAAGTTAAATAAATAGGGTAACAATGTAAAGCCTTGTCATACTCCTTTCTCAATTTTGAACCAGTCAGCTGTTCCATATAAGGTTCTAACTCTTGCTTCTTGACCTGCATACAGGCTTCTCAGGAGACAGGAAAGATGATCTCTTATTTCTGTTAAGAGTTTTCCACAGTTTGTTATGATTCATGCAGTCAAAGGCTTAGCACAGTCATTGAAACAGAAATAAATGTTTTTCTGGAATTCTGTTGCTTTTGCTATGATCTACTGAATGTTGGCAATTTGATCTCTGGTTCCTTTGCCTTTTCTAAACTGAGCTTGTACATCTGGAAATTCTTGATTCAAGTACTGCTGAAGCTTAGATTGAAGGATTTTGAGCATAACCTTACTGGTATGGGAACTGAGTGCATTGTCTAGTAGTTTTAACATTCTTTAGTACTGCCCTTCTTGGGAACTGGGATGAAGATTTACCTTTCCCAGTCCTGTGGCTACTGCCAGGGTTTCTGAATTTGCTCATGTACTGAGTGCAGCACTTTCACAGCATCATCTTTTGGGACTTTAAATAGCTCTGCTGGAATTCCAACACCTTCAGTAGCTTTATTAGCAGTACTACTTCCTAAGGCCCACTTGACTTTGCACTCCAGGATGCCTGGCTTTAGGTGAGAGACCACACCACCATGGTTATCTGAGTCATTAAGAGCTTTTTTGTACAGTTCTTCTGGGTATTCTTGCCAACTCTTCTTAATCTCTTCTGTTTTTGTTAGGTCCATACTGTTTCTGTCCTTATTGTGCCTATCTTTGCAGAAAATGTTCCCTTTGTATTTCCAATTTTCTTTTTTTCCCACTTTATTTTTTTAATATAAATTTGGTTATTTTAATTGGAGGCTAATTACTTCACAATATTGTATTTTCTTGAAGAGATCTCTAGTCTTTCCCATTCTATTGTTTTCCTCTATTTCTTTTCATTGTTCACTTAAGAAGGCTTTCTTATGTCTCCTTGCTATTCTTTGGAACTCTCCATTCAGTTGGTATATCTTTTCCTTTCTCCTTTGTATTTTGCTTCTTCTTCTTTTTTTTTTTTTTTTCCTCAGCTATTTGTAAGGCCTCCTCAGACAACCATTTTGCCTTCTTGCATTTCTTTTTCTTTTGGAATTGATTCCTTAATTTCTTTTTCTACTTTCTTATTATAAGTGTATAGGAATGCAAGGGATTTCTGTGTGTTGATT
>SJXQ01006869.1:0-84517 GCA_006408695.1 Aepyceros melampus
GTGTGTTTCCCCGCAGAATACCTGCGGGTCTATGCACCTAACGAACAGTCAGTCAACAGGATGCTTCTAACAAAGAAGTGGTCCATCCCGTCTAAAACAGTAACAAAACCAGTAATGATAAGACTTATTAGATGCCTCCTGGGGCCCTGCCAAGGTCTGGACAAGCCTTATCGTACTTCATTTTTACAGGATGGTCACAGTGGTCATTTCAGAGTTGAGGCAACTATGGGAGTGATCCTCATAGCTGAAGAGCTATGGAAACTAAGGAATTCTGTAATAGCCATAAGGATCCAAACTTGGGTTGTTGTTCAGTCACAAAGTCATGTCTGACTCTTTGGGATCCCGTGGACGGCAGCACACCAAGCTCCTCCGTCCTTCACCATCTCCCCAAGTTTGCTCAAATTCATGTGCATTGAGTCCGTAATGCTATCTAACCATGTCATCCTCTGCCACCCCCATTTCCTTCTGCCCTCAGTCTTTCCCAGAATCAGGGTCTTTTCCAATGAGTCAGCTCTTTGCATCAGGTGGTCAAAGTATTGCAGCTTCAGCATCAGCATCAGTCTTTTTTAATGAATATTCAGAACTGATTTCCTTTAGAATGGACTGGTTGGATCTCCTTGCTGTGCAAGGGACTCTCAAGAGTCTTCTCCAGCACCACAGTTCAAAAGCATCAGTTCTTCGGTGTTCAGCCTTGTTTGTGGTCCAACTCTCACATCCGTACATGACTACTAGAAAAACCATAGCTTTGACTCGACAGACCTATGTCAGCAGTGTGATGTCTTTGCTTTTAAATATGCTATAGCACTTGGGTTGATCTGACCATAAAGTCACTCATAACCATTACATGCTGCAGCATTTTTGTGAGTCTTTTTGCAACATGGACAGTCATTTGGGGGCTGTTTATTAGTTTCTTCATAAGCTTCTGCAAGACTGGAGGTTCCAGGGTAAACATTTTTGTTTGGATCTCAACTTTTCCCTTAATAGTTGAGGCAGTGGGGGCCCAGAGAAGATTAGGAGCTTGTGAGTATGGTGGTGGTGGTTTAGTCACTAAGTCCTGTCCCACTCTTACAACCCCACGGACTATAGCCCGCCAGGCTCCTCTGCCCACGGGATTTCCCAGGCAAGAAACCAGAGTGGGTTGCCATTTCCTCCTCCAGGGGACTGTCACAACCGCGGGATTGGACTCAGGTCTCCTGCATTGTGAGTGGTTTCTTGCTTTGCAGGGGGATTCTTTACCAACTGAGCCACCAGGGAAGCCCAACCCAGCTAATTAGCAGCATTGCCCATTTTAAATCCCACCCTTTCTAACTCAGTCCTGAGCTCTTTCTATTCCACTCAGCATCAGCAAGTACCAGTTGAACACCTGCCATAGGACAGCATATAAGCAGCACGTATGTCATCACCCTCCAGACCTGGGTCAGCTGCAGACGTTACTAATCAATCATGGAACTCTTTCCTGCTGAGTCTGGATGTGGCTACAGGCAGGCCCTCTCGATCAACTGGATTTGGGAAAATGAGATAAGCCGTATCTACTAGCGTCAAAATGGCACCCCACTCCAGTATTCTTGCCTGGAGAATCCCATGGACAGGGGAGCCTGGTGGGCTACAGTCCACAAGGTCACAAAGAGCTGGGCGTGACCGAGCACACATGCGCTGTCCCAGGCCTTCCAGTCAAACCGAAACAAGCGCAGAATGAGTGTCTGCCCTCAAAAATGTTATCACTTTCAGAAAATCGTATCAGTCTAAAGTCCCGTCTTTCGAAATACCAGGAAAGACCAGGTTCAGTTCTGGTGAATTTTGGAGACAGACAAGCAGTGTTACAAGCCGATGTCCACACTCTGCTCAGAGGTCGTGATAAACCTGGAGGGGAGCGGGGAGGGGAACCTCCAGGCGGGGACTGGATGTGGATGGAGGGAATGGTTCCCTGACGGGCGAGTCAGAACGAGGCAGCAACCACCTGAGGTCAGCCTGTGGGTGCCTGAAGCTGGGGACAAGGGATTTAAAACCCGACGAGAAAGCTGATTCTGACAGCTGCAATAGCGTAACATTCAGGATTTCCAGACAACAGATCTCTTTTCCTTTCCTCCTGTTTTATGTGGTGGTCATATAACAGGGAAGGTAATAGAATTCAGAGAGAAGGGTCCTAGAACGCTGACCTTCACAATATCTTTGGGACCTCTCTGAAGTAGCCCCGGACAAGGACATTTCCTGAGTGTGAATGCCATGTGGTTAGCAATTTCGGGGGTCCAGATTCTTTCAGCCAAACAAGACTATGTCATGTAGGTTGTCACTGTACCCGCCCGAGGGCCATGGCTGCTGGGGTGACGGATGGTGGGGGTGTTAATGAAGGGGTGAGCAGATCAGAGCAGGAGGGCAGAGGTGCACGAAATGGGCCACACCACTTCCATTGGAGATGCCAAAACCTAAGGGCTTCCTAAAGCTCTGCGTCTTCCAGGAAGGAATTCTTTGTCATGGATGTGTCCAGCCCCTCTCCGAGGCAAGAGGAGCTCAGGGATGGTCTGCCCTGGGAGCTTGGGGAAGGGACCAGCTTCCACCCCTCGGGGCTCAGCAGCTGCTGCTGTCTGCACCATTCCGGACCCCTTCTTTTTGGAATACATCACCACCACCTGCCTAAATCCACCCTTAAGCCCCCAGAGGGCGTCTTGGAGAATTAAATTCCAAAGACAGAATCAGCCTCTTCAAACCAATGAGAGAGCAGCCCCTGCCTGGTGATTCATTATGTTTGATTCAAAATCAACTCCCCGTTGTTCAAGCTTCCCCCCCATGCCGGGAGCTCTCGGAAGAAGAAATTGCACATTGTCCTATAGAAGGTTGGAGATGGCGGCAGGTCCAGGTTACAGCGTCTTGGAGCATCTTGACACGTGTTGACGGTAGAGTGGATTGTTGTGACAGCCTGGGAAAGGTTTTTCACATCAGAATCTGGGGGAACAATTTCAAGCATATTTTTATTTTTTTTAATGAGCTTTGCCATCTGTACAGCCCAGGATGTTGTTTCTGTGGAGAGAAGCTAAGAGTTCACCTCCTGGGTGTCAGGTGCAAAGATGAAACTGCCTCGCCTACACTGCCAGGTTCCTACACCCCTTGTTGTTTGTGCAAATAAAGTGTTATTGTGTGTGTTAGTCGCTCAGTCGTGTCTGATTCTACCATCCTGGACTGTGGCCCGCCAGGCTCCTCTGTCCATGGGATTCTCCAGGCAAAAATACTGGAGTGGGTCACCATGCCCTCCTCCAGGGGATTTAAGAGAACCCAGCAAATTTGTTTGTAGACAAATTTGGCCTGTGGCTACTTCACAAAACAATAGCAAAGTTGACTCATTGCCACAGAGACTGAGTGGCCTGCAGAACCTCAAATACTGACTCCCTTCACAGGAAAAGTCTGCTGATCCCTGATCCGGGGGCCTCTGGGAAGCCACAGACTCTTGTACTGAAGCTGAGAGTCTATGCCAGTCCGGGACCTCTCTCGCCTGTTTTTTGCTGCTCAGGGAATTGCCAAAGGAGCGGACTGCTGTGAGTGCATCTGAGGCTCTTAGGCCACTGGCTTCTGTCTGGATCCAGCGCTGGCTGGTTCAGGCCGGAGACTAGAGAGGAGGAAGAAGAGGATTAATCTCACATGTGCGCGCGCGCGCGCACACACACACACACACACACACACACACTGGTCAGCCTCAGCACAGTGGCTGCCGTGGCCCCTGTTCCGACACACACACACACACACACACACACACACACACAGGTCAGCCTCAGCACAGTGGCTGCCGTGGCCCCTGTTCCGACCTCAGATTCTGGTGGACTCACCCACTGCGATGCCAGCTTCTGCTGGGGGGCCTCAGGCCTGGGTAACATTGTCTTCCTCTTTTACATCCAGCCAAGAGTGGGCAGGGCCTTCCGGCCGGATTCATCCCCGGGTTCCTCCCTGGTCCCTGCGGGTCTCTGCCCTCCCGTCAGGTGGATAGCTAGCTCCTGAATTCCCTATTCTGCCTCCACGCACTGTCTCTGTTTTCCTTGTTCGATCCTGACACTGAATCCCAGGCCGGAGCCTGAAAGTTCGGAGAAACACGGCCTTAGGTTTCTACTTGGTTGAGCTGTTAGAGTTTGGCTCTGAATTCTCAGGGCTTCTGTTCTGCCACGTGTTGGGAGCAGACGCTGCATCAGCCAGGGAGCCCTGGCTAGGATGCCGGGCTTCCTTCACTTCCCCAGGTAAGTGCCCTTCCCCATCCTCCACTACCCCTGTCCCGCCCGCAGTGAGACGGACCCCCGAATGCGTGGCAGTTAGAGCTCCCGGTTGCTGACTTTTCCAGCCGCAGAAGATACACCCCATCATCCAGGAAGGGCCATCCCTCTGAGGCTCTTAGCTTGTTCCTGCATAATTCACGCTCTTAACTCACCTCTGCCCAGCTCCAGCCTCTCAGTCCACTTAACATCAACTGCAGATTGTTTGGCCATGGAGTTCTTGGCATTTGACTCTTAGCCCTCTCTAGCCCATCTGTTTTGTTTGTTTGGGGTGGTTTTTCAGATTTTAAAATTGATTCTGAAAAAAATTAATCCATGGGGGACTTCCCTGACGGTCCAGGGGTTAAAAGTTCTCCTTCCCATGCAGAGTGAGGGGGTTGTAGGTTCAATCCCTGGTTGAGGAGCTCAGATCTCCCATGCTCACAGCCAAAAAAACCCATAAAACAGAAGCAATATTGTAACAAATGCAATAAAGACTTCAAAAATGGCCCACATCAAAAAAAAAAAATCCATGGTCAAACATTTTAGGAAATGCTGATTTTTAAAGAGATTTCTTTACTGCAGGATGTCTCAGAACTTTAAAAATACAAAGCAGTTGAACCTGTAGTGTTTTCAAAGCTAATTCAAACATGGAGCTCTTCTTTCTGTGTGGATGGCCTTACAGGACTTGGGATCCATGAAGTATTGTTTGATATTATAAAATTCTGTCATTTTTGTCTGTGTAACTTCCATCCTCTGCCCACCTGCCTTCTTTGGGTGATGGCTGCTGCTGCTGCTGCTAAGTCGCTTCAGTCGTGTCTGACTCTTTGCGACCCCATAGACGGCAGCCACCGGGCTCCCCCATCCTTGGGATTCTCCAGCAAGGACACTGGAGTGGGTTGCCATTTCCTTCTCCAATGCATGAAAATGAAAAGTTAAAGTGAAGTTGCTCAGTCGTGTCCAACTCTTAGTGACCCCATGGACTGCAGCCTACCAGGCTTCTCCGTCCATGGCATTTTCCAGGCAAGAGTACTGGAGTGGGGTGCCATTGCCTTCTCCACGGGTGATGGCTACCTCTTCCCAAAGACCTTTTCCATCTGGTGTGGGTGGGATGGACACCCTTGCCACCATCTCCACCAGTAAGATTGGGAATGTAACCCATCCTGTTTGCAGGGCTTGCTGAGAATGATAATTTGGGGTCTGAGATAGACCAATCAGAGTCATCGCTAGGTCCTTTCTGGCAAGAATTTCAGGAAAGAATTGTTTTTCTTCCACTGGGGTTTTTGAGTTGCTAGGATACTACTAGTAGGTCAGCAAGTCAAGTGGCTGTCAGGTGGAGAGAACCTACTTGAGTAGAAACCCAAGCCACGAAAGAGAGCAGAACCGAGAGATGGAGAGCAGAGCCCTGAAAAGACTTCCTGAACCTCTTGATTAGATGAGTTAATGAACTCCACCATCCCTTTTTAAACTGCTTTTTTGCTTAAGCTCGTTTGAGTTCACTTTTTCCTCTCTCACAGATGGAATGCGTCTAATTGATGAAGACAACCTAGCCTCCTCTGGTTCAGTTTATGTACCATGTCCTTCGGTCAGAATCCCCCTGCTGGCCCTGACTCCTCAGAGTTCTGTCCCCAAGATTAAGCTCCAAGGCTGGTGTTCCGGAGAGGTAGCTTGTGTGGAGGTAAGTAGCTGAATATGGAGCCGACAGATGGAACGAGACAGGAGCCCAGCGTAGCCTCCGAGTGTAATTCATCCGGTCAGTCTCAGCCTCCTAGGGACTGGTCACGTGCAAACCCACTTGGTAGGCTTTTGGGGAAACGGTGACCCAGCCCTGGGCCTTCCCATGATTGTCTGTTTGCTCATTACATTCCCTGCAGTTACAATGTTCCGACACCAAAGATCATTGTTCCAGATCATTGATTCCGGGATAATTAATTTCCTCGGTGCAGCTAGAAAACAACATATGTTGACTTGAATGATATTCAGATTAATAGAAGAGACTGAGGCCTTCCATCTGAGTGGCGGTTCTAATTTGGAAAGTACTCACGTGGCATGGCAGAAGTGCCAAGGACGCAGGTGTAGACCAGCAGCAGCAAGGGGGGAAATCCGGGGTGTGACGAGCACAGTGGGAATGCCACCATGCGCAGCACCACGCGTGTGGACTGGAGCTTCCACATGCACTCCGGCTGGTGACGCCGGCCGCCCTCTGAGCTGGCAAGGGTGCGGCGTTTTGCTTTGCAGGCGTGACTGAGGGAGCCAAAACTATGAGGTGACCTGCCCGAGGTCACGTGGCCAGAGGGAGGCAGCCAGGCTGTGACGTGGGCTCTCCGGCCCTGGTCCAGTTCTCTTCACACGCCATCCTGCAGGCGGTGCTGGCGGCTTCCCGTCTGTGGTCAGGGTGGGACTCTCATTTCCCACGTTCCCAGCTGGTGCATACGTGACTCTGCCCTCAGTCCTTACCCCAAGGTGTAAATTTACCCCCAGTGGCAAACATCATTCTGCTACAGTATCTGCATTTTCTTCCCACCTCCAGCCTTTCCAGTTGCCACCAGTGGGAACTGTGACTGTAGATGCCAACTCCAACCACAAAGGGTCCGAGTCTGAGAATAGTGTGACTGCAATTCAGGCTTTTCCCTGGTCATTCCTGTCTGGATTCAGTGGCTTCTGGCTTCTTAGGGCATCTTAGCAAATCGAATAATTTTTTTTTAAGGACAGTAAAGTCCTTGATATCACGATGGACCTGAGTAATTTTATCATTCTTAAGAGACTCAACCAACTCCATTCAGATGAGTAAACAGAACTTCATGCCATCATTAATTATTAGTTAAAGCATTAATTATCCTTCCTTTAATGTCTTTCTCCCCAGCTCAGTCATAAGCTCCAGGAGAAATCGTGCCTGTCTTGGCTATCGTTTCATCTCCTCAGCAGAGTAAATGGTTGAGCACATCGTAAATGCTTATATTAGGAAATGACACAACGATTGGATGAATAAACAAACCATTAAGACAAAAAAGTGAAAGTGTTAGATGCTCAGTTGGGTCTGACTCTTTGCGATGCTATGGACTGTAGCCCGCCAGGCTCCTCTGTGCATGGGATTTCTCAGGCAAGAATACTGGAGTGGGGTGCTATTTCTTACTCTAGGAGATCTTCCCGACCCAGGCATAGAACCCAGGTCTCTTGCATTGGCAGGCAGATTCTTTATGATCTGAGCCCCCAGGGGAAGCTTTTTTCACTTTCAGTTCAGTTCAGTTCAGTTCAGTCGCTCAGTCGTGTCCGACTCTTTGCGACTCCATTAATCGCAGCACGCCAGGCCTCCCTGTCCATCACTAACTCCTGGAGTTCACTCAGACTTACGTCCATTGAGTCTGTGATGCCATCCAGCCATCTCATCCTCGATCGTCCCCTTCTCCTCCTGCCCCCAATCCCTCTCAGCATCAGGGTCTTTTCCAATGAGTCAACTCTTTGCATGAGGTGGCCAACTGAAGTATTAAGATTAGATAATTAAATCAGCACAAACAGCTTACTCACTGGCTGATCCTAGATAAAGATTAGCTCCTAAACGTTATGGCCAATAGCAAGTTCTCTGTTCAGTCAGTTCTATTCACCGCCATTCAGCAATGTAACTGCTGCTGCTGCAGCTAAGTCACTTCAGTCGTGTCTGACTCTGTGTGACCCCATAGACGGCAGCCCACCAGGCTCCCCCGTCCTTGGGATTCTCCAGGCAAGAACACTGGAGTGGGTTGCCATTTCTGTCTCCAATGCATGAAAGTGAAAAGTGAAAGTGAAGTCATTCAGTCGTGTCCAACTCCTAGCAACCCCATGGACTGCAGCCCACCAGGCTCCTCCATCCATGGGATTTTCCAGGCAAGAGTACTGGAGTAGCAATGTAGCTACTAATGTCTTACTGTGGGCCAGGAATGTCTTAGAATTAGAGCCACTTCATATTCTTTTAGAATGCATCAAGTGCAAACACACATTCAAACATGTAAACACACACACACACATATCTGTGTACATACATATGAAATACATTTTTTAAAGTCTT
Source organism: Aepyceros melampus (assembly GCA_006408695.1). Lineage (NCBI taxonomy): Eukaryota > Metazoa > Chordata > Mammalia > Artiodactyla > Bovidae > Aepyceros > Aepyceros melampus. The sequence goes on from SJXQ01006869.1 coordinate 8,272, forward strand.
AATTTTGTTAAGATGTCAGTACTACTCAAAGCCATCTACAGTGTTAATGCAATCCTTATCAAAATCCCAGTGGCATTTTTTTGCACAAAAAGAAAAACATATTAAAATTCATAGGGAATCTCAAAAGGACCCCAAGTAGCTGAAACAATCCTGTAAAAGAACAAAGCTCCAGGATTCATACTTCCTGGTTTCAAATCTTACGACAAATCTACACTAATCAAAATAGTGTGTTACCAGCTCGATGACAGAGAGACCAACGGAATCGAATAGAAAGTCCAGAGGTAAACCCTGACGTTTTATGGCTCAGTGGTTTCCAGTAAGGAGGCCAAGACCATTCAGTAGGAAATTGCAGTATTTTTCAAGGAATAGTGCTGATAAAATTGGGTATTCACATGCAAAAGAATGAAACTAGACCTTTGCCTAAGACCACGTAGAGCTACTAACTCAAAGTGAGTCAGAGGCTAGAAATGTAAAACGCAAACCAGCTCCACTCAAGTGCTGAGTGTGGTCACATGACCCAGACGTGGCCAATCAGAGCCTTTCATTCTCTTGGCCAAAACGATGGGTTTAGGGATGAGCGATGACCTTGGTTGGTCCAGTGAGAGTCAGCCCTGGGATGTTTGCCCCACTCTTGGGACAGGGAGCTCTTTTGCCTACTGGGGTCTTTAGCTGGAAAGGGCAAACTTCCAGCTGTCTGCAGCCAATTTTACCATCTTGCTTGTATTTAGGAATGAAGACAATACTTTGGCTTCAGGAGAGCAGAAGTGAGAAAAGGAGAATGTTGGGAAAGCAAAATCAATGGGCAGTTAGTGTGAATGTCTAGATACAGACACACCCGAAGCTCACCCACCTTTATGGGTAGCAACCAGGACATTTGGTTGTTTAAACTAGTTTGACTTGGGTGTCTGTCATTTGCAACTAGAAGGGCCGATGAATATATCTTAGACCTGTACCATCTAGCATAGAACTAAAGCATAACAGGTGTTCAGTGCTAACTAAATGTTGTCATTTATCATCTAGTTCTGGGGTCCCCAACCTCCAGGACCCAGATCAGTGCCTCCTGTCTAGTGAGCATTAGATTAGAAATAAGGTACCCAATAAACGTGAAGTGCTTGAATCATCCTGAAACCATCCCTCCCACCCCCAGTCCATAGAAAAATTGTCTTTCATGAAATTGGTCCCTGGAGGTAAAAAGGTTGGGGACCACTGATGTTGTTGACAGCTGGTACCTACTACGTGGGGCTTCCTGGGGTGACGCAGTGGTAAAGAAGCCGCTTGCCAGTGAGGAAGCCACAGGAGACATACGTGCGATCCTGGGTCGGGAAGGTCCCTGGAAGAGGAAACCGCAGCCTGCTCTAGTCTCCTTGCCTGGGAAATCCCACTGACAGAGGAGCCTGGGGGGCTGCAGTCCATGGGGCTGCAAAGGCAGACACAGCTGAGCAGGCACACAACTCGTATTATGCGCCAACCATCTGAAGTCCTGGAAAAGGCCAGCACGCACTTCGAGGCTTGGATGCCAGTCCTGGCTTCACCTTCATCCCTTCCGTATGACTTTTGGACAAGTCACTACTACTGTCTGAGTCTCAGTTTGGAACAGCCTGAGGTTGGAACAGATCAGACATTGCAAATTAGCGGTTGTGGGCTAGACACAACCCATCTTTCGGTGTTTCATTTGGCCTCCACAGTATTTCATAATTTAATTTCATACAAACTCAAATATCCAGCTTCTCTAGAAGAATCGGGAGTCAGTCCATACCAACCCCCTCGTTGCCACACAGCAACAATAGATGGATTTTAAGAGGGGCACGTCTACGTTACCGCAGGTCCCACCCGCCTCATCACCTTACACTTGTCTGCCCCACTCAGCTTGTGGCCTGTGACTCAAGAAGCGTGTGAGCTTGTGCTGTCCAGACCATTCTCTTTCAGTTTTAGCATTTTCTGAGAGGGCAAACATACCCTTTGTGGTCAAGCGAAAGAGATTGAAACCAAGTAGGGAAACACCCCCAGGACGGGAAGCCATCAGGCGTTCTAACCTCTCCAGGGTCCCTTGGAGGATCCTCAGGCCCAGAGAAACGGCAGTAGGCAGTGGGCAGAGACGAACAAGCTGAGATGGTCTGTCTTTGCCTCTCAGACAAAGCAAATCCCTTTCAGTGCGAAGCCTTTCTGGCTGCTTTGATGTCCCTCTTCCAAGCGGCACCACTTCAGAAAAGAGAGGCAGGCAGGGGCAGTGAGCTGAGAACAAAGAAGCATTTCCTGGGCTGCTAATTATTCTCCTTCTGTGTAAATAATTATCTGGAAGGGGAGAGGGAAAAAAAAAAAAAACAGCTCACAGCTAAAGAGCTGGAAAAGCAAAAGGAGGATGAAAGAGGGCTGGGGGTTTAATGTGTCTCCGGGAACAATCCTTGAAGGGAAAAACGAGGCACAGAAAATTCCTCTCCCTGTGTTCTAAACTCGTAGCCCGGGACGTTCAAAGCCCTTGGCCTTGGTGCTGTAATTAAATCGTGGTTCGGGGAGCTGGTGTGTGGATAAGCTGACGGTTTCTGCTGGACTCCACTGGAGCCCTGGAGCCCTTTCTGCTCTGGGGTCAGCTGAGCCTGAGTTTGAGCTTGGCTTGGCTGCTGACTATAAATGGGGTTTAGGGACAAGTTGCTTCTTCCCACCTCAGGGTCTGTGCAGAGGCCCATCTGAGGACGAATCTGGGAGAGCGTCAGGAAGGTGCATTAGGGGCTGGCGAAACAGTTCAGGGGAGAAAAAGCAGCAGACTCAAAGCAGGCTGGCGGGGTGGGGATAAGGGGGGAAGCACACAGATGCCCAATAGCAAAAGAAATTGAAGTTCTGGTCTTTTTTTTTCCTGAGTGCAAAGGGGCATTTGAGTTTCTCCCTGGAGGTGTAGGGAGAACAGGTGATAACCAAGCCTCCCAGACTGGCAAAGGAAGGGAATTGAATGGAGGAGTCACGACCCACTACCGGCCATCTCTGCCTAGACAGTGAGGCCATTCACTGGCCGGGCATTCGGGGGCATCCATGGAGGACCTTTAGAAGCATGAAACAGGACACCCCAATCACGCAGTCGTCCACAAAAGACTCTGTGCCGCAGGGCTGTGTATGTACCTGGAGGGCAGAGGAAGAAAACGTTGCATTCAGCCGTCTGTGCACTCCCGAAGCAGGCACCCCAGGTAGGTGACAAGGTATCGTCTCGTCCGCAGCCTGGGGGAGCCGGATCCCAGAGAGACTGCTCCGGAATCGCTACTTGGCGCCGGAGAACCGGAGCCCCCGGCTTTTTGAGGGGCAGGAGGATTTCCTCTCCTCCCATCAGATCAGGAGACAGATGATACCTGCCGCGTCAGCATGCGCTGTGGAGTCTGGGAGTGATGATCGCGTGGCAGGGCTGTTCCGGCTGCTCCAGAGGAGACTCTGAGGGTCACTCTGAGGGTCCCCGTCATCAAGGGCAGTGAGAGACAGTCTCCAGGGCAAGTGTGGGCAGAGCACCAAGGATTACTGACGGAGATGCACAATCAGCCTGGGCCCCAGATGAGCCAGGAGGTGGATACAGAGCCAATTTACTGCCCCTGTGTTGGGTCATTTGGGGGATAAGGTTACTAACCACACTCTATCCTTAACCCTACCCCTTCAGTCAGTCAGTTCAGTCACGCAGTCGTGTCCGACTCTTTGCAACCCCATGAATCGCAGCACACCAGGCCTCCCTGTCCATCACCATCTCCCGGAGTTCACTCAGACTCACGACCATTGAGTCCATGATGCCATCCAGCCATCTCATCCTCAGTCGTCCCCTTCTCCTCCTGCCCCCAATCCCTCCCAGCATCAGGGTCTTTTCCAATGAGTCAACTCTTCGCATGAGGTGGCTAAAGTACTGGAGCTTTAGTTTTAGCATCATTCCTTCCAAAGAAATCCCAGGGCTGATCTCCTTCAGAATGGACTGGTTGGATCTCCTTGCAGTCCAAGGGACTCTCAAGAGTCTTCTCCAACACCACATTTAAAAGCATCAATTCTTCTGCGCTCAGCCTTCTTCACAGTCCAACTCTCACATCCATACATGACCACAGGAAAAACCATAGCCTTGACTAGACGGACCTTAGTTGGCAAAATAATGTCTCTGCTTTTGAATATACTATCTAGGTTGGTCATAACTTTTGTTCCAAGGAGTAAGCGCCTTTTAATTTCATGGCTGCAGTCACCGTCCTAACCTGAATCTTCACCCTAATCCCAGCTAAATTTGAATTTCAGAATTTTTTAAAAAGCCACAAATTTTAGCATAAGTATATCCCATCCAATATTTAGGATATACTTACACTAAAAAAATTGCATTGTTTATCTGAAATTAACATTGACCTGGGCATCTTTTATTTGCTAAATCTGGCAATCCTATTCGGGAACTTAGTGAAAATTTAATATAGGGATGGGGACTGAAGACTTGTGACCTTCAGGGTAAAATGTTTTGGTTTGGCCAGCACAGTGCTTCAAAATTAAGGATGTTTCAGGGATACCCTGGTAGTCCAGTGGTTAGCACTCCATACTTCCACTGCAAAGGGCATGGGCTCGACCTCTGGTTCCCCTGGTTGGGGAACTGAGATCCCCTATACTGCACAGTGAAGAAAAAAGATGTTTCACATAAAACCCCAACTTCCACCTTCTTTTGAGAAGTCATAGGTCAGGCCACACCTCCCCCCGGCCCACCGGTTTACCACCATCCTTGCTCTACCTGGCCCCACTTTGCTCTTTTGCTGGTGTTTGTATCATTGGCGTTTAAGACCTAGAGAGACCCTGCTTCACCCACTGCAGTTGACTCACTCTTCTGAGTCACGGATCCGAGGTTCAGCTTTGGCACGGTGCACGCCACTCTCCCGCCACCCAGGTCTTCACTTTCCTATCTAGAAAGCGGAGATAAGTCCTGCCCTACCTCGCTCTGGAATGGGATGAAGATGGGAAGAAAGGGAGCCCGAAAGCTCTCTGAGAGAGGACGTGCCTGATCACCCTTCACCCTGCCATCCGATGATCTCCCCAGGATACGTCTCTCTGTGGTTTCCCGCAAGATGTACTGCGAACTTCCGCCCACGGCCTGCAAGCCTCAGGGGCTGGCTCACCCACAGGGGTGGGATGTCTTCAAATCCATCTCCTTCCGTTGCCTTCTGTGCAATGCTATGGACCCTGGACTTTCCAGGTCCTCAGACTCAGCCTGGCTTCTTGTGCCTGGAGCGTGCTCCCTGCCCCTCTTGGTGACTGTAGCTTGATTTCCACCTCCTTCTCCCCACACTCTGTTAGGACATAGCGGTCCCTGCTATTGGTCACTCTTCATTGTCCTTCTCCGACACGATATTTCTCCCACCCATCAAAGACCAGCCTTGAAAACAGACGGACAGACACAAGCCCTGGCTCATTTGAACTAAGACAAGGGGTTACGGCAAGGTCCTGGGTCATGCAGACAGACCTCAGGGATCCTAAAAGCAGGAGCTGGAGGGTGGCCTCTCTTAAGACCTTGTCCCATGTGACACAGTCCCAGCAACTTTCTATCTCTGCAGGACTCTGATCAGACTTCAAATTTGTGAGCAGCAGTTGAGATTGGCCACAAGCATGTGGCATCTGTGATTGGCAGCCTCAGCCGAGAAGAGCCAGAGTGTGGTTGGAGGGAGAAAGTTGTCCAAAAAGAAAGAGAAGGTGCTGTTACCTCAAGAAGCAAGGATGGGATGCCGGTAGGCCAAGCCAACTGGTGTCCTGCACAGGCCTATACCATCATTATCTTCTGTTTTGTTGTGGTTTCCCCCCCTTTTCTGCCTCTCACTACCTACACTGCCAATCCCTTGATATCAGTGCCTTTGATTCCCCAGGACGCATGCAGCCTCATTGTCCCAGAAACTTAATGGAAGCTCCATAAGGATTCATAGAGTGAAACAGGGTCTTTGCCAAAAAAGAGTTAACAGGCCCGAGGCTGTGGCCTTTAGAAAGGTCTGTTTGCCAGGTTGGTCTCCAAGCTGGTGTCTGGGAACTTGACTTTCAGAATGCTTCAACTTGGTAAGGTTGATTTCTGGGTCTGGATTGCTCATACGGTGTGATTTATGGTTGCTTTCCTTCTAGAAGCCTGGAAGTTTGGATAATTCCTGGCAGAGAAATCTATGTGGCTAGCTCCCAATAAACGACTTAAGTTATGAGTCTCAAACAGGCTACTCTGGGCCTGTATTACAAATGTGTGGTTGCATTTTTGCTGCTGGAGGGAGAGAGCACCCTGTGTGACCCCCCGCCCCCCAGGAAGGAGAGAGCATAGGGCCTGGGCAGGGATTCCTCCCGGGCCTCCTCCCCTTACTGAGATGCCCACACATCCTGTGTCCCTGTTGGACATTAGCTATGGGGACGGTGAGGTGCTGAGTCCCGTGAGGGCATCCAGTGAATCACTGGGGGTGTGGATGGTCTTAAGAACCTCCCAAAATGGGACCAGACCTTTCAAGCAGGGCCCACAATTTACACGGCACTCTTATAATACCCTTGCATTCAACTTTTGAACTGCCGCGTAACGGAGGTAATGCTCTTGCTTTAGAGATTAGGACCCTAAAGCTCAGAGAGGAGATGGGCTTTGGCCAAGGATACAGAGCCAGTAAAGGGAGGGATGGTTGTGTGAACCTGTGTGTATGCCTGGCTCCAAAGTCGCGCTAGAGCATCTCCCCTCCAGGGAGGAGGAGGGCTACCCCGCAACAGTGACCTTCTAGTGCTCAGGACCACTTCACTCTGAGCCTCGAAAGGGGGACAGTTCCTTTGAGACCAGCCAGTGGGTGACTCAGCTCCTCTTGTCAGCAGTAGAGCTGATACTTGCATCTGTGCCCGTTTGACTCTGGAGTCCTAGAGTTCAGAACCGTTGCCATTTCTTGGCCACGTGGCCTCCAACATCCCACTCCCTTGCTCCAAGCGTCTAACCCTTCCTTCGTCAAATGGCGTTAACACGCATCTAACTGACTGTAAGAGGAATACAGGCACCCGCTCTAAAGTGCCTAGTAGAAAGTCATCAGTCGCTGGTTCCCCTCTCTCTTCCTCACTCCCCTGTGTGAATCCTACACTGTCTCTGCCTGTTTTCCCCTCTATAAAATGACGGGGCCCATTTCAGGGCTATCAGAGTCCTTCTGGGGCTGGCATCATATATCAAAGAATGAGCAGCCTTTTAAAATCCCACCAGTGCTGATCATAAGTGGCAGATCAAACCTACCTCCACCACTTAGAAACAAGGCTGTGTACGTGTTGTGCAAAGACAGTGAGGCGAAAACACTCTCCAGCCTGTCCCAGACAGGGGTCCTGGAGGAAGACAGGTCAGAGCGCCGGAAGGTTCCTTATTTCATGAAGGCAAGGGCAGAGGGGAAAGGGAGGGCAGAGGATTGATACATGGGGTTGGACTCTCTACAGCCAGGGTCATCAGTGTGTTTTTACAGAGCTCAGTGGACCATTTTTATAGAGCTTGGTGGACAAAAGTGAAGAATGCCTTGTTGGGAGGCGATAGGGAGTGGTGGGGACTGTGGCAAACTTCAGACCCCATGCTGAGCCTTGGAGAGGTAGCCTCCCAGCTCCAACTGTCTCTGCCAGATGGGAAGGCAGGAATGGTACTGCCAGATGGTCTCTCTCTCTTTTTTAAGAGAAGCCAGAATTTAAAGTAAAATATTTCCATTTCTAAGTGTTAGCTTGATTTTTCCTGAAGATCTCTGTGAGTGCATTAGAACTCTTCAAGTGGCTGAACTGGCCCGTAGCCTATTTGTTTGCAATCTCTGAGCAAGCCTCATTTGCAGCATCTTTGTCACTAAATCCTGAAGAATTTGTGACCATAGTTTGCCCCTGCATCTTCTAAGATGATCATTTCCAGAGGCATGAGAGGATGATTTGGAAGAAAAGCCAGCATCACAGAAGCTTTAATTATTATTCCCCTCAAATCCAGTGTCTTTTCATCCCCTTTTACTTTTGTTCAGGTGTGTCCCTCCTCAAAATAACAGCTACCTGGACAACTCCTATTGAGCCTTCAAAACCCAACTCGAATGCCCACTCCTATGTGAAGCCTTTACTGATCATCTCCCTCTTTCCCCAAGGATTTTAATCCTTGCTGCAACTCTGCATCCCAACCACTCTCATCTCATGTATTAATGAGGGCCTGTTCATTAAGGGACTATTTACAATGGAATATGCATGACAGCGGGCAGGGCTTCTGGAAAACCACTAGGTACAGGCGACACTGGGCTAGCAACACTGGGGAAGGGTTAGCCCTGAGCTCTGAAGCCGCCAAGGAAGGAGCGGGCCCAGCACTCACAGAGGACAGGACGATACTGGGGTCCCTGAGCGTCTAAGCTCCCAGGGACGCTATCGGGGGGAGCCTGGAGAACGAACCCTAACCTCACTTTCCTCCTGCGGTCCTGTATCTTGTCGGAGCCTTCCATTGGCAGAACACAGCTGGAGCAAGAGGCAAGGGGGCCTGCTGATGTAGTCCATAAAGGTTGGCCTCTGGGGGCAGAGCAGGCTGAAGTGTAAGGGGCAGACAGACGATGCCCCGCTCCCGCCCTCCTTGCGTGGGCCTCTCCATGGCTCTGTGTTTCTGGTCCCCCAGACACTGGAGACTGCTGGCAGACAATCATAGCTGCAGCCCCCAACGCCGGCACACAGTAGGCAAAACGAGCTCTAGAAATCACTTAGCACGTCGTATAGCACCTGGGGAAGCATGGGGAGTGATGAGGGATTATCTTTAGATGGTGCAGAGGTGCCAGGTAATCATGAATTATTTCACCAGCTGTTACGTGATGCACAAAGTGAAATCTACTTTATCGGCACCTACTGTGTGAGGTATCACCTCTGACCTCCAGGAACTCGTAACTTAAACTGGCAACACTTGGGCCATGGAAATTAGCATCCATTCCAAAATTTCCGCCTGGCTGCCAAAGGACACTGGTTTTGCGACGATGCTCAGAGATGTCATCTCAGAAAAGCCCATTGTCAAGTACAAGGGCCTATGGATTAAGCAAATATCTTTCCTGCAGGACTTGTCTGAGCCTTTAACGTACTCCCGTGTGATGTGAGTCTCCTGAAGAGCATCATAGCAGGAAAATTTGCCCAGAATTATTTGGTCACCGATCTTTTTCCCCAAGGAGCATCTCGGAAATCTGTTTTGTTGAAATATACTCTGGAAAACGTGGATCTTCTTGAACCAGTTCATTTTACAGATGGGAAAACTGAGGCTCCGAAGCAGCCGTCACCCCCCAGCCTAGCGGGGAGCACAATTGGCATAAGGAGGCAAGTGCTGAACTTGCCTCCTTTGTTGCCTTCTTTCCCCACAGTATGGTCAGCTCTTTCTTGGTGAGAGTCTCCCCAAAACTGGGACTGGGAATTGGATGGCAAGTAGTAGGTGGTCCTTTTTGCTAAACAGCCAGTGGGCCTCTGGCGGCGGCTGTCATGGAATCCTGGGCCCCTAACTGATGGGTCTGACCTGTTGTGAGATGTCGTTGCCATGAAGAAGCTCGTGGGGTCGTGGGAGAGAGGGTGACAGTGGGTGAGGGGTGGAGAGGCTGGCTGAGCACCGCCCTCCTGTGGGCGACCTTTCACGATCTCTCGGGGCCGAGTCCCCTGACCAGAGGCACCAGGCAGGGAGCCCCATTCTCGGCAGGACGGCCAGAGCAGGTTGATGAGACAGCAGCCCTGACGGCAGCTCTCTGACGCTGGAAGGTCTCTAGCGGCTCCTTTGTGCTTCCAGACAGTCCATTCCTTTCTCTCTTTTTTAGGTTTTGTTTTGTATTGGAGTATAACTGATTTGCAATCTTGGGTTAATTTCAGGTATACAGCAAAGTGATTCAGTTATACATATCCATGAATCTATTCCTTTGCAAATCCTTTTCCCATTTAGGTTAAGACAGTATTTCATTTTGTTCATGATGGCAATTTTTATTTTAGAAATAGTGCATAATGAAGGAAGAAAAGACCAAATACAGGACCGAATGAAGAAAGAAAAATAAGACAGCATTTCTTCTCACAGATCTTGCCTTTCTCTTTGGCCTCATCGGGTGGCACCGACTGCCTCCTTGACCCTCCCCACAGCACTCACTGCGTTTCGGCCAGTGTACACAGAATTGAGCTCCTCAGACTCACTGCTCTGCTGCCACGTACTCTGCCTTGTCCTATTTCACCCAGAGCTCTCTCACCATCTGATTGCTCAGCCAGCTCCAGCTGTGAGAGGTGGGGTGGTGGCTGGTGAATGCATGGGGACCAAACCCAGCTTTGTCACTTCTTAGCTGTGCCGCTTTGGGAAGATGACTTAGTCTCTCTGAGCCTCAGCTTCCTTATCCTAAGATGAGGATAATAATATTCCTGCCTCGAAAAATATTTTAAGCATTAAATGGAATAATAGGCACGAGGACTTCCCTGGTGGCTCAGAGGTTGAATTGTCTGCCTGGAACGCTGGAGACCTGGGTTCAGTCCCTCGGTCGGGAAGATCCCTGGAGAAGGAAATGGCAACCCACTCCAGTACTCTTGCTTGGAGAATCCCATGGACGGAGGAGCCTGGTTGGCTACAGTCCATGGGGTCGCAAAGAGTCGGACACGACTGAGCGACTTCACTTTCACGTTCACGTGTCATATGGTAGGTACTCAAAAAGTGGTGGTTATGATTATTCTCCCTTCAAATTTTGATTTAGAGGCTGACCCTCTGGGGAAGCTCTGATTTTCCCCAACACATACACACATACACACAGACACACACACACAGACACACACAGACACACACACAGTCCTTACATCTCCCTAAGGTGCCTATACTCTCTCCAGCTCTGCATTTGTCTCATGGCAAAGCAATTATCTGGGCTTCTCTGGTGGCTCAGCGGTGAAGAACATGCCTGCCAGTGCAAGAGATAGGGGCTCGACCCTGGGTCGGGAAGATCCCTGGAGAAGGGCGTGGCAACCCACTCGAGTGTTCTGGCCTGGGAGACCCCATGGACGGAGGAGCCTGGCGGGCTATAGTCCATGGGGCCGCAAAGAGCCAGACACGACCGAGCGACTGAACAGCGGCAGAGCACCTGTCCACTCACCTTGCCATCCCTCTGCCTCCTGCAGATCAGCTCCAGGCAGGCAGGAACTGGACCCTGTGGCATTCCCCAGCACCCAGGGCAACGCTGGACTCAGAGTCATACCTCTGACCCAGCCAAAACTATTTCCAATACTAACTTCTGTGTTAGAGGGGAAAGAGAGCCAGCATCAGAGCAGGTGCTGAGTACCAGACTCAGGGAGGAGATAATAGTATTTGCCCAAAGTCACCAAGCTGCTCAATGACAAAGGCAGAACTGACTCAAGACTCACGAGCCTTGTCTGGGACATTTTTCATTACTACTGAGGCCATCCAGAAGGATCTCAGTCCCCATGACTCCTGAAAACTCAAGATTGGAATGCTCCCTCTAATTTTTGAAAGGGATAAGAAAAAGTTTACTTTGTGTTTTGTGTGTTTTTGGTTCAAAACCCCAAGCAAGCATTCTGTTTCCTGAAAGACACTGGGTCCATGTCCTTTTCAGCATAGTAGCAAAGGTCGCCTTGCTGAATCGTGGTCACTGATGACTTCTTTTAAAGAGAATGAGCAGGGGAATTGCCAAGTAAAACGACTCCCTGAGGAAACAGGTGGGATCCGGGAGAGTCCCCGGGCTCAGATTTCCCCCCCAGTGAGATGCGGCTGTCTCTGGCTTCCACTGTGAATTGTTGTCTTTCAGGCAGCCCAGCCCGGGACTGGGTCCAAGGGCTCGCCTTGGCTCTGTCCAAGGCAAGCGTCCTTTGTTCTGGTAGGTTCCATCCTTCCCTGGGAGCAGCTGCAGGGGCTTCTGAATGGGTGACCTCATTTTAGCACAGAGATTATTCATGGCACTTAGAACAGCAGAGTGGACTTAGAGATCGATCCTGGCCACCTCTTTACCTGTAGGAAAACTAAGGCCGGGAGACAGAGAGTAATTGGAAAGGTGTTACTCAGTGGTGGATCTTGAATCTGTCCACATTTCTATGGCCCCTGGACATTCTTGCTAGCTATTTCTGGATGTCTTCTGGCTGATGAGGTGGTCAGATTGCTATAGCCACACAAAACGTAGCAGCGTTCCCACTTAGCAATGGTAGGTTCCCTCGTGAAACCCTTCAGGGGCCCACGATTCAAAAATTAGAACATGGAAAATAATATGTTAGCTAAGGTTTGTTGCCTAGCTACCAGAAACCTTCCCAAATGCTTTCTATTCGTGGCCTTGCTCACCATTCCCAGTGACCCAGAGGGGAGTCATCACCCTTTTACAGATGAACAAGCTGATCACGAGAGAGGCCGAGAGACTTGCCCAGGGTCACGCAGCTGAGATGCAACAGAACCAGGACAAGATCCTGATGGCATGACGTGTTCTTCTGACACCACAGCTCATGCACCTAAGTGTTAGGCTATCCTGCCTCTTGTTCTGCAGATGCTGAGTGGGGCCCAGTCTGTGCAAGGCACTGTGTTAGATGCTAAAGAGTCACGGGTGATTGACACAGAGCTCCTGTCCTCAAGGAGCTTACCTTCATGTGGGAAGGAAGGACAGAAACAGATAGTTATGAAATTATTTATTAATAATTAGTTGTGATCAGAGCTAAACATGGGGGCTAAATGTTCCCTTGTGTTGGCTGACTTTTTTTCAAAGTGCTTACAGCATTCTATCTCTGCTGTTACTTGGACTCATCAAAAAAACCCAACATAGGTATTATCTGCCTTTGACAGCTGTGGATGCTGAAGCCAAGAAAGGACTGGTTTGGCTAACAGACCAAGTTGGTGTCCTGCCCAAGTCCACAGTATCCAGCTCAGGCTCCTTCTCCACTAGACAACAGGGAACCTCCAAATAGGCTCCTAGTGGCCAGAATTAATTCAAATGCTGAGGATTAGGGAAAGCTTCATTGGAGAGAAATCACTCCATTTATACTGTTCATTTGTGGGTCCTCCTTAGTTTTAAAGAAGGATATTTAAGACTACATGCCTGATGTCAGTAGAAGTATGGTTAAGTCATCAGTGGTACTAAATCACTCCATTTATACTGTTCATTTGTGGGTCCTCCTTAGTTTTAAAGAAGGATATTTAAGATTACATGCCTGACGTCAGTAGAAGTATGGTTAAGTCATCAGTGGTACTTATTGTAGTCCTATGACTTGTCACAGTTGGGACCTGACCTCAGTCCTCACTTCTGGCCCAGACATAAAACTCTTGGAGTTGTAATCCTAATGGTCTAACCCATGAGTCTGCCGAAGTGCTCTGTAGTTTCTACTTTCTCTCTCTCTCTTATCTCCTTCCCAGTCCCTCTCACACACAGACCTGTTTTCTGAATAATGAAGGATACAGAACAATCTGCAGCCTCAATCTCACTGCTGTTTCTTGTGGAAATGAGTTTTCATCTTAATGAACTGTTCAGAAACTGGACACACGCCTCCTATTGTGATCAGAGCAAAGAATTAGTCCTGAAGGTAAACAATGAGAGTGTGGGGTGAGGAGAATGACTTATGGAACTGTAAGTGAATAAGAAAGCATCCAGACTTCCACTGAAGATGCTGTTTAATTCACTGCAAGACTGATGGCCGTCATGCTAGAATGAAGTTGGCAGAATGTTGCTCTGACACAGAGGTGCTCAGTTCTTTAAAAATTCCTGTCACTGTCCAAGGTCCTGACTTAGCTGTCATAGAGTCCAGATAGTTGGCCATTTCCAAAGACGTCTCTGTTCTAGGTTGCTCATGGAGCATTGTCCTGATCTGAGAGTACATGTAAGGGGTCATGGTTGAAAACTCATAAGAAGACAAAGTTCAAGGTTGCAAACCTATTACTGATTCTGGTTCAGTTCAGTTCAGTTCAGTCACTCAGTCATGTCTGACTCTGCAGTCCCAAGGACTGCAGCACACCAGGCTTCCCTGTCCATCACCAGCTCCTGGAGCCTGCTCAAACTCATGTCCATCAAGTCGTTGATGCCATCCAACCATCTCATCCTCTGTCTTCCCCTTCTCCTCCCGCCTTCAGTCTTTCCCAGCATCAGGGTCTTTTCAAATGATTCGGTTCTCTGCATCAGGTGGCCAAAGTATTGGAGTTTCAGCTTCAGCATCAGTACTTCCAAAGAACAGCCAGGACTGATTTCCCTTAGGATGGACTGGTTGGATCTCCTTGCAGTCCAAGGGATTCAAGAGTCTTCTCTAACATCACAGTTCAAAAGCATCATTCTTTGCACTCAGCTTTCTTTACAGTGCAACTCTCACATCCATACGTGACTACTGGAAAAACCATAGCTTGATTAGATGGACCTTTGTTAATAATGTCTCTGCTTTTTATTGTGCTGTCTAGGTTGATCATAACTTTCCTTCAAAGGAGTAAGCATCTTTTAATTTCATGGCTGCAGTCACCATCTGCAGTGATTTTGGAGCCCCCCCAAATAAAGTCTGTCACTGTTTCCATTGTTTCCCCATCTACTTGCCGTGAAGTGATGGGACCAGATGCCATGATTAGTTTTCTGAATGTTGAGTTTTAAGTCAACCTTTCCACTCTCCTCTTTCACTTTCATCAAGATGTCAGGCAATTCTCTCAACCTCTCAGATCTCTAACCCGTGGAGGAAAATGCTTGTGCTGGCCACTTCACAGAGATATTCAAAAGATTTAGTATCATTCAGTGTATTTCAGAGTCTGGTTTTGTGCCCTGAAAATATGATGACGATGACAATAGTGATGAAAATTATATTAACCTTGCAATAAAATTGACGATTACAGCACTGACATTGTGCTAATTTATGTATATGGATCCTTCTAATTGTCGTAAGATTCCCTCATATTATTAGACTGTATTACACTCATTTTGTAGATAAGGAACCCACAACATGGAGGGTTTAAGTCATTTATCCCAGCTCATGCAGCTAAATGGAGTGGAAACTAAGACACATGGAAAATACATCTTACTGTGAAGGAAAGAATAAGGTATGGATATGGATTGTGCATTCCCTTTGAGATCCTCAGTACTTCCCAGGATGGAGTCTGGATTTCCATTCCCTCAAAAGGGAAATTTCACAGCTATCCCCCAAGACCAGCTTCCACTGGACAGAAGGAAATGGTTCTGAAACAATGATGGCCCATCCGAAACAGTGGTCCCATTACGGCGCCACTGTGCCTTGAAACCTCAGTGACAGCATCCCCATTGCTTTGAGGACCGTGCCCAAGCATGTGAGCTTGGCGTCAAAGCCCACTCACTGTCCGGCTTTCTGTCTCACTATCCCCTTTCTCCCACAGCCAACCCTCAGGCCACCCTGCACTTCTGCCTGTTCTCTGAGCATGTCAGGACTTGCTTGCCTCAAAGTCTTGGCTTGTTGGGGGAAAGCACCCTCCCCCATCTAACAGGATAACTTCTATTCAGTCTTCAAGACCCTACTTAAATGTTTCCTCCTCAGGAAGCCTTCCCTGATTTCCCTTTCTCCTCTGTGCTTCTAGGTCACTTGTACTTGTTTATCCTATAAGAGGAGAAGGAAATGGCAACCCACTTCAGTGTTCTTGCCTGGAGAATCCCAGGGATGGGGAAGCCTGATGGGCTGCCATCTATGGGGTCACACAGAGTCAGACACTACTGAAGCCACTTAGCAGCAGCAGCAGCAGCCTATAAGATCTAAGGTACATTTTAACTATTGTCAGGAATGTCTGTCTTTTCTCCCTGCTATCAGTGCTATTTCAAGGCCAGTGGCGGCTCATTCATCTCTCTATCCACAAAACTTAACTCAGGGCTTGCCATTTACATTGTGGATGTGAAAGGATGAATTCGGCTTCTCCCAGAAGAAAGAGAGTGGAGGCTTCAGAGCTAATTCCCTCAAGGGAAAAAAAGGCTAAAAATATCCCTGTAGATTCAAAGTTGAAAGTCTGTGCTCAGCAGTTAAAGTCTAAGCACAGAACGGCAGAAAGAGCTAGAGCTTAAAAGTCAGGTGGTCTCAGGGCTGCAGCCTTTCTCTACATGTCCCTGCTCTAACCTGGAGAAGTCTCTTCTCTTCCCTAACTTCAGTTTCCTCATCTAGAAAACGAAAAGGATTTTATTCTACATGGTGGTATCACTACAGAGGTTAAATAAGAAGATGGAAATAACCCATTTCCATCAACAGAATGAATATAGTGGAATATTATGCAGCTGTGAAAATGAATAAACTGTAGCTACGTGAATTAATTGGGCTTCCCTGGTGGCTCAGATGGTAAAGAATCCACCTGTGATGTGGGAGACGCAGATTCAATCCCTGGGTCAGGAGATCCCCTGGAAAAAGGAATGGCTAAACATTCCGGTATTCTTGCCTGGAGAATCTCAGGGACAGAGGAGCCTGGTGGGCTGCAGTCCATGGGGTTGCAAAAGTCAGACACAACTGAGCAATTCACACTTTCACTTTAACTCCACATGAATTAATGTCAGTGAAACACAGAAAGTTAGTATTGAGCCAGAGAAATAAATCCCATAAAAATCTATAGCACATGAGACCATGTATATAAAGTTCAAAACCCAGCAAAACGGAACACTGTCGAGACAGAACAGCATGCCCCCGATGGACTTTGGAGCCAACAGCAGGTTCACGAGCAGATGTTCCCTTCTCTCAGCTGTGTGGCCCTCGTGAATTAACTCACCTCTCTATATCTACAGAATGAGAAAGACGGCACTGGCCCCACCTCAAACGGGTCTTGTGAAGATGAAAGGAATTAATATGTATCAAGTGCTTAGAAGAGTGCCTACCGTGGAGCAAGCACCCATAAATGTAGCTCCTATTATATTTCTGTCTTTGCCGTTGCCACTGTCACTGTCATCATCATTTAGGGACACGCGCACGATGGCAGAACAATGCAAAAAGCGAGGGAACGATTAAGGCGGGATCCAGAGCAGTGGCTTCTTTCAGGAGCTGCTGAATTATTAATCCTGCTCTGTTCCATGCGCCAAGTGGTAAGGCCACAGCGATTCACACAGTTACTACTCTTTAATAGATTCTCACTGTTTGGTGTGTACGGTATGTTTAACAATGAGAAGTTTTTAAAGACTAAATGCAATTAATCATTGAAGAGGATCAGCACCTTTCTCCTCCCGCTCCCAGCTGAAATCTGGCCTTTCCTGCGGGCTTCTGGGTGATGTATTCGCCTTCACCAAGGAAGCCTCAACCTTCTGGAAAGGAACTGATCTGTTCAGCAGCTTCCCTCATCCATCATCCCCCAAGCAGTGTGTTTTACATTCATCTGCAGATGAAGATAAAAGGGTGGTGCATTGCCCTCTTTAAGATTGCCGGTGGGATAACGTGAAGAGGAAGGCTTTCATATTTTACCCATGCTTTGCAGCACTCACTCTTCAGCACAGAACTGAAGAATCTTGGCCTGCTTCTAAAGTTGCTATTTGAGAAGCAAAAATGCCCGAGGAAGAACAGAAGATTCTAAGCCCTGGAAAAAGCAACATCTCCAGGTTAAGATTTTATCACCGATGATCACATCATGTGAGCAGTCTGATATTTCAGGGGTTCACCCAGCAGGCTTGGTAGCTGTGTGTCCACCATGGCTTTTGAATTCAAAAGCTTTATAAAAATAATAACGGCAATAGTCAATTAAGTCCTTGCTGAGCACCAGGCTCTCAGCCAAGCATCCCGTGTGCGTGATTTCCTATAATCCTCACAACAGCTTTCTGGGGAATGCATGTCTATCCTCGTTTTATAATTATACAGAGGGCCAGGGAGGTGAAGCCACTTGCTCAAGGTCATACAGTGAACAGGGGCAAACAAGTTCATCTCCTTTATACTCAGGGTCTCCTTGATTGCTGCACACTTCTGAGAGAGAAGGGGCGTTTCTATAACTGTTTGACAAATTAGTAAACTGAGTCCCAGAAAGATGAACTGTCCAGCCCAAGATTATGCAGTTAGGAAGAAACAGGATTCCATCTGAGTTCCATCTGACTCCTGAATGGAAAGGCTTGACCCACTCCCCACCCTGCCTTCCTTTTCCATAAATAGCAAAGATGATTTTCTTATGAGCACAAATGCCAGTCTATAATACACTCAAAGAGTCAATGGGGGAAAATCACTGCCTTCCACGTAGGGTTTGGGCAGAATTGCCTTGAATGTCCTGGACCACTAAAAGGATGGAATCAGAGCCGTAGGGGACAGAAAAGATTTCAGAGGGCATGAAACTGAGTCTGAAAGGGCAGTGAGCAGGCAGTTTGCAGCTGCAGAAGTGAGGAAGGTCACAGGCATCTCTGAGGAAATTGAGGCAGGGGCGACAGAATGGAGGAAGCAAGAGCAGGTCATGAGATGCTGTATACACGAAATCTTGGACAAACGGGGTGCCCTAGCTTCCAAATGGTGGGTGCCGTAAGGTTGCTGTGGGTCCCCGTTGGTCCCCCTATTTCGGCTATCCATCCATCATCTGTCTACCCATCCATTCATATCCATCCATCATCTGTCTACCCATCCATTCATATCCATCCATCATCTGTCTGCCCATCCATTCATATTCATCCGTCCATTTGTCCATCCGTCCATCCGTCCATCTTTCCATCCATTTGTCCATCTGTCCATCCATCCACCCCAACACCACGCATCTACCTCTTCATTCATCCATCCATCCACCTATCCATCCCCTCAGAAAGGGAGCTCCTTATGAGTAGGAACATCACCTATCCCACTCACCACTCTATCCTCAGCATCTGGAAGGGTTCCTAGCGCAGAGTAGGCATTTAATAGCAGGCATTAATTGCTACTTGTTGAGTAAATGAATAAACCCTTCCACCGGGCTAACATTTGCTGAGTGCCCATCAGCCACCCTGAGGAGAGCTGATGCTCCCCTGAGCTGATATTCTAGTGGGAAGAAATAGACAGTAAAGAAAATAAATTGATAAATATATATCACGTCATATAAATGCAACTGGCCAAGTAGTGTGTTTCAGTGTGATTTTCCCTAAAAGAAGTCTGAGCAGGGAATTCAAGGGGAGGTCATGTATTTAGGAGGTAGTCCTAGAAAGTATCATCAAGGAAGGGGAAAATTGAGACAAGGAAGGGAAGAAACCCAATAAATAACATGTTCTTGAGTAAGTTTTGCTGCGAGCAACTGGGGTTCAGTCTTGCAAAGAACATTCTTCATATTTGCCCACTCAGAGGCAAGGTAGCTGGAATATCTCCCACCAAGTCCTACCTCTCGGGGCAGAGTATGGATGGATGGGTGTGTGTGGATGGAGGCAGTATTTTATTAGTCAGGGAAGATCTCTCTGATGAAATAAGCTTTGAGAAGAGACTGAAGGAAGTTAAAGACTGAGCTGTGCCTATATCATGGGAAAGAACATCCCAGGAAGCAGTAAGCACATACAAAGGCCCTGGGTCTGGGCTGTGCCCGGATATGTAAGAAAAGTAAGAAGGTTCTGTGCTGGAGTGGAATGGCCAAGGACGGGAGACATGGAGGAGGCCAGATCACTCAGGAGCTTTGTAGTCGCTGATAAGAATTTCCACTTTGACTCCAAGTGAGATAGGAAATCACTGGAGAATTTTGAGCGCAGAAGAGTCAAGATTAGCTTTTGTTTTAAAAGGCTGCTTCTGGCTGCCATGTGAAGAGTAGACTACAAGGGCAGGGAGGACCACGGCAAGGCTACTGCAATCCTGTATTACTGCTGCAATACTGCAACTCCTGTATCCGAAAGTTGCTAAAAATCTCGAAGGTCTCCTCGCAAGGGAAGAATATTTCACTATTTCAGGTGATGAACGGTAACTCATCTTATTGTGGTAATCATTCCACTGTATAGCTCAAATCATTATGCTGTGCACAGTAACCTTATACAATGTTGTGTCAATGAGACCTCAGTAAAAATGAGGACAAGATAATCCAGGGTATATATCATGATGGCTTGGGTCAGAATAATGACAGTGGAGGTTTTAAGGAGCCATTGGACTCTACATTATTCAGAAGGTCGGTATTTTCTGACAGATGATATGTGAGGGGTGAGGAAAAGGAAGCAATGAAATTGACTCCCAGCAGCTGGAAGGACAGAGTTGTCACCTGTGTGATGTTGGGAGGGTAGAGTGGCCACCTTAGGTTGAACGCCTGTTAGACACCCAGGATGTCCTCCGCAGGACTGTCTGGGCTTGGAGGCTCAGAGGCTGGGGATGTGTGCTTGATGTGAGGAGTTGGCAGAGAACAGTTTGTATGTGAAGCTCAGAGGTTGGATGATATTCTGCAGAAGAGAATCCCAAGGCCCGAGATGCCCCAGTGGGCAGGCAGTGAAGAGGAGCTTGGAAAGAGATGGGAAGGATGAGATGGGAAGGAGAAGCCAGGGAGGAGGCTGGAAGACCAGGAGCATGTGTGTCCCAGAAGCCAAGTCATGAATGTGTTCTAGACAAGGAAACAACCAGCGGTAGCAAGTGCCACTGACAGCTCCAGTAAGACAAATGTCAAAGCTGGCC
This sequence comes from Aepyceros melampus, assembly GCA_006408695.1. Taxonomy (NCBI): domain Eukaryota; kingdom Metazoa; phylum Chordata; class Mammalia; order Artiodactyla; family Bovidae; genus Aepyceros; species Aepyceros melampus. The sequence goes on from SJXQ01006869.1 coordinate 28,690, forward strand.
CATCGGAGGTGGCAAAATGGAGCTCTTCAGTGACCCTGCCCGGGCTGGCTTCAGGGCGGCCTGACTGGACTGGACTCAGGAGAATGGGAGGAGAATTAGAGCCATACGGACAACTCTTTTGAGTAATTTTGTGTGTGTGTGTAAAGGGAAAAACAGATGGTGGCTGGAGCGGGATGAGGAGTCAAGGGAAGTTTCTTTTTTGTTATTTTTGTTTGTTTGAGCTGTTAGAGTAAGTTTGCTCACTGATGGGAATGACCCCGTAGAAAGAGAAAAACTGAGAGATCCACTGCTGGGGTGAAGTGTTCACACAGGTACAAAGGGGAGGGACGCAGGACCCCGGGGCAGGGTCTGCAGCTCAGGCCTCCCTGGGCACAGGACGGGAGAAGGAGCCCAGGTTCACCTGGAGAAGCTCAGCAGGTGTGGGACACAGCCCCAGGGGACCACTTCCTGCTGATGCCGAGGAAGGGATGCGAGGTTATTAGCTGCAACTGAGGGGGGAAGCTGCAGGGCTGGAGACAGAGCTGGGAAAGTTGTGCGGCAGCCAGGATCAAGGAAATGCCATGGGACCGCGAATCAGCAGCAGGAATGCAAAGTGAGAAACGGCAGCAGCCCCGTGGGCCTGTGGAGCCACAGGTATGGGAAAGTCAGGATGCATGGAGTTGTTTTGAGAGGGGCGCTGTGCTGGGTCTTCGCTGTTGTGCAGGCTTTCTCTAGCTATGGTGAGCGGACCTACTCTCTAACTGCATTGCACAGGCTTCTCACTGCCGTGGTTCTTCTTGCTGTGGAGTTTGGGCTCTAGGGTGAGCAGGCTTCAGTATTTTCATCACATGGGCTTAGAAGCTGTGGCTCCCAGGCTCTCGAGCCCAGGGCTGAATAGTTGTGGTACATGGGCTTGGTTCTCTGCAGCGTGTGAGATCTTCCTGGATCAGGGATCGAACCTGAGTCTCCTCATTGGCAGGTGGATTCTTTACCACTGAGCCACCAGGGAAACCCCAGGACCCATCTTTAACCTGGGCTGAGGCTTGGCCAGGTGAGCGGGAAGGAGGTGGAAGGTTGACAATAAGAAACTAGAATGCAAAGAAGTGATTACAACAATGGGCTCGCTCTCTCTCTCTCTCTCTCTCTCTGACACAAATACACATTTACACACCAAGATACCTTGAGGGGATGTGGGAGTAGGTCTTTGTAACTTCCAGAAACACCACAGAGCTGTCAGCTGTGTGCGAGCCCCCTCACTGTGAATTGAGCTACACTGTGAGCGTAAAGCGACTGCTGTATCTGTTCTGGATCACGGTATCATATTCCCCCCATCAAACCAGAGAATAGCAACTGTGAGCATCAGGGAAGGGGGAAGTGGGAACAGCCATGACAAAACCAGAAGTGTGTGTCTGAGGTTGTTCTCCATTCTTCCAATCCCGCGTATCTTTAAAACAAAGCGCCTGGGACTCCAGGGGTCATGAATGACTCTCTCCTCCTGCCCTGGAAAGGCAAAAATCTCAAGGGGGGCCATGCACGGCAAGCAGGCTCTCACTAGCATCTAATTCAGGTCCAGGAAAATTGCTGGGGACTGGCAACAGGCAGGGAGCTTAATCCATCAGGGAGGTGGGGATGGCATGGGCAATGGCGATCAGTACAGGCGGGAGCTTCAATCTTATTGGAAAGGACTCCTAATTATGTGATCCAACCCCTAGATAAAGGATTTTTTTTTTTTTAAGTACAAATAGCTTTTTCTGTGATAGTTGTTTCTTTTCTCGGGCGTCCCTGGGCAGAGAGCCAGAGGACAAAGGAAGGCGTCCCAGTGACCCAGCGTGCTGAGCCCTGCCTTTTCAGTAAGGCATAGCAGCCTGGGTTTTGGGGCTCACAACTACCCAGGACATGGGGACTGGGGCTGCAGGGGAGGGTGGGATACGAGCCAAGTGTTGCTCCTCCTGGGCCCAGCAGCAATCTCTCATCAGTGGCTGTCGATTTACACAGCCCTGTGCGAGGAAAGATGTTGTGGCTCAGCGGGAACGACTGGGGATTGCTTAGCAATGTCTGCCCCGAGCGTGGAAATGGAGAGCAGTGGTCGCGTGTCAGCCATCTGTGACCCAGGGTGTTTTGTGGAACACCTGTCCGTCCAGCAAGATGGGAGTGCGGCTCTAAGGTCAGTGCAGCAGGTCAGGTCCGCAGACCCTTGCCAGAAGAGAAATCTCAATCTCGCTTCCACCACTTTATTACTCATATGGCCTGCGGCAAATGACTGCATCTCTGGGAACTTCTTTTTCTTTCTTCCTTTTCTCGGTCTGCACAATGGCAAGAATAATGACCTCATTGATGGGTCTGAAAATGACTACTTAAAGCCCTTTGTGAATTTCTATAGAGGCACGAGGTGGTGTTGCTACGGTTACAGTGATTTCTGTTGTTTCTGGCGTTAGTTTTTCAGTGTCTTGTCAACTATGGAGCAAGGACTCTGCTGGACGCCTTTCTGTGCGTATTCTTGTTTATTTCTCATAATGACTCTGCAAGTTAGATATCCGTCACCGTCTCCATTTCACAGAGCAGGAAGCTGAGTCTCACAGAGGGGAGGTGACCAGCTCACTGCCCCACTGGCAGCATGGATGGATCCAGGTTCTGAACCAGGCTGCAGAGGCCCCTCAACCAATGGTTTCCATCTCCATGCTGTTGATCCCCTGGCACCAACCAGTCTAGGAGCCCAACTTCCTGGGTCCCGAGTCCCAGTTCCTTTGATGACTTCCCGTGTGTCCTGAGGATGCTACACCCCCACCTGGAATTCAATCTCCACATCCTGGAAAGAGACAGTGTAGACCCATGGCTACCAGACTGTGTTCCTTGGAGCTTCAGAAGTCTGGAGAGTTTCCCTCAAAGGCTGAGGGACGCTAAGCCTGGCAGTGATGGAGATCCGCTTTCTTTCCCATGTCAGGGTTCCAAGCATGCTTTAACTTGAAGGGGAATCCCACTGCTTAGAAGAAGTTTGGAAACCATCTCTTTAAATGTGGTGATTTATCATTTATTCAACCTCACTATTATACACCAAGCCTTTCACAGACGCTATTCCCAGCCCTCAGTAATGAAACTTACGACAGGCCTTTATACGCACATTTTTAAGAAAAGGAAACTGAGGTTCAGAGAGGCTCAGTCTCTGACTCCAGGTCACCTTGGTAGTGGCACCACATGAGGGGTTTCAATTTAGATGTGTCTTATTTTTTTTTAATAATTTTATTTATTTGGGCTGTGCTGGGTCTTTGTCACTGTGCGGACTTTTCTTTAGTTGCAGCAAGCGGGGGCTGCTCTCCAGCTGTGGTGCACGGGATTCTCGTTGCGCCGGCTCCTCTTGCTGAGCAGGAGCTCTAGGCTCGTGGGCTCAAGAGTTGCAGCTCCTGGTCTCTAGAGCGCAGGGTCAGTAGCTGTAGCGCATGCGCTTAGCTGCTGTGCAGCACGTGGGCTCTTCCTGGACCAGGGATCGAACCCCTGTCTCCTACATTGGCAGGCCGATTCTTTACCACTGAGCCACCAGGGGGGCCTTAGATATGTCTGATTTTGAAGCTGGTGGCTAAACCTTCAGGCAGCCGGACCAGATCGCTCAATGGAGGCAGTTTGTAATTAGTTCATCGTTACTGTCAGAGAAGACATTTTCAAAGAGTAACAGCCCAGGCGATGATGGCAAGGTCAGCTAAGCGGATATTTGGATTCCTCACTGGTAGAACTCTATGGCTGACAAGGGCAGAGACCTATTTTAACAAGCAGTCTTCTCCTTTGAGATCCATCCAAGCAGAGGGAGCATTCGTCGCAGTGCAGAACCGAGAACAAGACTTCACCAGCCGAGACCGCATGCCCAAAAAACTTTTTTAGTCTTGTGGGAGCATCATTGGCAAACATAATTTGAAAATCTTTCTCCTTAACATGCTGCCTCCTGTCAAAGAATGGGATTCTCATGCATATTTCATCCTGTTTCTTTTTAATTAAAAGCTATTATATATTTATTTTTCAGCTGCGGTAGGGGGACAGTATGTAAGCATCATTCAATAACCATTTATTATGTTCGCTTACGTGCCAGCCCCACAAAGGACACTGGGAAATGCAAAATGATTAAGCCACAATCCCTACCCTCAAGGGGAATGCAACCCACATGAAGAGCAAGAGAATAGATGTGTAAATAAATACGCATATAAAGGGGTGCCAAGTGCTGTGACAGAAACTTACTCATTAGAGGGTATTTCTAACCAGTGCCCTCTGAGTCAAATTCAGTCCTTCAGCACATGTGGAAGCCCCCATAAAAAGTAAACTTCTGGCCAAGATTCATCTAGAGGTTTCATATAAGAATCTAGATTACGGGACTTCTCTGGTAGATAAGACTCTGTGCTCACAATGTGGGGGGCCTGGGTTCAATCCCTGGTCAGGGAACTAAGACCCCATATGCCACAACTCAGCCCGGGTGCCACAATAAAGACCCAGCACAGACAAAACAAAATTTTTTAAAATCTATATTTAAAGTTCCTCATGAAAAGTCCAAAGGTCTGGCAACACCAGGCCTGGAATTCAACACAGCAACATCAGCTGGAGTGGAGTGGTGGCCGCCTTCTCCTGGAGGGACTCCATTCTCTACTTTGCCTCAGTCCCCACCACTCCCTATTGCCCTATACTTGGCCTGGTAGTCCTCTGTGTTGCCACTTCCTGGCCTCTGGAGGGTCTTAGTCTGTGGCTCATCAGAAGGTGGTAAGATAGTAAGGCCTGGACTGGATGCTTCTCTGACTATTCCCTGGCTATACATCCTGGTTTTTAACTCCAGGTCTTGGTGACCTTGGGGAGATAAATTCTTCTCTCTAGACAAGAAAGAAAGAAAGAGAGGGAGGGATAAAGAAAGGAAGGAAGAAGTTAGGAAGTAAGGATCTAATATGTATCTAATATCCATTCAGATAGGTATCTATATAGCAAGATGGATGGACGGGTGGGTAGACAGACAGGTAAAGATAGAATAAAGAATAAACCTCTTTTTACAACTGTGTTTCTATATAAAGTTTGAGGGTGGAAGATTTTCCTGAAACACCCAAATAATTCAAGAAGTGTGGGAAAAATAGCATTTTTATGCCAATTATCTGACAAACAGATTGCTGCATGCTTGTCCAACTTCCCTTCTGGGTCTGCTTTTTCAGCCTGGAGACATGAACAGACGCAGCCTCGCTCTGCTCCAAGTGTTAAATAAATTGCCTTCCATAGACTCGATCACACTATTGCAAGCACCATGGAATGTTCTTTGGCTTCACAAAGTATGTCCTCAAAGTTTGCCTTTGATTTGCCTTTCCGAGGCTTCAGAGCCTCCCAGCTTCTCCCAAGTCGCTCCTTTGATAAAAGCATTCAGTCTCTCTGGTTTCCGTTTTGCAGGGCACATAGGGAGCCTGTGGGGAAGCAGGTCCTGCTGAGAAATGATCAGCGCGTTTCATCCCATGTGACCTGAATTCACGGCAGCTCTGGGCTCCTGGCTTTGTAGCTGGCAGCTGAAGGGCTGTGAGGAAACCTGGGACCCCAGATGGGAATGGGCACTGGAGGACATCTCCCCATACTACAGATTTGGAAACTGAGGACCAGAGTGGAGGAGCCTTCCCCAGTGTTCTGAGGCTGTTCTCCTGAAACAAGACAGGCTTTGCATCTTTTCAGCATCTCTGTTGAGGTGTTTTTATGGGCCGTGATGCTAGTTGATTTGGCTGTTCTTTGTCATTTTGTTTGTAGCCACAATTTCCTCAGCCAGTGCCTTGAAAGAGACAGGACATAGTAAAACAGTTAAAAGCCTGGCCTCTGTTCTCAGACTGCGGGAAGGCAAATCCTGGCTCCGCCCAGTTTCCTGCCGTGTGATCTAGGGCAAGCGCTCCACCGCTCTGTGATTCAGTCTCTGCATCTGTACAGGGAGGGTAATCAGAGATTGTCGTGAGGATTAAACAGGTCAATCTGTGTAAAGTGCCTAGACTCTAATAAAGCACTTTAAATGTGCTTGCTACTTTCATTATCCACCCGTGCCATTATTGTTCCTAATTCATCTTCTTGTAGCACTTACACTAATGTTCAATTGTCTGCATGAAAAGCGTCTTTGTATATTTGAGATAGACTTTATATGTGTGTGTGTCCTTTACCAGTGTCAATTATGCTTCATTCAACCCAACACATGTGCGTAGGTCTGCTAAGTGCAAGCACCAAATGCACGCACTACTGAGCTATAACACTAGTAAGCACTACTGGTAGTACTAAGCACCAACTCAAGTACTAAGTGCTACTACTTGGAAGCATTACTATGAATATTAAGTACTGCTACTTAGCAGCACTACTGCTACTGGTAAGTGATACTACGGCTAAGCCCAATACCACTGCATAGTACCACTACTTAGAAACATTACTGCTAGTACTAATCACTACTACTGGTAGTCACGACTACTGCTAAGTGCAAGCACTGCCCTAAGCAAGGTGAACAGCTTTTCCTCTTCAGCTTTAACTCTCTAAAACCTCAATTTCCCTATCAGTAGAATGGGAATGACAACATGCCTACCACTGGAAAGGGTGGTGGGAAAAGAAACTGTTCACGCAGGTCAAGGGTTTAGCAGAGGCGTGCTCCCGGCCCCTACTCTCCAAATGACGGCCCTTGCACACTTTTGTGGACAACTAGCCTTGTCTGGCCCGGCTACCAAACCCTGAAGAGAGCCCAGGACCTCAGAGATCCCCAGCATGAGACCAAGAGGCTGCAGACATGGGGGAGGAGGAGAACTCACATCTAAGTCCCTTCTACGTGCCCAGCCCTGTACTGTGTACTCCTTACGGCATCCTTATCATTCCCATCTTAATTATCATTCCCATTTTAGAGATGGGAAAACTGAGGCTCAGAGAAGCAAAGCAGCCTGTTCCATAACCCTGAGCCCAGCCCTGGTTTGATTCCGCTAGGTCAGAGGTCATCAAGATTTTTCTGCAAAGGGCCAGGTAGTGAATTTTGTCAGCAACTAGTCAACTTTATCATTGTGCCACAGAGACAGCTACTTATAATGCCCGCATGAAATGACACGGATGTTGCCAATGAAATTTGAATCATTTTACTTGGCCCACACCATAGTTTGTGATCTGCCCTTTAGGCTACTTCCCCTAATACTGTTAAACTACTTTTTTTTTCTTTTGTCCGCACCACGTGGCTTGCAGGATCTCAGCTCCCAGACCAGGGACTGAATGCGGGCCACGGCAATGAGAGCCCGGAATCCTAACCACCAGGTCACCAGGGAGCTCCGAGTGGCTCTGCTGTCCTTCTTTGTTGAGCTCGTACTGTGGGAGGCCCTGTGCTGGTTCCCTGGGCTGTGTTTTCTGGTTTTGTCTTGACATTCATCCCATTTTTTTCTTTTGGCACACAGCTTATGGGATCTTAATTCCCCAACAAGGGGTCGAACCTGGGCTGTTGGCAGTCAAAGCTCTGATTCCTAACCCTTGGACTACCAGGGAATCCCCATATTCTTCTCATCTTTGAGACGGGAAAAGCAGAGTCTCCTCAAAATCTGTGTATTGCACGAATTGACTCTCTGTCCGAAAAGACCGTGCGGCCTCATTTTACCCATACCGGCAAGCCAGAACCCAGGGGAACTTCGGGGTGGGGACGTCTCTCATTTTCCCTCCGCATTGCGTGGGTTTTCACATGTATCTCTGCAACAGAATCGAAGAAGCAGGCGTGTGCTTGCAAAGGTCACAGAATTCAAATAAAGGGCCTCATGCGTCCTGCTCCAGAAAGCACAGGAACGCAGGAGCCGGCATTGCTGTGCATTCGTCACCAACCTGGTTCCGGTGCTGGGGGAAAGCCCTGGGCTGGGGAGAGGTGGCTGGCAGGGAACTGATGTGCTGGGCCCCTAAGAGGGAGCCATGCACCCTGAGAAGCCTCTCTTGCCTGAAAACAGACAGGAAGTGACGGTCACCACCGCTACCCGTGAGCAGTCAGGATGCTCCTTCCTCCTTGGAAATGCAGAGAGAAACTCTCAGGCTGCCTGCCAAGGGGCGCCTCCGCTCTCAAATGTCTCCCAACACACTGTCAGTTTCTACCATGACTGTGACCTTTTCAAGAATAACGCAAAGGCTCAGTCAGTCATTAACCCATAGTGTGAATTAGTTAGGGCTCATAGCGGAACAAGTGCTGGACTGGGAATAGAGAAACATGGCTTTGAAGCCGCTGTGGCTTCAGCCACCTTGTCGGTGACGTGGCCATGGGCAAACTGTGTCTTCTCTGCAGAGCGTAAAAGCTGAATTACAGGAAGCTTACAAGTGGCCTGAGAAAGTGTGGAGCCTCAAGGCCTGTTTTTATCTCTGTTAAATTTTTTCTTAATGTTTGATTGGGATAATTATTTAATTGGGATATTTTTAAGTGAACAATACGTTTAATAATTTAACTATATTTAACATTTAATGTTTCCATTTAATGACTTATTTAAACCATAAATTTTCAAATGATTTTTGACTTAGGATAATTAAACTTTTAATTGTGAATTGAGACAATTAATGTACACAATTAGGGTTTGCCCCAGACCCCAGTGTTCCCTGATGCCTCACGTACAGCTGCCTCTCACATTCGTCACGCCTGCACTGGCCCCCAAAGTTGTCTGATTTAGGGGCTGGTTTGGGAACACGGCTCTGGATTTTGATGCACGAGAGCAGGCTGCAGGTTGAGCTCTGAAGGGATGGGTCTCTGCTCAGGTAAGTTTTGGTGAAGGAGAAGACAGAACGTCTGTCTATACAAAGTGTTTCTGGGGAAGTGTTTTCTGAGATGCAATTAGAAGCCAGGAGACATCAAGGAGAAAGGCCATGTCACTTTCCCAGCAAAATGCTAGTGGCCTTGCTTTGACGAAGGATATAGCCTAATTAAGAGCAGAGATTCCCTGGTGGCCTGGGACAAAGGGCCTTCCTGGTGGCTCAGCAGTAAAGAATCTGCCAGGCAGTGCAGGAGACAGAGGTTTGATCTCTGGGTCAGGAACCTCCCCTGGAGAAGGAAATGGCACCTCACTCCTGTATTCTTGCCTGGGAAATCCCATGGACAGAGGAGCCTGGTGGGCTACAATCCATGGAGTTGCAAAAGAGTCAGACCCGACTTAGAGACTAAACACCAACCAGGGCTAAGACTCAGGCTCCCAGTGCTGGAGCCGCCTTCGGTCCCTGGTCAGGGAAATAGATTCCACATGCCACAAGAGTGTGCACCCCACAACTAAAAATCCCACGCACCATAACTTTAAAAACAGAAGAAAAAGATCCTGCATGCTACAACTAAGACACAATGCAGCCAAATAAACAAATACTTTTTTTAATTAAAAAAAAAGAAGAGCTCTGGAGTCCAATCTAAACACCAGGCTTCAAACCCAATTCCAGCTCTGCTTCCCTGGGCAAATTACTAATTCTCCTTGAGGCCTGTGTGCTAAATGCAAGAGTCGATGGTAGTCATCTTATCTTTTTTAACTTCCTTCGTATACAGGACAGGACATTTCTAAGTACAGTTCCCTCTCCTCCACAAAATGAAGTAGGAGTTGCTTCCCCCATTTGATAAGTGAAGAGACTCCATGGACTCAGGGGGTCACACAGGGAGCCCCGGGCAGGTGTCACCGCACCCCAGCTTCCCTTCCCTGTCGCCATGACACTCCCGGGCTCCTCCTGTTAAGCTGGGGTGTTGATAAAACTCATCTGGCAGGGCAGGTGTGAGGACGGAGCGTGAATGAGGCTGCAACTCAGCTACTTCATCCCAAAGAGTCTCGGTCATGAAGCAGTTCCACTTCCTGTTTCTGGAGGATTCCAGGCAATGATGAAGGAAACACCCAGAGGAAGCCACTGCCTGCCAAGCCCCCTTGATTTAGCCAGCAGTTTTGGAGCTGCTGCCCCAGGGCTGCCCACAGGCCTGAGAGGGTGGAGGACAGGCTCCTGCCCAGATGGTGGCCGCTTACCTCTGGGCCGCCTGGAGAGGGGTCCTTCACCCTGCAATCACGAGGACCGGGGGCCTGTGAGTTGTTTCCTTTCAGAATTCATCTCAAGACCAAGAGGAAGGAGGAGCCCAGGCACACTGGAAAGGGAAGGTCACATCCATAAGCCACTCCCAAAAGGAACTATTAATACCTAGCAGCCGTCCACCCATCCAGAAGCTGGTGATGGAAATGAAGCCGGAAGTTGGCGGGGGAGGAAAAACATCACCCAGCGCTCTCCTCATACATTACCATAGTCGATCTGAGTCGCTTTGCTTTCCCTTTTTTTATTGTCATTATTATTACCATTTCCATCTTCTCCCCATTGAGTTTCATGGCCTGTTACAAGGGTTTTCCTCTGGAACAGAAATAAATTTCCCGAACACGTTCCTCCCGCTGCCTGGAAACACAGTGATCCTTTTTTTGCCCGGACTGATTCCTCACTGTTAAGAGGGGAATTGGAGAGTTATCCAGGAAATGCAGCAAAGTGGGTCTTGACCCCCAGAAGTAAAAATTAAGAATTTCGTATAAATAGTATATATATTTTCCTTTTTAACTTTTAGATGCCTCCTCAGAAGCGTGATCGCATGTAAAGTCCCACACCAGCCCTGACAGGGAGGACGGGGAGGAACGAGCCTCACGCGGGAGACCTGAGGCCCAGAGTGGTTAGGCAAGTTTGTCTCAGATCACACAGGGACCCCCAGCAGAGCCAGGCCTGGACTCAGACTTGTGACCACACCAGTTCACCATATCCTCGCAAGAGGGTCGAGTGGAATCCATTCACGTCCCAGCGAGACGTTCAGCCCATAGTTTACAGACTGGACACCAGGGTGTCCCAACTCAAGAGATGGGGGTGGTCCCTGGGCTCTTATCAGGACGGCTTGGATAGGCAGGGGAAAGGGGCAATGGGACAGACAGGGAGCTCGGAGACCTCCTGGTGCCTCTGTCGGGACTGGACCTGGTTCGTTCACTCAAACCATCCATCTCAACCACCCCGTGTCTATTTCCCTCTCTGTGTCTCTCTCCACGGCTTTCTCTCTCTCCCTCTGTTCCCCTCCCCGCCTCTCTCTGCCTCTCTCTGTCTCTCTACCACACACACACACACACACACACAATCTCAGGGGTCCCCAACCTCTGGGATCTAATGCCTGATGATCTTAGGCGGAGCTGATGTAATACTAAGAGAAATAAAGTGAAAGTGAAGTCGCTCAGTCGTGTCCAATCTTTGCGACCCCATGGACTACAACACTCCTCCGTCCGTGGGATTTTCTAGGCAAGAGTACTGGAGTGGGTTGCCATTTCCTTCTCCAAATAGAAATAAAGTGCACAGTAAATGTAATGCCCTTGAGTCATCACCCCCTCCCCGCCCCACCCTAGTCCATGGAAAAATTGTTTTCCATGAAACCGGTCCCTGGTGCCAAAAAGATTGGGGACCGCTGCCCTATTTGATGGTTTTTCCTCTTCTTCCCCAAGTGATATATACCAAGGAAATAAAGGCAGCTCTTTCTCTTCAAATAGGTAGAAGTCCTTGATCTGGAAGCTGTTCAATTTTCCACTACCGTGTTCATTTTCAAGGTAAGTTTCATGTCTCTCTTTCCTCCATTTGATGCCATAATTGGGGCATTTTCTTGATGCCTTAATTCAGCAGCGCAATTTTGGAAACACTCACTCACTGTCCCTCCTGGCCCTCCTTTTCCTCCCTCCTTCCTTCCACACCTGGTCCCCATAATAGCATCCTTACATTCAGTGCAAATCGAAGTAGGTTTTTTTTTCTTCCCCCAAACCCTTGTCCTTACAATTGATATCCTGCAGGAAAGAAAAAAATTAAATGATTTGAAATATTTGGGGATCGTTTTGAAGCTGTGACAGGACTGCTGCTCTAGTCAAAAAGATTGTCTGTGACCCCCCTCATCCTCCTCCTTCAGGGGCAGAGAAATAGACACAGAGACAAAATGAATACACAAATCCTGTGTTTCATGTCGAGTTTCCTATCAAATATTAGCAACCCGCCTCAAGGTGAAAGAGAGGGAAAATGAGATCTCAGAGGGAGACAGAGGCGTCACCAAGCAGACAATGCTCTCGGCTCCGGGTTTCAGCTCACCCCAACTCGAGCCACGCATCCAGTTCTCTGCTTAGGACTCAGGCAGCACTGGGTTCCAATCTCAGCTCTGCCGCTTAATGACTTTGTGACCTTGGACACTCGTTTCATCTCTCTGAGCCTTTACCTGTGGGGTTGTTGGGAAGTTTATGAGACAGCAGCGATACCCTGTTATCAGTGATGAAATCAGTTACCCATTGGTGAGGCTTCCTGTTCACCTACAGGGGCAATTCTCACTCCATCTCCACTGCAGTTCTACAAGGGTCAGGGTGATGATTACATCCATCATACAGCTGCAAGCGCTGAGGACCAGAGAGGTCCAGCGACTTGCCCAAGGCCACACAGCTAATGCAGAGCACACCAGAACCGTTCTTGAGTCACACATGGAAATGCCAGGATACCGTGCCCTGAGCCTGCTACGTACTTAGAAGATTCCTGTTCCTACTCTTCTCCCCCAAGTGACCCCGTGAGGACAAGGACCCAGCCTGTCTGTGGCATGATAACTCTCTCTGCACCTTCTCCAGGGGCCTTCTAGAATACAGTCTCCTGTAATTAGCAGAATGGTGCTCTTCCGGGGCCAAAGTAAAGAGACAATAAAGCAACTTCCAGAGCGGACAAGCGCGTGGACCGAAGCCAAGTGCTTGAGATTAATGGCTCATAAAGCGGTGTAGCAACTGCGAAGTTCGGCCTGCGGCTTCTGGAGGGTGATCAGCCCACGGCGGTCTGGGAGTCACTGGTGGGGGAGGGGGGAGGAGTGGCCAGACCTGCTCTCCTAACATCTGGCCCACCCAGCTGTCATCGTGGGAGCCTCGTCTGGCCCAGGTTGGCAGCCTCCACTCCAGAGAAGGGTCCAGAGACCCCCAGGCGGTCTAATCCCAGCTACCCGAGAACACCAGCGCTTCCCTGCCTGCTGTTAATATGTTGTAACTGCTCACTGTCTCTCATTTCTCAAACTCGCTGGCCTCAAGTCTGTTTACACGCTTAAAAATGATGGGGAATCCCCCAAGAGCGTTTGTGTATACGTGCTCTATATCAGTAAAAATCATCCTGTTAGAAATTAACACAGGACTTCCCTGGAGGCTCAGTGGTACAGAGTCCCCCTGCCAATGCAAGAGACATGGGTTCAACCCCTGGTCCGGGAAGATCCCACATGCTGCAAGACAGCTCACCCGTACGCCACAGCTACCGAGCCTGTGCTCCAGAGCCCAGGATCCACAGCCACTGAGCCCACGTGCTGCGGCTCCTGAAGTCTGAATGCTCTACAGGCTATGCTCCACAGCACAGAAGAAGTCGCCGCAATGAGAAGGCCACACACTGCAATTAGAGAGCAGCTCTGCTCACCACAACTAGAGAAAAGCCCGTACAGCAAAACATAAAAAGTTAAAAAGACCCCGTGCAACCAAATAAATAAATAAAATTGTAAAAATTTTAACAGACGCATTTTACAAACATTTATTTATTTACAAATCACAGTCATAAACTATTGCAAGTCAACACACATAACATGTTCTACTGAAAAATTATTACATTTTTCACAACAAGTAGAAATACTGAGAAGAGCGACATTGACGATGCTGATGACAACGATGATGACTATATTTTATATTGCAGACACGGATTTCCATCATGGGGAATCTTTACCACAGCCCCGTAAGCTAATTCTAAGATTCTTTTCATTTTATTGTTGGGGACACAGAGAGCTTGAGTAACTGGCCCAAGGGCAGAACTGGGACTCAAACCCACACAGATGGGCTCCAGGAACCGTGTTCTTGGCCTTGATGCCGTCTACACAGTCTCCATTACAGAGAAACAGGCTCAGGCAGAGAATCCTGTCCGCCTAGATGGGAAACTTCAGGCGTTGCACTTGGCAACTGAAAATACCAAGAGCATGCTCTCTGGGCAAGGCTGAGTTTACTCAGTGGCGTGCCTGTGGAATATTTGATCGGAGCAGTAAATGGTAGCTTCTCTCTAGAGAACCGAAGCCGACGGGCCCAGAAATAAAGTTGATGAAAATAGCCTTAATTGTAATCATCCCAGAATGTGTACGGTTTACAGAACCATCCCCTACGTGTTCATTTATTTAATCCTCTGTTTATATGATGCTTGCCAGTCTTCCCGCAAATCTGCAGTCCACGCTTGGTCCCCACAGATGCATCCTTGAACCAGGGGTCCTCCTGGCTGGTCTAGGCTCCATTGCAGCCCCTTTAATCCCATGTTAGGTCTCCCCCGCTGTTCCTGCCTCTCAAATGCTGTCCCTAGAGGGTTCCTCCAGTAATGATAATGGCAGCGAATACTAATCGATCACCCTGCGGGATGCTAGGCACGAATTGTGTCCTCTCCGCCTCCAAGTAACTCTGTGCAGATGAGGATGGCAGAGCTTAGGGCAGCATGTGATCCACCCAGGGACTTGCAACCAGGAGCCCCAGCCGCGGCGTTTCAGTGCAGCAGCCCGACTCCCCAGCTGGTTCGGAACCACTGGGCAGCGCTGCCTCCCCTCAGCAAACCTGACCCATTCCTGCTTTCCCTGGACACCTTTGCATCCTCAGAGCCCACAGACAGCTCAGGGTGGCATCCCAGTCCTTAAGATCGGGCTCCTGACTCCTCTCCTGGCCACTCCCTCCTGCCTCACCTTCTTACCCTGCACCCCACCCTCAAACCACAGCAAACTCGCCCATCCACCTGTCACAGGCACAGCTTTGCACGTGCTGTTTCCTTCCCCGATCGCCGTGCCTTCCTCCCCAAACTCCTACACATGCTTGAAGATCCGCTCCCGTCCCTTCTGAAGTCGTGGGTGACTTTTCGCTCCCTTCTTAGGGCACTGTCAGGGCACTATCAGAGTCCTCTATCCACACGCAGATTTAACCTTATCACATTGTGTTGGTTAGGGCATTGAAGGAGGGCAGAGACGGTGGATTCAGAACCGTGGGGTGCTTATCCAGCCTCGACTACTTAGTAAATACGTGTAACCCTGCTCAAGTGATTTTCACCTTTCTGAGCCTCGGTGGGCCCCTCTGTGAAATGGGTCTGATAACAGGGTTTCATGCCCTAACAGCAGTATTATAAGGATACAAAGGGTCAGACTTTCTGGATCACTCAGGAGAAGGCTAGAGAGGTTGTCCAGGCTCACCTGGCCACTGCCTTCTCCTCCCAGGTGTGGCCATTCATTTAGGATGGGGCTGAATTTGCCTGAGAACCAGAAGAGGTCTAGGAGTAAGAGATTTTCCTAGCAAGGGTGTGAACCATGTAGGTTCTGTTGAAAAGAGATAAAATCTCCAAATAAACAGGCTTGTGGGCTTCCCAGGAGGCTCAGTAGTAAAGGATCCACCTGCCAATGCAGGAGATCCAGACGTGAGTTTGATCCCTGGGACAGAACGACCCCCTGGAGGAGGAAATGGTAACCCACTCCAGCATTCTTGCCTGGAAAATCTCATGGACAGAGTAACCTGGCGGGCTACAGTCCATGGGGTCCCTAAGAGTTGGACACAACCGAGGAACTAGGCAACAAATGGGCTTGTGGGGCCATGAAAAGCAAGTGTCTCTGGGGTCTGTCAGGACTCAGATCTGATCTTAGAGTGTGTGTTGGAGTTGGGGGAGGTGGGCAAGGTCTTCTCCAGTCAGTTCCTGGCTACCTACCTAGGAGCCTGTGGAGGGTGGGCAAGTCACGTCCACAGCACCTGGGACAAGGTGAATGCGTTACGCTGCTGCTGCTGCTAAGTTGCTTCAGTCTTGTCCGACTCTATGTGACCCCATAGACAGCAGCCCACCAGGCTCCTCTGTCCCTGAGATTCTCCAGGCAAGAATACTGGAGTGAGTTGCCATTTCCTTCTCCAATGCATGTATGCATGCTAAGTTGCTTCTGCTGCTGCTGCTGCTAAGTCGCTTCAGTCATGTCCGACTCTGTGCGACCCCATAGACGAAAGCTCACCAGGCTCCCCTGTCCCTGGGATTCTCCAGGCAAGAACACTGGAGTGGGTCGCCATTTCCTTCTCCAATGCATGAAAGTGAAAAGTGAAAGTGAAGTCACTCAGTCATGTCCGACTCTTTGCGACCCCACGGACTGCAGCCTACCAGGCTCCTCCACCCATGGGATTTTCTAGGCAAGAGTACTGGAGTGGGGTGCCACTGCCTTCTCCAATGCATGCATGCTAAGTTGCTTCAGCTGTGTCCAACTCTGTGCGACCCCATGGACAGCAGCCCACCAGGCTCCTCTGTCCACGGGATTCTCCAGGCAGGATACTGGAGTAGGCTGCCATTTCCTTCTCCAGAATGCATTATAAATATTCCCTATTTCTAATCACAAGAACGGTGATAGAGATCTGTTTTCTATTTGCTTTTTAAAGTATCTCCCAGGGGTCTGGTTGGGTTGAGAATTGGGGTCATCCACCTTGCTATTAAAAAAAAAATATATATATATATATATATTTTTTTTTTTTGGTGAGCCAAGGGTCCTCTTGGGCATTTGAAATGACCGATGAGAAGTGTGTGTGTGTGTGTGTGTGTGTGTACACACCATCTAGTGAATACCCCCCACACTGCTTGGTCACCGTGCCCTGTGCTCGCCCCCCTCTGCCCTGGCCAGCCTCAGCTCAGTGGGGTCCGCTCCATCCCTCTCACGGCTGCATCTCCTCCATCCATCCTCCTCTCAATTCCATGCCATCTCCTGTCAGTCATCTCAGGAAAATCTCGCATCCTTTCCAAACCCACTGCCCGGCTTCCAAGTGCCAGGTTCCTCCCCATCCTCTCCTGAGCCTGCTGCCATCACCAGCCCAGAGCCAGGGACTTCCAGAGGCCCTCAGCCCTCTGTCTCTGAGGGGCGATGTCACAGCCCCCAGCAAGAGACAGCTGCCGCCTGTCAGTGTTGCCACGTCCCCCGGCCAGGATGAGCTCAGCAGGGTTGAGAGCAAAACTTCACTCTGCCCCTTGAAGGGGGCTAAAGGCTCTGCCCTGGCACACCGTCTCCCTCACCTGAGTTTCTGGACCTTGTACATGCAGGATTCTCTACCGAGAAATCTCATTTCCACATTTTGTTTATCTAACTCCTCCACCAACTTCAAAATTCTTCCTCGACATCACCTCCTCCAGGAAGTCTTCTCTGCTTTCCAGGCTGAGTCAGGGGTCTCCTCTGGGTGCCCTCAGCTGCCTCAGCTTCCCCCATCAGCACATTCAGGATACTGAATCATCTCTGCCCGACTGACTGTGAGGTCGTGAAGCCAGGCTTGTTCACCACAGTCTTTCCATAACTTGGCCCGTAGGACACCTGGACTGAAGTGTTGTTGTTTTGTTTAATGAATGATGAAAAGAATGCAGTCTGCTCCCGGGGAAACAAATAAGATTGTGTGCTTCTGGGTGACTTTCTAGAGAGCTTCCCCACTGTGCCCCATGTCCCAGAGACAGCCGGAGTTTTCCGGTTCATCATGCGTAAGTTCCCATGACAACAAGGGAAGACGTGGCTGAGAATCCAACGATGACGATCTTTTCTGTTCAGCCTGGTCCCAAGGCCGCCTTCCTGACCTCAGCACCTGCAGGATGAGCCAGAGTACATGGGGCTGAGACCCTTGCTCCTTGGAAGAAAAGCTATGACAAACCTAGACAATGTATGAAAAAGCAGAGACATTACTTTGCCGACAAAGGTCCGTCTAGTCAAAGCTATGGTTTTTCCTGTAGTCATGCATGGATGTGAGAGTTGGACCATAAAGAAAGCTGAGCGCCAAAGAGTTGAAGCTTTGGAACAGTGGTGTTGAAGACTCTTGAGAGTCTCTTGGACTGCAAGGAGATCAAACCAGTCAATCCTCAAGGAAATCAATCCTGAATATTCATTGGAGGGACTGATGCTGAAGCTGCAGCTCCAATACTTTGGCCACCTGATGCAAAGTGCCGACTCATTGGGAAAGACCCTGATACTGGGAAAGATTGAAGGCAGGAGGAGAAGGGGACAACAGAGGATGAGATGGTTGGATGGCATCACTGACTCAAAGACATGAGTTTGAGCAAGCTCTGGGAGATGGTGATGGACAGGGAAGCCTGGCGTGCTGCAGTCCATGGGGTCACAAAACGTCAGACATGACTGAGCAAATGAACAATAATGGGGCTCAGAGCTATCCACGGACTCCACAGGTGAAGCCTCAGTGGGTTCAGGCAGGGCTGGGTGAGGGCCCACTGGGGGAGGAGTCTCTCTGCTGGGGCCATGGGGTCGCTGCCATAGCATAGTTTGTCTCTCATAGACTCCTTTGGGGAACCTGCCATCATCCATCATGGGAGTTTTGGTCCAAGGAGGAGAAATTCCCTTGCACAGCTGTACGATGGTTTCTACCCAGCATTATCCAAACACTGCCTTTTCTCGGGAACTTTAATAATATATTTTTTACCTAGGAGCCATGAAAGAGCTTGGCAGGTTGTATTTTCCGAAGATGGAGATAAATACATTCCCATAAACCCTTTGTATAATGGGACTGACATCCCTTAGATAGGGTCTATGTCTCCTCCCCCATCTCTCGGCAGGGGCTGCTCACCGCTTCAATCAATAGGGTGTGATGGAAATAAAGCTAAGGGATTTGCAAGGAGAGATGGTCAGAAAGGATTGAGTTCTTTCCTGGAGCTCTCCCTCTCCCCCCTCCCCTCCCCACCTCCTCCTCACCCTCCCTTCCCCCTGCTCCCACTACCTTCCTCACTCTGGAACCCAGCCATCTTACTGGGAGGAAGCCCAAACCAGCTCCTGCTGAGAGACCCCCTAGTGGGGCCAGGCAGAGGAGAACCCAGCCTGCTACCAGTAGTCAGCATCAACCGCTTGTCTTAGGAATAAATGAGGCTTGAGATGGTTCCAGCTCCAGCCTTCAAGTTTTCCAGCTGAGACCCCAGGCATCGCAGAGCAGGGACAAGCCACCCTTGCTGTATCCTGGTCTGAACTCCCAGCCCCCAGCATCCACAAGCACGTAAATAAATGGTGGTTTTGCTGAGTTCTGGGGCAATTTGTCATGCAGCCATAGTAACTAAAACAAGACTTAAAGTGAAAGCGGAGGCCACTCAGTCATGTTCAACTCTTTGAGACCCCATGGACTATACAGTCCGTGGAATTCTCCAGGCCAGAATACTGGAGTGGGTTGCCATGCCCTCCTCCAGGGGATCTTCCCAACCCAGGGATCGAACCTAGGTCTCCTGCATTGCAGGCGGATTCTTTACCAGCTGAGCCACAAAAGAAGCCCAAGAATGCTGGAGTAGGTAGCCTATCCCTTCTCTAGAGGATCTTCCCAACTCAGGAATCAAACCAGGATCTCTTGCATTCCTGGCGGATTCTTTAGCGACTAGCTATCGGGAGGCCCATATATGCACCCTATCGTGTGTGAAACAGATCGCTGGGGACACTTTGCTGTATAACACAGGGGTCCCAGCCTGGCGCTCTGTGAAGACCTAAAGGGGTGCAGGGGGAGGGCGTGGGTGGGGGAGGGAGGCTCAAGAGGGAAGAGTCACATCTGTACTTATGGCTGCTTTGCATCATTATATGGCAAAAACCAACACAATATTATAAAGCAATTTTCCTCTAATTGAAAATTTTTTTAAATTTGAAACAAGGCTGGAAACCAAATTTGAAACAAGACTGGCATGCAAAAATACATGGAAACTCAAAGAACTGGTGTATGCTGAGAACTGGGTCACAGAAGCCACCCACCTCCCATTTCTGTATAAGCAAGGGCTTTAAAATCAGAACTCATCAGCTAAATGGGACGATCACAAGGGACCACTTAAAGGACTGAGGTGAATAATACCCCTGTCTTAGAGATGTGGAAACTGAGGCTTGCAGAGAGTGCCCGGGGAAATGATCAAGCAGAGACCCACCCACATCCAGGCACATGATACACGTAATGTAAGCGTTCTCTCCTGGCAAGAATCACAGGAGTAACGAGGATCTACTGAGTGCCCCTCATGAATCAGGAGCTTTGGTCTCTGTCGCTAAATGTAGGCCTCGCCACACTTTTTCAATGGAGTGCTGATTGTCCCCATTCCACAGATGGTGAAATTAAGGCCCAAGGACGGGGAAGTGATTTGCCCATGGTCAGAGAGCCGGGGGGGATAGCCCTCGGTTCTGAACCCGAATGTGCTCCACCCAGCCCCAGCGTCCTCTCACAACTTGTGCTTCTTGTTTCCTTCCCGTCACTGCCGGCTTTCTGCCGTCGCGAGAGCACAGATGACGTCTCCAGGGTTCGCGCTCTGGAGGTGCTACGTCAGAAAAGGCTGTGGCTGCTACCTTCCAAGTCAGATGCTCGTGGTTCAACTCTTTCACCTGCCGCTTACAGCCTGAGTGATCTGGGGTAAGATGTCACTTCACCTTTTGAGCCTCAACGTTTTTGTGAGTAAAATTGGCTGAAAAATGCCGTCTTGCGTTAAGTATCAAAGGAGACACACTATATAAGGGGCCGAGAACAGCTCCCAGTAAACGTTAAGGATCTGATCCAAGTCTTTTAATTCCCATTCAAAGCACTCCCTTCCGAACGGGTCCCAATAATCGAACTGACAGCCTACCGCAGTGGAGAGCTTTGTCGTGGAGTTGGCATGGCTTAACGTGCTTTACATAAATCGCCTCTAATCCTCACAGCAACACCAGGAGGTCTAGATACTATCGTTATCTTTACAGATGAGAAAACAGAGGTACAGAGACAGGAGGCTGTTGTATTAAGGTCCAAGGACCACAAACTGGGTGACCTAGAATAACAAGAATGACCTAGAAATGACAGTCTCATGGCTCTGGAGGCTGGAAGTCTGGATCAAAGTGCCAGCCTGTGTGGCCCCTCCCCTGCTCTGTGGGAGAGGATCTGCTCCCTGCCTCTCTCCCAGCTTTTGGGGAGCTGCTGGCCCTCTTTGGTCGTCCTGTGCTGTAGAAGCATCGCTCTGGCCTCTGCCTGCATCTTCACACGGCATCCTCCCCGTGTGTGTCTGTGTCCAGATTTGCCCTTTTCATGCAGAGATGAGTCGCATTGAATTAGGAGCCCACCCACAATGACAAACCTAGGCAGCGCATTAAAAAGCAGAGATACCACTTTGCTGACACAGGCCTGTATAATCAAAGCTGTGGTTTTCCCTGTAGTTGTGCATGGATGTGAGAGTTGGACCATAAAGAAGGCTGAGCCCCAAAGAATTGATGCTTTAGAAATGTGGTGCTGGAAAAGACTCTTGAGAGTCCCTTGGACAGCAGGGAGATCAAACCAGTCAATCCTAAAGGAAATCAACCCTGAATATTCTCTGGAAGGACTGATGCTGATGCTGAAGTTCCAATACTTTGACCACCTGATGCGAAGAACTGACTCATTGGAAAAGACCCTGATGCTGGGAAAGACTGAAGGCAGGAGGAGAAGGGGCAACAGAGAATGAGATGATTGGATGGCATCACCAACTCAATGGACACAAATTTGAGCAAACTCCGAGAGATAGTGAAGGACAGGGAAGCCTGACCTGCTGCAGTTCATGGGGTCACAAAGAGTCAGATACGACTGAGCAACTGAGCAACAACTACTCCAGCATAACCTCATCTTAACTAATAACATCTACAGTGACCCTATTTCCAAAGAAAGTTCCATTCTGAGCTATTGAGGGTTAGGAATTGAGCATGTAAACTGGTGGAGCTGGGGACAGGATTCAACACCTAACCGTTGGCTTATCTAAGATCACACAGTTAAGAAAAAGTGGCCAATTGGGCTGCCTCCAGCAGCTGTCTTCTTGACCATACCACTGGTGATGATCTGAATGCCCCATCGAGGGTTGGAGAAAAGGATTTTCTGTCTTCCGGGCAGAAGACATGGCTTTCAAGTCCAGCTGTGCTGCCTGAGAGGCTCTCTGGCTTCTAAGACCAGCCCCCATCCTGGTGGTGACTCAGAGGCAGCCTAGGAACACCGGGGGTGGCTTCACCGACAACTTTCCCAGAGCACAAGAACAGTTCGTTTGCTAACGCAATTAAAAACATAATCTGTGCTATTAAATGCCTCCTCCATTGTTCTGCTGCGTGCATCCCCCAGCGCGCTGAGTTATACGCCTTCCCTAATCATTGCTGGGGTGTCATTTCCTTCTTCAACTGCCATCCTTAGAGACGATGGGGGGTTCAAGACGGTTTGTTTTAATGTCAGGATCTACGTCTCTGATAATTATATACACACACCCCACTTTGCAGGGAGTTCACTGCTCAAATGAGAGGCGAGGCTGACAGCTCTGACATCCCAGCCTGTGCGTCAGCTGCAGACAGGGTGCATGCCAGGGGCACAGGTGGCAGTCTCATCGCCGTGGGAGTTCACTCTTTCTGCAGCATCAGATGACAGTCGCTACGGAGTCTGAGCCAGACACGCCAGTTCTTGACAGCCCAGAGCATGCAGGGAAAGATCACCCACCAACCCATCTACATCGTCTTCTCCGCAACTCGTCCCGTTTTCACATGTGAGAATGAAAGCTGAGACGTGCACCTGTAGAGGATACTCTGGTTCTCTTTTAGTTGGAAACATTTATTGTTGAGCCTCTCATGGGGGCATGAATGGCAAACGCCAGTTATTAAGTACCTGCTATGCGTCAGGCAGTGCCAGACCATTCACATTGTCGACATTTTCATGGTGGCTCTGAGAAGGCGTATGTTATTACCATTTTTAGATGATTAAACTGAAGCACACAGAAGGGAAGGGATCTAAGTAAGTCAGCTCAGCTGAATTGGACCTCAAAGCTATGAGTTGACCTCTGTATGCCATTTTATCCTTTGATAACATCCTTTCATATAACTCCTTTTCCATCAGCCTCTGAAGCAATTCTCAGGTTTATTCATACTTTTGGGGCCTTTCTTCACATTTCTCTTTCCATTAAGGTTCTTCTCTGTTGTTTCATCATTAAATAACGGTGCCTGTAAGGATTTTCTTTGCTCATTAGCCTCACGGGCCAAAACTCTGCCTAGAAGATCCCACCCAAACCAGATGGCTTCCACTGTCAGCCACATGCTGAGGGCTCCCCAAATCCACTGATTAAATGTTAATCTCATCTGTAAAAATACCTTCAAAGTGATATTTAGGCTGATATTTAACCAAATATTGGGTACCATGACCTAGTCAAATTGACATATAAAAAATTAACCATCACATAGAGTAAAGGCCAAGAGATCCTTTATGAATGAGTAATGGGGTGATTTTTGTTTCTTGAAGTAAAGTGGATTTACAATGTTGTGTTAGCATCTGATGTTTGGCAAAATGATTCAGTGACACATACACAATCTTTTACATATTCTTTTCCATCGTGGTTTATGACGGGATATTGACTATAGTCCCCAGTGTTACACACAGGACCTTGTCGTTTATCCGCTCTGTGTGTGTCAGTGGCTCAGTTGGGTCCAACTCTGACCCCGTGGACTGTGGCCCACCAGGCTCCTCTGTGAACGGGTTCTCCAGGCGAGAGTACTGGAGTGGGTTGCCATTTCCTTCTCCATATCCACTCTATACATAACAGTTTATATGAAATAGTTTGTATCTGCCAAACCCAAGCTCCCTGTCCAGCCCTCCCCGCCTCCCTCCCTTGGGCAGCCGCAAGTCTGTTCCCTTTGAGTCTGTTTCATGGATAATTTCATGTGTGTCATATTATACATCCCACAGAGAAGTGAAATCATACTTCTCTCTCTCTTTCTGGAGGACTGGTGTCGACAAGCCTGGCCCCTCCCCAGAGTTTCCGATTCAGCAGGCCTGGTTCTGGGGACTGAAGAACTTGCCTCTCTAATACATTCCCAGCTGATGGAGCTGCTGGATCCGCGGCACTCTGAGACCCAATTAACACAGCGCCCAGCACATAATAGGTGCTCAATAAACGGCGGTGATCGCCAGCTTCATCCTCGATCTCATCTCACCACTGTATGATCCTGCAAGCTCAGAACTTTCTGGAAATGGGTCTGGATCTTGCTAGCTGCAAAGGAATCAGGATGGCCGTTGTGGGAGTGTGTGACCCTGTGTCCCCTGCTCCGTTCCCTGTGGAAGGGAAGAGGAAAGCGTGTTAAAAACTCTGTTCAGAGTGACACCTGATGAGCCAGAGAGGTTGAGCAAAGCGGGCTGGGACTGCAGAGAGCGTGAGTCAGAGGCTCCAGCTGTAGCAACACAGGGTCCCAGCACCGGGGCTCCCTGCAAGGGCTCTGACAAATGACGGGGCTGGGTCTGAATTCTGGTCCTGCTTCTCGCTGGCTGTGTGACCCTGGCCCTCAGTTTCCTTTGTAGGATAGGAATGATACTAATGGTTTCCACGTCCCAGTTACTTTCACAGATGAGGTAAGGTATTTATGGGAAGTGCTGGGCATGTAGCACTCAAGGTCTGAACTCTGTCATTCATCTCCCGCCCCGCTGGTGCCCCGAGAATGGAAAACGTTAAGATCCTTGACTTCCTGGCCGCAGAATTCTAGGCTCATTCTGGGAGCCAAGCTCTGTTTCTGCGGATCATTTTTAATTTCTTGGCATCTTCCTCAGGGCATCTGCCACTTTGGATCAAGATTTGAATTGTTACCTCCCAGAGCCAATAATATACCTCACCTCTCTGCAGACAAAAGTAAATATAATTAAAAAGTGATTATGATCTGAGACTACTTTCATAAGCTTTGCTAGACCTAATTATACAGTAAGCGAAGTCTCTGGGTATCCAGGCCTTCCTAGATGGAGCTTACTGATGCTGTCAACTGCATGCTGGTTGAGCAGGGACCAGATACGTACCCTTGGCATCAGTGTTATGAGCCTCAGGAGGGGCACTGACCCAATGCGAGCCAGGTCCGGGCTTCCATGAGGTCCCTGGTCCTGAGTTTTTTCATCCAAGGAGCCTGTATTGAGCATCACCCATGGGTCAGATCCCACTCTCAAGTCTTATTAAGAGAGAGGGCCTTGTCAGTAAAAGCACAGTGATGAATTTGTAAAAAGAGCATTGATTTACTAAAGAGGGTATGCAGATGGCAAACAAGCACATGAAAAGATGCTTCAATCATTAGCCACTAGGGTAAAGCAAATTAAACCACAGTGAGGAATCACTACACACCTATCAGAATGATTGAAATTAAAAAAAACAAAATAGTGTCAACACCCAATGCTGGCAAAGATGTGGAGAGATTGGGTCACTCGTCTATTGCTGGTGGGAATACAAAATGGGAGAGATACTCGGGAAAACAGTTTTGCAGTTTCTTAAAAAATATGCAAATATAAGACCCAGCAATTGCTTTCTCGGGCATTTGTCCCAAAGAAGTGAAAATGTATGTCCACGCAGAAACCTGTGCGTGAATGTTTCCAGCAGTTTTATTTGTAATCGCCCAAAAACTGGGAACAACCAGGTCTCTCAGTGAGTGAACAGTTACACCACCCGTGGTACATCCATGCGTGAACCACCACCAAGTAACGAAAAGGAAGAGCTGTTGATATCTGCAACAAACTTGGATGAATCTATGGGAAATTATCTGTGGGCGGGGGGGGGGCAATCACAAATATTACTGTATAATTCCACTTTTCATGGTAGGGTGAGCCAATTGTAAATATTACTATATAATTCCATTTATATAACATTTTTGAATGCCAAAATCATAGAAATGGAGAACAGACGAATGGGTGCCAGAGGCTAAGGAGGCGGTGTGGTGGGATGGAAGTGGGTATAGCCATAAAGGGTGCCAGGAGGAACCCCTGTGGTGATACACCAGTTCCGTGTCTTGACAGTAGCAATGTTAACATCCAGGCTGTGACGTTGCACTCTAACTTTTCAAGATGTTACAGCTAGGCAGAGAGTGCAGAGGCTGTCTGTCTTATTTCTTGTAACTACATGTAAATCTGTAACTCTCAAAATTAAAACTTTCATGTCTTTTTAAAAAGAGTATTGGCTCCCTGCCTAAAACCATCCACAGCTTCCTGCTGACTTTGTGATAAAATCGAGTCTCATCTTGGTCTGTAGACCCCACTGACCTCCCAAATTATCCCACGATGCCCCATTCTCTGGACTTTAGCCACCCTGGGCAACTTTCATTTTTGTCTCATCTGGTTTCAAGCCTCCCTCAGTAGTGTTCCCTCTCTGTAGAATTCCGCTCCCCCCCCCTCCACTTCTTTTCCTTTCTTTTCTCCTCCTTCACTTCATTTGGATGTCAGCTTAAATATCACCTCCTCCTGAAAGCCTTCCTGGATTTCCTCCAATGCAGACTTCTCTGCAAGTTTTCTTTGCTTTTTTTCACAGCACTTTAAGTAATTTATAAGTATTAGTATGTTTTCTGGTTTGCTTTATTTAATCATCTCTGCTAGACTATAACCTCCTTAAGGGCAGGGACAACATCAGCCCTGCCTATTAGTGCCTCCCCA
The DNA here is from genome assembly GCA_006408695.1 of Aepyceros melampus. NCBI lineage: Eukaryota > Metazoa > Chordata > Mammalia > Artiodactyla > Bovidae > Aepyceros > Aepyceros melampus. Next base: position 55,044 of record SJXQ01006869.1, read on the forward strand.
GTACTCTTGCCTGGAAAATCCCATGGGCAGAGGAGCCTGGTGGGCTACAGTCCATGGGGTCACAAAGAGTCAGACACGACTGAGCGACTTCACTTTCACTTCTCACTTTCATGCATTGGAGAAGGAAATGGCAACCCACTCCAGTTTCTTGCCTGGAGAGTCCCAGGGATGGGGGAGCCTGGTGGGCTGCCGTCTATGTGGTCACACAGAGTTGGACACGACTGAAGCGACTTAGCAGCAGCAGAGTAAACCCAGTAGCCAGTACATAGTGGAGTTCCATCGCTGGTGGGGGAACTGGATCCCACATGTTGCAACTAAGAGTTCACGTGCCACAACTAAAGATCCCACGTGCTGCACCTAAGACCTGGCACAGCCAAGCATAGTAATTAATTAATTATTCTTTTTAAAGGAATGAGGAGAGGAAGAGAGAACAGAAGTGAAGGAATAAAGAAGGATGGAAAGAAATGAGACAGGAAGAGAAGGAGAAACAAGAGGGATTGGAAAGAGGGCAGAGTGGGTTTGGGAGAATCAGCAAGACTTTGGCTGTGCATGAAAGCGGGGAGGACAAGTCTATGATAACACCTGGTTTTGGCTTAAGAATCCTGACTGATGCAGGGGCAGCTCATCCTTCCTGAGGATGATGGGAAAAGGAGGAATAGGAGTTCATTTCCAATGTGCTGATTTCCTTCGTGCCCCTGTCTCCCCATCTTTCTGGAACTACTTATCTTGGGTACACAGAGGTGCCTTCTTACCAAACCCAGTAATTCCATGAATCAGAAGGAACATGATTAAAAACTGAGAAGGAGAATGACAAATCCCTTCACAATTTTCTTTAGAAAACTCAAAGACAAGTGCATAGAGTCAACACCCTTATGACAGAAGATACAGCTCTTTCCCTGAGTATGTTTTTGCTGTTGGAGCTTCCTATAATTTTTCTTGCAAAGCCACCACTGGGTGGTATGCCGACTCTGAACCTTCAGTCACCTCCCACACCTAATTTGATAGCAGGGTCCCCCGCCCCGGGAACTCTCCTTTTCACTGAGTCTTTGCACAGCATCAAATTTCCTGTTCATAGAAACATTTTCTGTTCTTTTCACACTACATTTAGTGTAATCGGTTTACTTAATTAAATTGTATAATTATAATAACAAATACAACTGGCAAAAAAGGTTTGCGAACAGACACAACCAACCTGGAGGAAGTATGCAACTCAGCTAAGGGGTGCCCAGTGCGCCGTAGAATGAGGACGGTGTCCGTAAGCCGTTGGTGGGTGGTGGGCATCCGTCACCCTGTTTAATGGAGAGAAGGAGAGTCGGTAAACATGGCAAGTTGGTTAAGAGGAAGTTGGCTAAAATTCTGTTAGGTTCCTGCCAAAAGCCAGAGCTGGAGTGGACCATTCCAGAACCTTCGAGCTGTGAGGTACGGATGTCGACAACTTTTTACAAAAGCAGCCAGGAGCCCTTTGCTACTCTCCCTGACCTTTGCATATATAAAATAGAAGTCTGAATCTTTTGGCACCGCCCCAAAACTCAAAGGATAATCAGGTTCCTACCTCCTGAGAAGCCCAAGGCAGCCCGTTAAATGGTAATGACCCAGACACCAAGATCAGGCAGACAAGATTTGAATCCCGACTCAACTGTATATTGGCTGTGTCTTCCTGGAAAAATGACTTAAACTTGCAGAGCCTCAGTTTCCTCATCTGTAAAATAGGAGTTAGCATGAACGTATGTGAAATGTCACATTAAGGGCGGCGTGTAGCAGACGCCTCATACATGGCAATTGCTATGATGACCATCACTGAAATCTGAGAGAGATGGGTAGCCCAGCCAACAGCCCCTGGTCATGCAACAAATAGATGCTGCTTTTATGTCCTAGAGAGGAAAGAGCAATTTGCCATTTCCTCTCCCACTTGAGTTGATTGCGGGTTCCTTCTGATTAATATTTATGAGCCTGGCATTGTGCCTTTGCAGGGAAAGGGGCCTGTTTGTTGAGCAGAGGTCCATAAATCTATATGGTAATTATCCTCCCCTCTGATTCACTGCCATAGAGCAGAGATAGCTTAAACAAGGCACCCATGAATTTAATGGGCAGGACACATTGGCCATGCAGAGAGCAGATATGCAAAACCTCTGCAGGAAATGTGTCAGGAGAAACCAGGGCCTCTTGGACTCCTGGGATAGATTTCAGGGCAGAGGATCTTCAGAGGTTGTCGGGTCTGATTTGCCTGCCCGGCATTGATTCCACCGGCTCTGGTCACACCACTCTGATTTTAACTGTGGAGCCAGGATTCCCCTCCTACAGAGGGCATCCAACATCTAGATCTGGTCAGTCGGCATAGTCCAGCCTCCTTCTCCACACTGATTGGCTTATAATGGGCCCAGGACTCAAGCTGGCCCAATCAGAATGAGTCTTGGAACTCTGTTATAAAAGAGGTGCTGCTAAGCTGGGAGAATATCAGCTTGGGAGTGCCACAGATGATTCCCTGGAGGATGCATTCCCAAGAAGCAAACCAAAACAGAACCTCTGCAAGACAGAAACAACCACTTCTTGAAGGTTTTGTTTGAGTTCCTGGATGCAGCTGTGCCTGAATTCCTCCTCCTTAAACTTCACAGTTTATGTGAACCGATAAATGATGCTTATTGCCATAAGCCAACTGGACTTGACATCTGTCACTCGCAACCAACTGAATCCTATCACCATTTACCCCTCCATTTGATAGATAAAGATATTGAATCCCAAAGAGAGTGGTCAATTGTCCACGGTCACAGAGCAAGCTTGTGGGGAAATCCAGTGTGATCTGATTTTTGTGTATTTTCAAAACACACATTAGGCAAAGCTTAAAAAAAAAAAAAAGTTCAGGTAGCCAATGTTTGTATGAGGAAATTGTACACTCAAGCAATATTAGAAAGCATAAATATTGGTAAACGTTTCTGGGGGGCATTTTGGCAACAGAATAATTAGAAATCATGTTAATTTTTAACCTGCAAATAAATCATATTATACAGAAACCATGACTGCATGAATGCTGCATAAAATATATCTTCTCACCAAGAAATTCCCCTTGAAGACTCAGTCCCACAAATATTTCTAAAGAGGCTACAAAGATTTAGCCACAGAGATGTTTATCACAGTCGTGTTTGCAATCATGAAATTTGGGGTGAGGAGAAATCTTCATAGGAAAATAAAGATTTAGGATACATCCATAAAATAGATACCATGAAAGGTTAAAAATCATGTTTTTGAAGACTATTTTATGACACAGGAAAATGTCCATAACCTATTAAGTGAAAAAGGCAGGTTACGATCAGTTTTGTACCATATGATACCATGTGACTCAACTTAAGGGAGGAAGCACCAGTATTTACATACATATGCATATGTGAGCAAGGCCCAGAATACAGACAGCAGAAAAATAAGCCAAAGTGTTAGCAGTGTTTATCTCTGGGTGATATTTATTTGCTTCTTTGTGCTTTTCTGTGGTTTCCAAATATACTACAATGAACATGTGTTACTTATATAATCAGAGAAAATGGAAGCGTAATATAAAAAAAGAAAAAAATTAAATGATGCAGGTTGGTAAGAAAAAACTGGGCCAGCCAGCAATGGGGAGATGGTCCAGCCTCTGTCAGCTACTTTGTAGGCTCCACAGATGCTCAAAAATAGTTGCCTCAGCAATAGAACTACATTCACAACCTGAATTATTATATTAGCAAACCTGTATTAAGCCTGCACTCAGTCAGGATTAATACAATCTTAATTCTTACAATGACTTCAAAGAAAAGGCATTATCAACCCCATTTTACAGGTGAAATAGTTGAGGCTCAGAGAGGGTAAGCATCTTTCTCAAGGTCACACAGCTGAATGAGGGGCAAGGTTGGAATTCAGATCCATTCATTTGAATCAAACTTTCGCTTGTGATGGCTACTGTTCTCTTCTGGCCTAGAGGAGGCCTGGCCCCATGTTACAGGAGAAGTAACTGAGGTTCTGTGGAGTGAAGTTGTTTGCCTGAGATCACACAGCTGGGAGATGGCCCATAGGTGATCAAAGTCTGGATGCTGTCCACTGCCCTGACTGCTTCTAGACTAGCCCAGCTGCAGTGTGGGGAGGGCGTGGGGGGCGGGGGCAGCCTTTCCTGGGTCTGGGCTTTAGGGAACTGCCGTGTTAATTGCCAGAATCAATTTGTGCTGATCCCCCACAACTCCAAGCCTGCTGAGACCTGTTTCTATGGCCTGCAGCCTCAAATTGACCACAAGTAATGGAAGTCATTTCTAAAGAGGTGTTTATTGTTACCAACCTCGGCTGTGTTCCGAGCCAGCATCTATTCCTCAAACAAGTGGAATTTAAAGAGCCTTGGAGAAGGAAGGCGGAGAAGGAAACTCACCAATCCCACCTGACTGTTCTAGAAATGGTGCTCCTGGTCCACCCCTGGCAAGGAGGCTGCTGAGAGAGTCCTTTAAGATCTGAGACTCCTCCTCCCTCTCTGGCCCTGATCAGTCCTCCTCGGGGGCTCATGCATCCATCATGTCTCCAACACTCATGGAGTGCCTACTATATGGTGGCACGGTGCTGGGCGCTGAGATTCAGTTCAGTTCAGTTCAGTTCAGTCGCACAGTCGTGTCCGACTCTTTGCGACCCCATGAATCGCAGCACGCCAGGCCTCCCTGTCCATCACCAACTCCCGGAGTTCACTCAGACTCATGTCCATTGAGTCCGTGATGCCATCCAGCCATCTCATCCTCGGTCGTCCCCTTCTCCTCCTGCCCCCAATCCCTCCCAGCATCAGGGTCTTTTCCAATGAGTCAACTCTTCGCATAAGGTGGCCAAAGTACTGGAGCTTCAGTTTTAGCTGAGATTACAGAGATGAAGGAAACACAGTCACCCTCATAGACAGCCCACAGGCTGGAGGGAGAGGAGGAAAGGGAGACAGAGCAGCCGTTCAATCAGAGGGGGATTCGCTCATCCATCTATTCACTTAGGAAATATTTACTAAGTAGCTGGTGGCTCAGATAGTAAAGAATCTGCCAGAAATGTGAGAGAGCCAGGTTCGATCCCTGGGTTGGGAAGATCCCCTGGAGAAGAGAATGGCAACCCACTCTAGTATTCTTGCCTGGAGAATCCCATGGACAGAGGAGCCTGGTGGGCTGCAGTCCATGGGGCTGCAAAGAGTTGGGCACAACTGAGCAGCTGACACTTTCACTTTTCGCTCAGTGCTCCCCAGTCCTCATGGGACTGAAGATGCTGCAGGATGGGTTCTTGGGAAGGAGAGCCCGAGACAGGGTTCATGGGAAGTCAAGAGAGCTCTTGAGAGGAACACCTGCAGAAGATGCAGAAAGAAGAGCAGCCACATGCAGACCAATGCCAGCCCTGACCACCTCCACAAGGGCGCGGAGCTGGGATGGCCATCAGCGCTAGCCCAAACTGGACCATGCCAATCACTCACTGGGTGTGCCCACCCGGGAGGCGATGACCTTGGATGAGGCAGCTCTTTGCAGTAAAGCTTCCCTGAATGGGGCTGAGAGCAGAGGGCTGCCTGCCAGCAGCTCTGGGAGAGGTGTCTGCAGTGCACCCGATGAGAGTCCCATGGCAACAGAGAGTAATGGACCAGACAACACAGTCCCAGCCCTGCCGAGTACCTAAAATTGAGCACCAAAAAAGTGAAACGCATTCATCCACACATTGACTGATCTATTCAACATTGATTAAACAATCACTGTGTTCCAGGTACTGCTAAGGATAACATCCACGACATGAGAGATACCCCAGGGAAAATAGACAGACCATTCCATAATGAATTGCTTTTAGAATAGTTATGACAAGAGCTACAAAAGGAGAAGCAAAGCATGGATTACGACAGAAGTACACTGAGCTCTAATGGTGTACGAGGCACAAAGGGGTTATCTGTGAGGGGTGATGCAATCCAGGAAGGCTTCCCAGAGGAGGTGACTTTTGAGCCAAGTCTTGAAGGCAGAGAAGGAGATCACAGTAGGTGGAAGGAGTCGGGTGGGCGTGTGTGTGTATGCACACACTCAGTCACATCCAACTCTTTGCAATCCCATGGACTATAGCTTGCCAGGCTCCTCTGTCCATGGAATTTTCCAGGCAAGAACACTGGAATGGGTTGCCATTTCCTCCTCCAGGAGATCACCCCAATCTGGAGATTGAATACACATCTCTGCCTCTTCTGCACTGGCAGGCGGATTCTTTACCACTGCCCCGAGGGAGGCACATTCAAAGGGGAGGAGACAGCTTTGTGGCATTGCAATCGCGCGCCAGCTGGGGAAGGGACTTTCACCGTCCAGGAAACACTAAGGCGGCCTCGGCCAGACATTTCTCCACGGCATGACGGCCCCCATGAGCCCACTCGACGTGAACCCTTTCATGGGTGCCCTTGGCAGCTCCTCAGAAGGTGGGGGACCCTTAGCCCACTTGCTGCCTCAGCCATGCACCATCACCTCCCTTCACGGAGAGTCGATAGCAGCGCCATTCTCCCTTCAGAGCAAAAACGCCTACACAGCCGGCTTCTCCTGGACCAATGAAATCTGGACTCTTTGGCTGTCAACAGTGTCTACACATAGCCCTTTAAACCTGTCCCCTGGCAATAGAAATATTAATAATAGCTAATGTTTATGGAGGGCAGTCTTTGTGCTGGGTGTACTGTTAAGCGATTCCTCATTTCAAATAACCCTCAGAAACCCTATGGAGGGGGTACTGTTAGCCTCTCCAGGCAGCAGATGAGAAAGGAATCTGCACAGAGGTTGAGTTATTTCTTTACACAAGGTCACACAGTCAGCAAGGTGCCTGCCAGACTCAAGCCCTGTCTCATGCCAAGCCCAAAGCCAAGTTCATAATCACCATGAAACACGCCTCCCTGTCCTGCTCTTTCACTTCCTTCAATGCCTTGAACCCTGCATCCATTCCGAAGACGTGGCTAGAAGGTCATTAGCCTGTAGAAAGCTAACCGGGAAAGGTCTTTCTTATGAAAAATAACTCCCCGTTATCACGCACACACACATTATAGAAATATTGTTGTATAAATGAAAGCGGAACAAAGAACAGCATCGGTAGTTCCATCACTGCAACACAAAAGGGTGGTGAATATTTTATACATGTCCTCTTGATTTTGTTGAGAATGCTGTTTTTGTTGTCATGGATTTGTCGTTCAGTTGTTGAAATCAATTACCCAGGCATTCCTCTGTCTTATAAGCATTGCCCAGATTGGCGTACATATTTTGTAATCATCAGCTTGAGTGGCTACATAATATTCCATTATGAGTGGAATGGGGCAGGATTTATTGATCCTGTTTTGGACAGTTAGACTGTTTTCAATTTTTCACCTGTTATAAGTACCACCTCAGTGACCATGCTTGTGTCTGCAAAGCTTTTATTTCCTACTGAAGATTATTTCTTGAAGAAAGAATCTCAGAAGTACAGTTACTGCAACTGGAGTCATAAACAATGTAAAGAATCTTGATATCGGCCTGCCCCTCTTGCTTTTTGCATCAGTACAAGTGGCCTCTGGCAATGAAGGAGCCCACACACTGTATTTCTCTATTTTTGCTTTATTTCTCACACAAATAAAACATGGTTGTCATAGAAGAGCGGTGCAGGTTTTTTAATAAGCCTAAATAGAGATTTCTTCCCCAAGGTCGTGGGAGCCATCTTTCAGATCCTACCAATTCCGTCTCCTCCATTGTGCAAGGGTCTCACTTCCAGCGCCTGGAAGGGTTACCATAGCAGCACAGAAAACTTCAGGTGGTCATGAGTTCTCACGAGCCCAGCGTTGTGAGATAGGACTAGGATACTTAGGGTACCCACCAAAACAAAACCAGTCTTTGGTCTTTCCATAACAGCCTCATGCAGGCTGATCCCACTAGGATGTCCTCCTGCTGTGCAGCTGCAGTAAACACACGGAAGCGTTCCAGTCCTCCTGGGCATGAGGGCTGCCTCTGTGCCAGGAAGTCCACACGTCCAAGCACATTTCCAGCATGGGGGCGGGGGTGATGGCAGGATCAGGGCTGCAGATGTGCTGAGTCCTGAAGCCCTTGCCCCAGTTCTGCTCCCTTCCTTGCTTCCAATTCTGACCTTGGGACTTGTTTCCCACTGACCATCTTGCCCACCGCAGACCACAGGTGCTCCATCAGAGACCTGGCTTCCACTTCTGTGGACGGGACACTTAATCCTGAGGGACACTTATTCATCACCATCTACTGGCCTCTCCCCGCTCAAACCTGCCTCCTGAATCTTCCCCTCCTCTCCACCTCCACTGTCACCCCTGCTTGCCGGCTGCCCCTCACCCCCCATCTCTATCAGGGCTAACTGGTTCCTTCCCTCTGCTCTTGCCCCCACAGTCCATTCTGTAGAAGAGGAAGAGTGGTCTTAATTTTTTTTTTATTGATTTACAATGTTATATTAGTTTCCTGTATAAAGCAAAGTAATTCAGTAATACACACACACACACACACGCGCGAACATACATGGCCTTCCCAGGCGGCGCTAGTGGTAAAGAATCTACCTGCCAATGCAGGAGACGTAAGAGACACGGGCTCTATCCCTGGGTTGGGAAGACCCCCTGGAGGAAGGCATCAAAACCCACTCCAGTATTCTTGCCTGGAGAATCCCAAGGGCAGAGGAGCCTGGCCGGCTATAGTCCATGGAGTCGCAGAGAGTTGCACACAACTGAAGAAGCTTAGCACTCGTGTGTGTGTGTGTGTGTATTCTTTTTCATATTCTTTTCCATTATAGTTTACGATATTGAATATAGTTCCCTGTAGTATACGGTAGGTCCTTCTTGGTTATCTATTTTATACATAGTAATGCGTATCTATTAATTTCAAACTCTTTATCCCCACACTGAGCAACTTCACTTTCCTTCTTTCTATAGTTCATTTTGTAGAAGGAAATGGCAACCCACTCCAGCATTTTTGCCTGGAGAATCCCATGGACGGAGGGGCCTGATGGGCTACAGTCCATGGGGTTGCAAAGAGTCGGACATGACTAAGCAACTCACACACACAATGCATGTCTATTAATCCCAAACTCTTACTTTATCCCCACACACCACATTCCCCTCTGGTGACCACAGTTTTCTTCTCTGTGTCTGTGAGTGTGTTTCTATGTTGTAACTAAGGTCATTTGCATCATATTTTTGGATTCCGCATATGCGTGGTATCACCCGATGTCTGTCTGTGTCTAGCCCACTTCGCTTGGGTCCACCCGGGTTGCTGCCGACGTCACGATTCCGTGTTCATGGCTGAGTGGCCTTCCGCTGTGTGTGCAGACCGTGTCTGCTTTATCCGTCCGTCTGTTGATGAACTCAGGTTGCTGCTCTGCCTTGGCTGCTGTGGTAGTGCTGCAGTGAGCCCTGGGATGCACGGCTCTTTCTGAATTAGAGTTTCCATCTTTTCTGGGTATATGCCCAGGAGTGAGATTGCTAGATCACACGCGAAAGAGAGTTCTCTTTTTAATGAAGTTGGAGTCAGCACTGGAACGTAAGAATCTAGTCATGATGAGTCTGGTTATAACCGTCCAGTGATTTCCCATTAGGCTCTGGAGTCACCCCACCTCCTGCCGCAACACCTCATCTTTTCTCAATCTGCTCAGCCCACAGACGTCCTCCCTTTCCCTGCTGCTCCCTCTGCCGGCAGGACCCTTCCTCTCTCTTTGATTTCTGGGCTCCTCCTCCCCCTCCAGGTCTCAGCTTAAACATCACCTCTTCAGGGACCACTTCCCCGACCAGTCACCAAACAGGATCTTGGTCCCTCCCCCGTGGACCTTGTCATAGCTCCCTGGGCTTTTCCCATAAAGAACTTGTTACAGTTTAAAACCAAGCCTTTGGGTCAATTTTTTTAACTTGTGGTAAAATACGCATAACGGTGACCGTTTTAGCCACTTTTAAGAGTACAGTTCAGCAGTGCTAAGCGCCTTCATATTGCTGGGGAGCCATCACCGCCGTCCATCTTTAGAACTCTTCATCTTGCAAAATTAAAGTTCTGCATCCCGTCAAACAACTCCCCCCAACCCCTGGCAATGATCATTCTACTTTTGTCTCTATGAATTTGACTGCTCTGCGCACCTCACATACATAGAACCGTGCAGCGTTTGTCTTTTAGTGACTAGCTTATTATACTTTACATTCACCAGCGGCGCAAAAGGGCTCCAATTTCTCCATCTCTTCACCAGCCAACGCGTGGTTTCCGGTTTCTCCCTAGTGGTCATACTAATGAGTACGAGGTGGTACCCTATTGTGTGGGGGTGTTTTGTTTTGTTTCCTGTCTGTGCTGGGTCTTCGCTGCTTTGTGGGGCTCCCTCTAGTTGGGGAGAGTGGGGGCTGCTCTCTAGTTGCAGTCCTCACGCTTCTCATTCTGGGGCTTCTCTCATTGCAGAGCACGGGCTCTAGGGTGTGCAGGCTTCGGTAGTTGTGACACGTGGACTCGGTGGCTGCGGTCCCCGGGCTCTAGAGCGCAGGCCCAGGAGTTGCAGCGCCCCCACTCCCACCCTCCCATGGGCTCTAGAGCGCAGGCCCGGGAGTTGCGGCGCATGGGCTTAGTTGCTCCCCAGCATGTGGGATCTTCCTAGATCGGGGATTGAACCCCGTTGGCAGGCAGATTCTTTACCACTGAGCCACCAGGGAAGCCCCTTATTGTGGTTTTGATTTGCATTTCCTGTGACTAGTGATGGTAAGCATCTTTTCACTTGCTTATTGACTGTTCGTCTTTTGTCTTTGGAGAAGGATATGTGTAAGTCCTTAGCCTGTTTTTGAAGCAGGTTGTTTGTTATTGAGTTGTAGGAGTTCCTTATGTATTCTGGATATTAACCTCTATTATATACACAGTTTTCAAAGATTTCTCCCATTCTGTGCCTTGATGGGTAATTTGTCATAGTGTATCTCTACCCCACGACTAAAAGATTCAAAGGCAAGACAGTAAGTCTGTTTTCTCTATCGGTATATTACAAGCACCCAGCACAGTGCCTGAACATAAAAGATGCTCAATAAATATTGACTGAATGAGTCAGTGAATCAGGTTCTGTTTGGAGACCCCTCTACAAGCCTCCTAGCGACTGGACCACCAGTAGACTCTTAGAGGCAAGTGGAAAGCATGCTGCCACAAGAGTTCAAAGCTTTTTCTTCCATTCCTCGCCACAGCTTTTCCCTGATGACTAAAAACCTATTTTATGGGAAGCCGCAGCCTTCACTTTCTTTCTCACCCGGCGATGAATCACGTTTCAGTTCACGGCAAAGCCGGAGCATCTCTAGCGACAAAACCTTGAGAGAGTAAGTGGGGGGGGGGGGGGGAAGAAAACAGCTTGCACAGGCAAAAATAAACCCTGGAATCCCTGGGAAGTTGCCTGGAGCCAGAGTTCCTGCGGGAGAGCCAGACCCGGAAGCTTGGGCCTGGAAGGGGAGCGCCTGTGGTGTTTGAAACACGTGCTCAGAATGGGGGCTCCTGAGTCTTGACGGCATTGCCAACCATTGCTGCTAGCTGTGTGGTCACCCCCCGCCCCCCGCCAGGCTTGGAGGGCCGACTCCAGGAGGCCAAGAGGAGAGGGATGAGCTAGATATTTGCTGTGACAGTGCTTTTGAAGCGGAAATATCTACGCATTAGACTGAAGGCAGAGCCCTTGGAGGGGGCAAAGGGTTGCACCTGAGGCAGAGAGAGAGGGCAGCAGGGAGCGGCAGGAGGCTGCAGCCCGTCCTGGCTGGGCAGCGGTTTTCCCTGGATGCTCACACATGAGGAATGCATTGATGGCTGAGACAGGCTCTGAGTAGCTGGGGGATGTGGTCCCAGCCTCCCTCATCCCCATCAGCTCCTCAGGTGACCCCTGCCCTTCGGGCTCCTAATCCCCTGAAGCCCCGACTACAGCGATGTGACTCTGCGAGATGCTTCGAGGGCAGGGACCTGGGGACTGACGGCTTCTTGGCCGCAGCATCCTTTGTTTACTGAGACGGCAGGAGGCCTTCTTTGTCCATAGAGCCTGATATGAGAACCGTGAGCCTCCTGCATAACTGCTGTGGCTCGAATTGTGACCCTCCAGATTTATTGGCTGAAGTCTCAATCCCCAATGCCTCAGAATGTGACATTATTTGAAAATAGGGTCATTACAGATGTTGTTACTCAAGATGAGGTCGTTAGGGTGGGCCCTCATCCACTGTGACTAATGTCCTTATAAAAGGAGAAAGTTGAGACACAGACACATATACAGGGAGAAGGCCACGTGCAGATGGGGGCAGAGGTCAAGAGGATGCTGCTACCAGCCGAAGAACGCCAAAGGCCCCCAGCGAATCACCAGAGGCAAGACGAGAGGCAAGGGACAGACTCTTCCTCACAGTCCTCGGAAAGAGGCAAATCTCGTTGACTTTTTAAAAATATTTGCTTTTATGTATTTATTTTATTTGGCGGTGCCAGGTCTTGTTGCAGCACTAAGGGTTTTTAATCTTTAATTCGGCATGTGGGATCTTTAGTTGTGGCGTGTGAATCCCTGTGCATTTAGGATCTAGTTCCCTGACCAAGGATCGAACCTGGGCCCCTTGCACTGGGCGTTCAGGGTCGTTTAGCCACTGGACCACCAGGAAAGTCCCAGTCCTTGTTGGCTTCTTGACCTTGGGCTTCTAGCCTCCAGAACTTGGGACATCAAATCTCTATTGTGTTGTAAGCCGCTAGTCCACGCTCCTTTGTCATGGCAGCTCTAGTAAGATAACGCAACAACCAAGGGCTATCCAAGAAGAACCTGCTCATTCACTCACCAAGCATTTTCCAAGACTGCTTTGTATGCACATGGGCACTCCATGAGGGCAAAGGCTGTCTCTTGTTTGTCGCTGGGTCCCTAACTCTGAGTGCAGGTGTAAGAAATACTGCAGATGAGAAGATGAGTCAATGACTGAGAGAATGAATGAACAATTGACTCTGAGACTCTAGAAGTACAGTCTGGAGTCTTTTCGCAGTGTGGTGATAATGGATGATGGAAATACCTTTAGAAAGTAGGATCCTAGCCACAGATATGTGAATATCCCTGGAAGTAAGTCAGAAGAGATGCTCAGCTATGTTTACACAATCTTCTTTTGTATGAGAGGTAAAATTCCTTTGGTTTGTGGACTTCATAAGTTATTCTGAGTGTATCCATAGCAGCGTAATATATTGATATTAAAAACTGTATTTATATTCAAGTCTTTGTACCCCTTCCTTTACCTTTCCAGCAGCTATCAGTCCTCAGAGAAAGGAAGCAAAAGAAAAAAAAAGAATTGAGAATCAAAGTATTGGCTTAGAGTTCTTAGGCAGACTTTTGTGAACCCATAACAGAAGCCATGGTATTGAGAGCTATGGGTTTCAACAGAAAATGGCAAATGTTTGAGCAGGAAAAAAAAAAAAAAAGACCCTTTTTAAAAAACTAAAAATCTGAATGCTGGCCTAAATTAGAGTGCAGAAGAAGGTATGAGGCAGAATATCCCTTCTTCCATGGCAGTGGGCTGAAAAGAAGAACCAGCTGGGTACTGAGGGGTCCCCAGGGTCCTGATAGTTGAGCAGAAGAGGAAACAGGGGCCACTAACACTCCCATAAGTTGAGATGCATCCCAGAGACCCTGGCTTCCCAGATAAGCCTCAAATCAACATGGCCCTCAACCATAGACTAGCAATAACCCAGAGAGTTGGCTAGACTTGAGGCAGCCACTCAGAGCTCCCAGGGGGTGCAGTAAAATCCCAAGCCCCTCTCCACCCCCCAGCTACAACCAAGAAGTGTGACATGTGGGCTTTACACCTGCAGACCCTGGTGCACTTTGAGCATCAGCTGGGTGAAAGATGACCCTTGAAACTTGGCATGAGGTCAGCACAGTCCCACCAGGATGGAAGCCTTCTCTGGACTCGGACAGCACCCAGGGATAAGCAAAGGGGGTGAGGGAGGGGAATCCTGAATTGTTGCAGTAATTATCAAGGAAAAAACAAAAACCCTGAGTTTAAACATCCCTCTCCCAAGAAGTAACTCTAATTTTAACCGTACCTCCGCTGCCTCAGAAATAACTCAGTTGCCTTGACTTAGCAAAGCTAATACAGTCAGCCTTCTGTATTTCTAGGTTCCATTTCCAAAGACTCAACCATATTAAAAAATATTTGAAAAAAAAACCGCTTCCTCTCAGAAAGTTCCAAAAAGTAACACTTGAATTTGCAGCGCAGTGACAACGACTGAGTGACTTCCCTTTCACTTTGCACTTCCATGCATTGGAGAAGGAAATGGCAACCCACTCCAGTGTTCTTGCCTGGAGAATCCCAGGGATGGCGGAGCCCAATGGGCTGCCATCTGTGGGGTCCCACAGAGTTGGACACGACTGAAGTGACTTAGCAGCAGCAACAGACAACTATTTATATAACATTTACTTTGTATTTACAACTGTTCATACAGCATGTCCAGATAACTCAGCTGCTAAAGAATCCACCTGCAATGCAGGAGACTCTGGTTTGATTCTGGGTTGGGAAGTTCCCCTGGAGAGGGGATAGGCTACCCTCTCCAGAATTATTGGGCTTATCTGGTGGCTCAGATGGTAAAGAATCTGCCTGCAATGCGGAAGACCTGTGTTGGATCCCTGGGTTGGGAAGATCCCCTGGAGGAGGGCATGGCAACCCACTCCAGTACTCTTGCCTGGAGAATCCCCATGGACAGAGGAGCCTGGAGGGCTACCATCCATGAGGGTCGCACAGAGTCAGACATGACTGAACGACTAAGCACAGCATACAGCAGTTGGGTTTCCCTGGTGGTTCAAACAGGACAGAGTCAGCCTGCGTTCAGGGGACTCAAGTTAGATCCCTGGGTCGGGAAGATCCCCTGGAGGAGGGCATGGCAACCCACTCAGTCAGTATTCCTGCCTGGAGAATCCCATGGACAGAGGAGCCTGGTGGGCTACAGTCCATGGGGTCGCAAGGAGTCAGACGCAACTGAGCAAATAAGCATTCACATGCACATACGACATTTATACTGTATTAAGTATTACAGGTAATCTAGAGATGATTTGAAGTATATGGGAGGATGTGCATAGGTTATATGCATATACCATACTATTTTATATAAGGGACTTGAGCATGGACGATGTTGGTATCCACAGGGGTAGGGGTAGGGTCTTGGAGCCAATCCCCTGCAGATACTGGGGTATGACCATACCTCTATTCACAGCTCATGAGCTAGGCTGAGTGAATAACGAAGAAGAAAGTTCACAGAAGTCTGCAGCCAATCATGTCTGTCTAACAACTGTGGCTAACTCTGAGATTAAATCGAGCCACTGGAGAGACACTTCTGGAGACTCTTGAACTTGCAACTCCTGCAGGGTAGACAGTTTTAACAAGTAAAACTGCAAACGTCAAGTTTTATCTGGCAAACCCTAAGGTCTTGGCCCCACTTGACAAGTGGTGAAGTGAAAGCAGGCTGCTTTTTGACATAGGAGACTCGAGTTCTTTTTCCAGATCTTAGCCCCCAGTTTGGGATTTGCAAATGCATAGAAGCAGCTCCTGAAACACACCCGTCTCCACCCATGTAGTGACAGACATTACAAATCGATTGCTGAGTCTCAAGACTTTTTTCAATGCAATGCCAGACGGCAAGTTCCAATGGATAGGAGTTGGCACACAAGTAGGAATTCGTTGCCCTCTTTGATTGAATTTGAATTCAGACTCCAAGAAGAAAACGGTAAGCCCTGAGTGACAGTGCCAAGAACAGAGCCAGGTGTCCCCGCTCCCCAGCTGGACACTTTCCACTGGAGGCGCAAGGTTCTGTTGTGCAGTATTTATAGCTTCTCTGTGATCAGCATCGTGCCCGCTGTGTGCAGGAGAGAGAATATCAAAGATTCATCCGGGTCCATGCCGTGCACCCCTGGGCCAGCCCCAGGAAGGACAGGTTGCTGCCACGTGGGTTAACATTCAGGAACAACAGGAAATTTGTTCTGAAGGCACCGTCCTGAGTTGACATCGTCACCCTGCATTTCTTGACTGTGCAGTCCTGAGACAGCTACATTTCTTCTCTGAACCTCAGTTTCTGCATCTGCAAACTGGGGACTGTTCACATTGACCCCACTGGGTTGTTATGAGGATGATGTGAGTTGATTTATGAAAAGCCCAACCCCTGGCTTTCCTAAATGCTCACCAAATGAGCATTCAAGACCCTGCAGGACAATTCTGGAGCCACTAAAACCCTCCCCTCCAGCTGCTGTATTTCTTGCCTTGCATGAGGCTCTCCAAGGAGAGTGTTGTATTTTGAGCTTGGTTAATGAGTCATTTGCACCTAAGAGCAAGCAAGAAAGACACGGCATAAAAGCAAGGACAGTCAGAATTGGAAAAAGCCTGGACTGGAGCCCCAGCCATTGCTTCCCGCTCTGGGCTGTTCTGCAGGCAACCTTGCCTACCCAAGCCTCGGTTTTCTCATTTGCACAGAGGGCACTGAGCTTGATGTCCTTAGGGGCTCTTCGATGGCAGGGGCGAGGGTGGCGGCATGTGTGCCTGTTCGCCCGCACACTGCAAGTGGTAATTTAGGCAGCATGAGCTCATTTGCCAGCAGCACGCTGGCCTGGTGCCTGGCAGGCCAGGCTCCCCGGGCAAGAGGAAATGAAGTTTGACTCAAGTTTTTGTTAACGCTCTGCTGCGGCGGGCCAGGCCTCCATCCGCTGGGGTTCACACCGATGATGGGGAGGAGACACTGGGCTGGAGGGAAGCTGGCTCTGCCAGGCGGAGGGCGGGCAGGAGACAGTCACACATCACTGCAATCAGAGGTGGATCCCATCCAGGAGGAGGAAAATGGAGAAGCGGAATTCATATAGACACTGCCTCTGAGTCTCTCATTCCTGGTCTTCTCCCCCAACGGCAGGTGAATGCTATATAAAGTTCAAACTGCCCTCCAACCTTCCGTCACTGAGGTGCCCAGGGCGTGAGCAAACTGCCCAGGGGTTGACTGCCCAGAAAGGGGGGAGCCTAGACTTGCATCCAGGCCTGTTAGATCCCCAAACCCAAGTCTTTAACCAATTAACATGCCCTTTGTAAGAAATGTAGAGCGTTTGCCTGGAGGAAAACGAGCAGGGAAGGTATCATTGTTAATTGGACATACACTATGGGTCAGGCCACATACTGACCCTGGAGAGGTATTTTTTTTTCCCTCCTGACACCAATCGACTCTCTTGATTCTCTGAAACCAGCTGGGGGTTTTATAGTTCAATTCAGTTCTGACACTGATGACCCAGAGTCAGTGCAGACCTCACAAGTTAAGGGCTTAGTCCCACAAGACTACCTTGCTTGGAGTGCCAGTCAATAAGCCTGGGGTCCCCCCGGTTATGAACACTTCTGCCCAACTTGGCTACCCATGCCGGGGCAGGGGTGGTTCCTGCAAACCCCACCAGCAAGGCTGGATAATTCACTAGAGGGGCTCTGAGAACGCAGCAGAGTGTTTCACTCGTTATTACTGGTGTTTTATGAAGGATAAATCGCCAGGAACAGCCGAATGGAAGAGATGCACAGGGCGAGGAATGGGGGAGTGGTGTGGGTCTTCCATGCCCTCCCAGGTGGGTGTGCCACCCTGCCAGCATTTTGACATGTTCAGCAACCGAAAACCCATCGTTCAAGTGTTCTGTGGAGGTTTCAGTACAGAGGAGAGATAAGAAAGCCTTCCTAAGTGAACAATGCAAAGAAATAGAGGAAAACAATAGAATGGAAAAGACTAGAGATCTCTTCAAGAAAATTAGAGATGCCAAGGGAACATTTCATGCAAAGATAGGCACAATAAAGGACAGAAACGGTATGGACCAAATAGAAGCAAAAGATATTAAGAAGAGGTGGCAAGAATACACAGAAGAGCTATACAAAAAAGATCTTCATGACCCAGATAATCACAATGGTGTGATCACTCACCTAGAGCCAGACATCCTAAAGTGCAAAGTCCAGTGGGCCTTAGGAAACATCACTATGAACAAAGCTAGTGGAGGTCATGGAATTTCAGCTGAGCTATTTCAAATCCTAAAAGATGATGTTGTTAAAGTACTGCACTCAATATACCAGCAAATTTGAAAAACTCAGCAGTGGCCACAGGACTGGAAAAGGTCAGTTTTCATTTCAATGCCAAAGAATGTTAAAACTACCACAAAAGTGAACTCATTTCACATGCTAGCAAGGTAATGCTCAAAATCCTCCAAGCTAGGCTTTAATAGTATGCAAACTGAGAAGTTCCAGATGTTCAAGCTGGATTTAGAAAAGGTAGAGGAACCAGAGATCAAATTGCCAACATCCATTGGATCGTAGAAAAAGCAAGAGAATTCCAGAAAAACATCCACTTCTGCTTCATTGACTATGCTAAAGCCTTTGACTGTGTGGATCATAACAAACTGTGGAAAATTCTTCAAGAGATGGGAATCAGTTCAGTTGCTAAGTCGTGTCCAACTCTTTGTGACCCCATGGACTGCAGGACTCCTGGCTTCCCTGTCCTTCACTAATTCCTGGAGCTTGCTCAAACTCATACCCATTGAGTTGGTGAGGCCATCCAACCATCTCATCCTCTGGCATCCCCTTCTCCCCTTGACTTCAATCTTCCCAGCATCAGGGTCTTTTCACATGAGTCAGTTCTTTGCATCAGGTGACTGAAGTACTGGAGCTTCAGCTTCAGCATCAGTCCTTCCAATAAACACTCAGGACTGATTTCCTTCAGAATGGACTGGTTGGATCTCCTTGCAGTCCAAGGGACTCTCAAGAGTCTTCTCCAGTACCACAGTTCAAAAGCATCCTTTCTTCAGTGCTCAACTTTATTTATGGTCCAACTCTCACATCCATAAATGACTACTGAAAAAACCATAGCTTTGACTAGTGGACTTTATTAGCAAAATAATGTTTCTGCTTTTTACTATGCTGTCTAGGTTGATCATAGCTTTTCTTCCAAGGAGCAAGTGTCTTAATTTCATGGCTGCAGTCACCATCTGCAGTGATTTTGGAGCCCCCAGAAATAGTCTGTCATTGTTTCCATTGTTTCCCCATCTATTTGCCATGAAGTAACGGGACCAGATGCCATGATCTTAGTTTTCTGAATGTTGAGTTTTAAGCCAACTTTTTCACTCTCCTCTTTCACTTTCATCAAGAGGCTTTTTAGTTCTTCTTCACTTTCTGCCACAAAGGTGGTGTCATCTGCATATCTGAGGTTATTGATATTTCTCCCAGCAATCTTGATTCCAGCTTGTGCTTCATCCAGCCAAGCGTTTTGCATGATGTACTCTGCATATGGTTTTTCCAGTAGTCGTGTATGGATGTGAGAGTTGGACTGTAAAGAAAACTGAACACTGAATAATTGATGCTTTTGAACTGTGGTGCTGGAGAAGCCTCTTGGGAGTCCCTTGGACTGCAAGGAGATCCAGCCAGTCCATCCTGAAGGAAATCAGTCCTGAATGTTCACTGGAAGGACTGATGTTGAAGCTGAAACTCCAGTACTTTGGCCACCTGATGCAAAGAGCAGACTCATTTGAAAAGACCCTGATTCTGCGATAGGTTGAGGGCGAGAAGAGAAGGGAACAACAGAGGATGAGATGGTTGGATGGCATCACTGACTCAATGGACATGAGTTTAGTAAATTCTGGGAGCTGGTGATGGACAGGGAGGCCTGGAGTGCTGCAGTCCATAGGGTCACAAAGAGTCAGACATGACTGAGCTACTGAACTGAACTGAACTTTGCATGTGTTAAACAAGCAGGCTGACAGTATAAAGCCTTGACGTACTCCTTTCTGAACTTGGAACCAGTCTGTTCTTCTCATGTTGAGTTCTATTGCTTTTTGGCCTGCACACAGATTTTTCAGGAGGCAGGTCAGGTGGTCTGATACTCCCATATCTTTGAGAATTTTCCACAGTTTGCTGTGATCCACACAGTCAAAGCCTTTGGTGTAATCAGTAAAGCAGATGTTTTTCTGAAACTCTCTTGCTTTTTTGATGATCCAGCGGATGTTGGCAATTTGATCTCTGGTTCCTCTGCCTTTTCTAAATCCAGGTGAACATCTGGAAGTTCACAGTTCAGGTACTTGAAGCCTGGCTTGGAGGATTTTGAGCATTACTTTGCTAGCGTGTGAGATGAGTGCAATTGTGCAGTAGTTTGAGCATTCTGTGGCATTGCCTTTCTTTGGGATTGAAATGAAAACTGACCTTTTCCAGTCCTGTGACCACTGCTGAGTTTTCCAAATTTGGTGGCGTATTGAGTGTAGCACTTTCATAGCATCATCGTTTAGGATTTGAAATAGCTCAGCTGGAATTCCACAACCTCCACTAGCTTTGTTCATAGTGATGCTTCCTAAGGCCCACTTGACTTCACATTCCAGGATGTCTGACTCTAGATGTGTGATCACACCATCGTGGTTACTGGGTTGTGAAGATCTTTTTGGTACAGTTCTTCTGTGTATTCTTGCCACCTCTCATCATCTGCTTCTGTTAGGTCCATACCGTTTCTGTCCTTTATCAAGCTCATCTGTGCATGAAATGCTCTCTATTGTTCTCATTGATCGCTGAGGAAGGCTTTCTTATCTCTCCTTGCTATTCTTTGGAACTCTGCATTCATAAGCTTATACTGTTCCTTTTCTCCTTTGCCTTTAGCTTCTCTTCTTTCTCAGCTATTTGTAAGGACTTCTCAGACAACCATTTTGCCTTTTTGCATTTCTTTTTCTTGGGGATGGCCTTGAACACTCCTCCTGTACAATGTCACAAACCTCCATCCACAGTTCTTTAGGCACTCTGAAGAGAAGGGAATACCCGACCACCTGACCTGCTTCTTGAGAAACCTGTATGTAGGTCAGGAAGCAACAGTTAGAATCAGACCTGTAACAACAGACTGGTTTCAGATTGGGAGAGGAGTACATCAAGGCTGTATATTGTCACCCTGCATATTTAACATATATGCAGAGCACATTGTGTGAAATTCCAAGCTGGATTAAGCACCAGCTGGAATCAAGATTGCCAGGAGAAATATCAATAACCTCAGATATGCAGATGACACCACCCTTATGGCAGAAAGTGAAGAGGAGCTAAAGAGCCTCCTGATGAAGGTGAAAGAGGAGAGTGAAAAAGCTGGCTTAAAACTCAATATTCAAAAGAACTAAGATCATGGCATCCGGTCCCATCACTTCATGGCAGATAGATGGGGAAACAGTGGAAACAGTGGCTGACTTTGTTTTCCTGGGCTCCAAAATCACTGCAGATGGTGACTGCAGCCATGAAATTAAAAGATGCTTGCTCTTTGTAAGGAAAGTTATGACCAACCTAGACAGCATATTAAAGAGCAGAGACACTACTTTGTCAGCAAAGGTCCATCTAGTCAAAGCTAAGTTTTTCCAGTGGTCATGTATGGATGTGAGAGTGGGACCATAAAGAAGCCTGAGCACTGAAGAATTGATGCTTTTGAACTATGGTGTTGGAGAAGACTCTTGAGAGTCCTCGGACTGCAAGGATATCCAACCAGTGCATCCTGAAGGAGATCAGTCCTGAATATTTATGGGAAAGACTGATGCTGAAGCTGAAGTTCCAATACTTCAGTCACCTGATGGGAAGAACTGACTCACTGGAAAAGACTCTGATGCTGGGAAAGATTGAAGGCAGGGGAGAAGGGGATGACAGACGATGAGATAGTTGATGGCATCACCAACTCAATGGACCTGAGTCTGAGCACGCTATGGCAGATGGTGAAGAACAGGGAAGCCGGGTGTGCTGCAGTCCATGGGGTTACAAAGAGTTGGACATGACTGAGTGACTGAATGACAGCTCAGAGGTGTGACTGACTCAGTCATCGCTGCTGCTGTTTTTACTTCATTTCAGTCGTGTCTGACATTTTGCAGCTCTATGGACTGCAGCCCACAAGGCTCCTCTGTCCATGGGATTCGCCAGGCAAGAATTACTGGAGTGGGTTGCCATGCCCCGCCTCTGGGGGATCATCCCTGCCCAGGGATCAAACATGCATCTTTTACGTCTCCTACATGGGCAGGTGGGTTCTTTACCACGAATGCCACCTGGGACGCCTGATTAAATCATTAGCCACTGGTGATTCTTCAGCCCCTCTCTGTTGGAGAGCCAGGGCTGAATGTTCCAAGCTTCTGATCCAAGCTTCTTTCTGCGGTCCAGCCTCCATCCTGAAGTTATCTAGGTACTTCATTTAAAAGGTATTTCATTCAAACTAAAGATGCTTATCATTCTGGAAATTCCAACGTTTTTAGGAACTCTGTACCAGTAACCATGCACAAAAGCCAAGTAGCTTTCTTGTCAATTTCTTGTTAATTGAGTCACTACTATCCTGGCAGTTTTAATTCTATTTACATCACTTGGGTGTCATAAAAAACAAATGTGTTTATGAACATATGGTACTTAGAAAGGTACTTGGCACGTAGAAAGACAGCTACCGGTGTTTATTTCTGCCATTATTATTGTTTCTTTTATTTTTATTATCAAAGATCAGATTGCTACAGAGTGGTGAAGCCGCAGTGAAAGCCAGGTCTGTATATTTCCACCAACCCTGGGTCATCCGGCCGGTACTTCCCAGACATTGGGATATCACTGATCAGTCACAAAAGTAACCAGATAAAAATTAAACACATGTGGATGGAGCCAGTGTACTCCATTTTCTGGTAAAAATGACTGAAATCTCTCACCACCATCATTTCTAAAGCAAGGGCATTTTAGCCCCTCAAAGGTAGGAGAAACAGATAATCATAGGATGGAAGAGAGCCCTTTAAATTACAGAAGTGTGGCTTTCTGAGCACTCTCAACATTGCCTTTCTCATTTCCCCACAGAGCAGTGGAGACCTCAGCAGAAGCCAGCCCAGCCTTCTAGCCCAGGTTTCCAGTGTTTCCTGCCCTACCCCCACCAGGGCTTTGGTGGGGGCAGGGAGAGGGGCTATAGCACAGAGGTTTGGGGTGTCAGAGCATATTTCTAAAACAATGTGTTTTCAGAAAATTGTGTGTTGATAAGTAGTTGGAGAAAATTATAATTTTTATATCTGTGTACTTTATATATATATATCTGTTCTTCCCCAGGTAATAGCATACACTGAACAAACCTAAAACAGGATTTCTTGTAACAATAATGTAGTAACAGGCTCGGACGAGCTTATCTCACAATTTATAGGGGATGCATGAAGCCGCAGCTGAGAAACTCCTGGTGTGAATACCAATCTGGGAATAAGCCCATGGGACTCAGACACACCTTGGCGAGCCCTGATTTCTCTCTGCATCCTTCTTGCGGGGGCAACACGCATGGAGCGGGGCTTTCTCTGTATCCAAGCCGAGGCAACAAACCCAGAGGCCGAGCCAGCCTCCAGAGAGCCTGAGGGAACAGATGAAAGGGTTTCTGAGATTGGAGCCTGGTCCCCTGGAGACTGGAGAGGAAAGTCAGGGCTGAGTTCCCAATGAGAAAGAGAGGCAGCCATGCACATCTCAGAAAGCTGGAGTCTGCATGACAGACCAACGTGAGTTGGAGTCAGCTTTCTGCCGCTTCCTACCTCTGAGTCTCAGCTTCCACATCTGTATAATGGGCTGCTAATGTTAATCTGGGAGGCCTCAGCCTGCAGCACCCTGAAGCAGGATTTCTTTTCTTTTCTTTTTTTTTTTTTTTAGCTTTACTTGTTTGTCTATTTTGATGTGGACCATGTTTAAAGTCCTCATTGAGTTTGTTACAATATTATTTCTGGTTTTGGTTTTGGGGCCTTGAGGCATGTGGGGTCTTAGCTCCCTGATCAGGGATCGAATCGGCACCCCTTGTGCTGGAGGGTGATGTTTTAACCACTGGACCACCAAGGAAGTCTCTTGAGGCAGGATTTCAGTTTCCCAGCCAGAGACAAGTCAGGCGGTGGTAGCGAGAGTGCAGAATGCTTGTCACTATACCACGCGGGCCAGTGGCCAGTGATGAGGCCCTGGCCCGTGGACTTTGTAGACGTGAGTTTTAATGAAGAAATGGAAAGTAGTGAAATGGATAAAGCGCTTATTAGGAGGAAAAAGAGTACATGTGAATAGACACAAGCCAGTGGACTCAGAGAGGAGTCACGCCCTCAGTCATTTGAATCATTTCGTGGTCTTGATGAAGTAGCTAAGTCACATCTGACTCTTTTGCGACCCCATTGACTGTAGCCCGCCAGGCTCCTCTGTCTGTGGGACTTCCGAGGCAAGAATATTGGAGTGGGTTGCCATTCCCTTCTCCAGGGGATCTTCCTGACTCAGGAATCGAACCTGAGTCTCCTGTGTTGCAGGCAGATTCTTTACCGCTGAGCCACCTGGGAAGCTGCCGGGGACCAGCCCCGGTGGATCCAGGGATATTCAAAGCGGGGACAGAGCGGGCGAGATAGGACAGGATAGGAGAGAACAGGATAGCTCAGGAAAGAATAGTATAGTAGGAAATTAGTGGAAGAAAAGAGGGCTGAATGACTTGGTTTACGGGGAAAACCAATAAAACCTCAAGACAAGAGGTTTGCACCATCTACGTAGGCCACCGGCGTCCGTTTGAATATCGGAGAGTGCCCCGCCCTGGGCTCTCTCTCCTACAGATCTTAGCAGCCGGGACAGGTAAGTAGACGTGGTGAGCCTCCCCGCCCCAGATGGGAATTCAGCCGAAAAAAGGAGAAAGGGGAGAAAAAGAATGACATGGGAAGCCCAGCATCGGTGTAAAGCTCCAAGAGGGAAAAAGAGGGAAAAAAGGGAAGGGGGAAAAAGGGGAAAAAGGGGGAAATCTAACGTTGGCGTAAGGCTCCAAGAGAGCGTTTATTGTTCAGAATCAACTTATATACCCCAAATTATACATAATAGAATATGCAGAGTTACACAGAAGTAGCAGTCCCGACCCTCAAGGCTTTCTTTTTTGCATATTCTCCTGTTACAAAAGTCTCAGGTGGTTTACACTATCTTCTGGCCAAGAGGCCTATTAGCATTTTTATGGCTCTCTCCTGATGAAGTTTTTGTTAACCAGAAGACTTATCTGTGTTAATCTTTCCAAAGTCTGAATGCCACTCTCAGAAAACACTAAATAAGAATACAGCAGTTTGTAATAAAAGGAAGTACAGTGATTTATAGCAAAGGAAAAGTAACTTACTCAAAAGTTCAGTATTGCTAATATCAAAACTACTACATATCCCTTTTTCCATATCCCAATTACATAGATCACATCTTCCCGGGTGCCTGAGAGATAAGAAATAAGGAGGTCTGGCAGCAATCATTGAGTCAACCATGAAATCCTGTCACCAATATACATTTGAAAAGACTCTAAAACTTTAAGATACTTTGAGGCTTTTTGTGCCTCCCACATTTGGGAGGTTGTGAGCAATTCACAAACTTGCAGAAAATTAGGAGAACCTGTCAGGCAGGCTAGAGCATTATCAAAGGGGGGTTGGGCTGAAATGGGAAGACAGACAAATTCTTATTTTGGGGGGCGCATGTTCAGGAAAAACCAGGGAGAAATCCGATGACTCAAATTGCCCTGCCATCTGAGTTTGCCACGTGACCCTGTCACGGGTGGGATTCCTCACACTGGCTCCCGACAGGAAGCCCCTTGAATCACTTACGAGGGGCATCTTTTCCTGGTTTCCTGTGACCAGTCCTCTTGCTTTGTCTGGCTCAGCATCCTGCTGCTGCCAGTACAGCAGGGTCCTCCCAAGTGTGTGTTTTTTAGCCAAGATGGAGTTTAGTGAAGAGGCCTCTGGGTTGGTTGACCTCACCTACTGTGGAGGCCCCCTCCCTTCTGACTCCAAAGAGCCTTTCTGCATGCGTATAGTTGGGAAGTTCTCCTTAACCTCAGAGTTGAGAAATATGTGGTCTCATATCTGGGAAGGGCTCAGCCCCCTCTTGCCATTTTGTCTTGGGGTATCAGTCCACAGGGATGGACTCCAGTGGCTCAGCCTGGGTCTCAGCTGTTTCCTGCCTCAGTATTAAGTTGAATCATGTGCGTGAGTGTGCGCTCAGCCATGTCTGACTCTTTGCAGCCCCATGGACTGTAGCCCACCACACTCCTCTGTCCATGGAATTTTCCAGGCAAGAATACTTGAGTGGTTTGTCATTCCCTTCTCCAGGGGATCTTCCCAACCCAGGGATCGAACCTGAGTCTCTTGTGTCTCCTGCATTGGCAGGCAGATTTTGTGCCACTGCACCACCTGGGGAGCCTAAGTTGAGCTGCCATTTTTAATAGGTCCAAAAAAAAACAATTCATAATTAAAAAAAAAAAAAGACTTTAATAAGCACTAGTGACCATGTGAAAAAAAAAAAACTGGAACTGTATGATTTGTGGGGATGGAACATGGTACAGCCACTTTGGAAAACAGTTTGGCAGTTCCTAGCAATTTTAAACATGGATTTACCATGCCTGCGTGCTTAGTCGTTCAGTCATGTCTGACTCTTTGCAACCCCATGGACTGTAGCCCTCCAGGCTCCCCTGTCTGTGGGGATTCTCTAGGCAAGGACACTGGAGTGGGTTGCCATGCCCTCCTCCAGGGGGTCTTGCCAGCCCAGGGATCCAACCCAGGTCTCTTATGTCTCCTGCAGTGGCAGATGGGCTCTAGCAAATCAAATTTGACAATATATATATAAAGAATAAAACCTTGTGACTAAGTGTGGTGTGTGCTAGATATTCAGGACTGACTTAAGATTTGAAAAGTCAATAAATGGAATTTGCTATATTAAGGAATTAACAAAAGGAAAATTAAGAGGACTTCCATGGTGGCCCAGTGGTTAAGAATTCACCTTGTCGTGCAGGAGACACTGGTTCCATCCCGGCAAGGGAACTAAGATCTCATGAGCAGAAAACAACTTAAGCCTGAGTCCCGCGCCTACGGAAGCCCATGTGCCCGGGAGCCCCCATGCCACAACGAGAGAGTCTATGTGTCATACGGACTCCCCGAAAGAGACACTGTCATCATACGAAAGACCCACACGATGCAATGAAGATCCCACGTGCCACAACTAAGATGGACACAGCCAAATAAAGAAATACTCTTTCAAAAAAGGCAAATTAAACGAACTTCTCAGTTGATGCAGAAAAGCATCTGACAAAATTCAATATCCATTCCTAATAAAACAATCTTCATCAAATCAGGAATAGAAGGAAATTTTTCTAACCTGATAAAAGGTGTCTACCAAAAAAACCTACAAATAACAGCACCCTTAATGGTGACAGACTGAGTGCTTCTCTTCTTAGATGGGAAATGAAGCAAGGTGTCCACACTCTTCACATCCATCCATCATCCTGCCTGAAGTTCTCTTCAAGGCAGTAAAGAAGGGGAAAAAAATTAAAGTCGTATAGATTGTAAAGGAGGAAGTAAAACCAACATTACTTGCTGACTGCATGATGATCTCAATAGAAAGTCCTAAAGATTTTGCAAAGGAATCCTTAGGAATCCTCAAAGAAGCTACTAGAAGTAATAAGTGAGATTAACAAGGTTCATATACAAAAATGAATTGCATCTCTATAAACTAGGTTTTTCCAGGAGTCATGTATGGATGTGATTGTTGGACCATAAAGAAGGCTGTGTGCCAAAGAATTGATGCTTTCAAATTGTGGTGCTGGAGAAGACTCTTAAGAGGCCCTTGGACTGCAAGCAGATCAAACCAGTCCATCCTAAAGGAAATCAGTCCTGAATACCCACTGGAAGGACTGACGCTGAAGCTGAAACTCCAATATCTGGCCACGTGATGCAAAGAGCCAACTCATTGGAAAAGGCCCTGTTGCTGGGAAAGATTGAAGGTGAGGGGAGAAAGGGGAGGCAGAGATGAGATGGTTCGATAGCATCACCGACTAGTAGACATGAATGTGAGCAGACTCCAGAAGACAGTGAAGGACAAGGAAGCCTGTCGTACTACAGTTCATGGGGTTGCAAAGAGTCAGACACAACTGAGTGACTGAAAAATAACAAACAACAAAACTAGGAACAACTCTTTGGAAGCTAAAGTTAATTAATGCCACCACTATAGCATCAAAAATGTGAAATTCTTCAGGATAAGTTTAGCAAAAAGTATTTAAGACCTCTGAGAACTATAAAATATTGCTGAAAGAAATCAAAGAAGGCATGAATAAGCGGGAAGATAAACCACATTTATGAGTCAGACGTTCAATATTGTTAAGATGTCAGCGCTGTCCACATTGATCTATAGATTCAGTTCAATCCCAATTAAAACCTCAGAAGGACTTTTTTGCAGAAATTTATAAGGCGAGTATATAATTCATATGGAAAAGCAAAGGATGTAGAAGAGCAAAAATCATTTTGAAAAAGACCAAAGTTGAAGACCTACATTGCTTGATTTTAACATGCATTATAAGGTTACAGTAATCAAGACAGTATCACTTTGGTATTGACATGAACATAGACATTTAGATCAATGGAACAGAATAGAGGGTTGAGAAATAGGCCCACATATGTATGATGAATTGATTTCCAGCGGCGTTGCCAAGGCAATTCCACGGGGGAATGGACAACCTTTTCATAAAATAGTTCTAAAACGACTGGATGGCTACATGCAAAATAAATAAATAAGTAAAAGAAACTTGGCTCAGTGCAACTCAGATACAAAAATTATTCAAAAGAGATCATAGACCTAAAGGCAAGAGCTGAAATTATAAAATGTTCAGGAGAGAAATTAGAAAAAAATCTCTATTGGCTTGAATTTCACAAAAGTTCAAAAAATATGATGTAGAAAATAACAAACTGTAAAAGATCACATCAGTTAGTTGGATAAGATCAAAATTCAATTACTCTGTTCTTTAAGATACACTTAAGATATGCTTAAGTGTATCTATCTTCTTCCTTGGAAGAAAAGCTATGTCAACCTAGACAGCATATTAAAAAGCAGAGACATTACTTTGCCGACTAAGGTCTGTCTAGTCAAGGCTATGGTTCTTCCTGTGGTCATGTATGGATGTGAGAGTTGGACTGTGAAGAAAGCTGAGCACCGAAGAATTGATGCTTTTGAACTGTGGTGTTGGAGAAGACTCTTGAGAGTCCCTTGGACTGCAAGGAGATCCAACCAGTCCATCCTGAAGGAAATCAGTCTTGAATATTCATTGCAAGGACTGATGCTGAAGCTGAAACTCCAATACTTTGGCCACCTGATACAAAGTGCTAACTCATTTGAAAAGACCCTGATGCTGGGAAAGATTGAGGATGGGAGAAGAAGGGGACGACAGAGGATGAGATGGTTGGGTGGCATCACCAACTTGATGGACATGAGTTTGAGCAGGCTCCAGGAGCTGGTGATGGACAGGGAAGCCCAATGTGCTGCAGTCCATGGGGTCACGAAGAGCTGGACACAACTGAGCGACTGAACTGATGAAAATGAGAAGCCACACCACAAACCGAGAGGAAATATTTAGAGAACACATAGCCAGCAAAAGTTTTTTTATCTGGAATATATGAAGAATTCTTACAACACAATAATTTAAAACCATAAAAACAAACTTTAAATAGGCAAAAGAACTAAACATACATCAAAGAAGATATTTGGATGGCAAGTAAACATGTGCAAGGATACACATGAT
>SJXQ01006870.1:0-77311 GCA_006408695.1 Aepyceros melampus
CTGAATGTGGGTCAAGAAGCAACAGAACTGGACACAAAACAAATGACTGGTTCCAAATAGGAAATAGGAAAAGGAGTACATCAAGGCTGTAGAATATCACTCTGTTTATTTAACTTCTATGCAGAGTACATCATGTGAAATGCTGGGCTGGATGGAGCACAATCTGCAATCAAGATTGGTGGGAGAAATATCGACAACCTCCGATATGCAGATGGTATCACTTTAATGGAAGAGAGTGAAGAGAAATTAAAAAGCCTCTTGATAAGAGTGAAAGAGGAGAAGGAAAAAGGTGGCTTGAAATTCAATATTCAAAAAACTAAAATCATGGCATCCAGTCCCATCGCTTCATGGCAAATAAAAGGGAAAAAGTGGAAGCAGTGGTGGATTTTATTTTCTTGGGTTCCAAAATCACTGTGGATGGTGACTTCAACCATACAATTAAAAGATGGTTGCTCTTTGGAAGGAAAGCTATGCAAAACCTGGACAGCATATTAAAAAGCATAGACATCACTTTGCCAACAAGGGTCCATATGGTCAAAGCTATTGTCTTTCCAGTAGTCATGTATGGATATGAGAGTTGGACCATATTTTTTTAAAAAAGAAAGAAAGCTGAGCACCAAAGAATTGATACTTTCAAGTTGTGGTGTTGAAGACTCTTGAGAATCCTTTGGACTGCAAGGAGATCAAACCAGTTGATCCTAAAGAAAATCACTGGAGCTGATTATACAGAGTGAAGTAAGCCAGAAAGAAAAACACCAATACAGTATACTTACACATATATATGGAATTTAGAATGATGGTAATGATAAACCTGTACGCAAGACAGCAAAAGAGACACAGATGTATAGAACGGCCTTTTGGACTCTGTGGGAGAGGGAGAGGGTGGGATGGGTTGGCAGAGTGGCAGTGTAACATGTGTGATATCATAAGTGAAACGAATCGCCAGTCTAGGTTTGATGCAGGATGCAGGATGCTTGGGACTGATGCACGGGGATAATCCAGAGAGAGGGTGTGGGGCGGGAGGGGGGAGGTGGGGGTCGGGATTGGGAGTTCATGTACACTCGTGGCTGATTCATGTCAATGTATAGCAAAANAACACTCGTGGCTGATTCATGTCAATGTATAGCAAAACGAATACAGTATTGTAAAGCAAAACAAACTAAAAAATAAAAATCAATATAGTTAAAAAAAAATCAACCCTGAATATTCATTGGAAGGATTGTTGCTGAAGCTCCAATACTTTGGCCCCTTGATGTGAAGGGCTAAACATCCCCGTGCACCAGTCCCAAGCATCCTGTATCCTGTATCAAACATAGACTGGCGATTCGTTTCTTACATGATAGTATACATGGTGCCAAGAAGGTACTTCCCATCCATTACTTTGTGCCTTGAAGGTGCAAGTGAGAGGAATACATATCCCCACTTATGAATCTTGACATGACATGCTCAGAGCCTAAGGAGAAGCTGTAAGAGGCTTTGGAAGAGTCCACCATTTCTATTACTATTACTTTTGCCCTCTATCATGAGAATGGGCACTTTCCACCTAGGAGCTGGTCTACTGGTATGGCTCCCAGACATGCAGGTAGCCTAGCAGAATATGGCCAGAGCCATAGACACTTTGCACCATGCATATAATATGATAATAAGTAAACAATTGTTATTTTAAGCTACCATGTTTAGGGAGTTGCTTGTTGCCACAGCAAAATTGACTACTATACTACTTTGCATACATACTAAGTCACTTCAGTCATGTCAGACTCTTTGCAACCCTAAGGACCATAGCCCACCAAGTTCCTCTGTCTGTGGGATCCTCCAGACAAGAATACTAGAGTGAGTTGCCATGCTCTCCTCTAAGGGATCTTCGTGTCCCAGGGATTGAACCCACATCTCTTGTGTGCTGAATTGGCAGGTAAGGTTCTTTACCTCGAGTACCACCTGGGAAGCCCTATGCCCCTTTACATGATGTTTAATGATAATTAATATTTATCTACCAACTAAATGGATACTACAGGGTACAGACCTGTTCAAGTATGTATTCTCATGTGATGTGCATATGGGAATAAAATCTCTAAAAGAAAAACCACAGCCTGAAACATTTCAAATATTTAAAGATTTAATCCTGAGTACTTTCATCCAGTCCCCACTGATTTAATTGCTGATTTATGGAATGATAATAAAATAATTACATGAATGCTTTTTTTTTTTCTGAACTCAAATTATTCTGTTTCCTTCCCAAATTCAGGAATCAAATAGACTTAGATACCAAAGTGTTACTTGTACTATTTGGGGAGGGAACTGGCAACCTGGTCCAGTATTTTTGCCTGAGAATCCTATAGATAGAGGAGCCATGGGGTCACAAAAAGTTAGGCACAACTGATCAACTAATCTACACATACTTGCACTATTACACCTTTTATTAGATATTAATTTTATTTTTGCCTTTTAAAATTAATTAATACATTTATTATTTTAATTTATTTATTATAATTGGAGGCTAATTACTTTACAATATTGTAGTGGTTTTTGCCATACATTGACATGAATCAGCCATGGGTGTACATGTGTTCCCCATCCTGAACCTCACTTCCACCTCCCTCCCCATCCCATCCTTCAGGGTCATCCCAGTGCACCAGCCCTGAGCACCCTGTCTAATGCATCAAACCTGGACTGGTGATCTGTTTCACATATGATAATATACATGTTTCAATGTTATTCTCTCAAATTATCCCACCCTCGCCCTTTCCTACAGAGTCCAACAGGCTGTTCTATGCATCTGTGTCTCTTTTGCTAGCTCGCATATCAGGTCATCATTACCATCTTTCTAAATTCCATATATATGCATTAGTATACTGTATTGCATACCTTTTATTAGATATTAAAGAAATATTCATTCTTTCCCCTCTCTATCCCTCTCTCTATGTCTCTCCAAACAATATTAGAGAAAGTTGTAAAATTCAGTTCCTGTCTCGATCGTGGAAATCTGGAAAGCACTTTCTTTAACAGGAAAGGGGCAGATAAACTATGAAATTGTCTTTTCTTGAACCTATTGGAGAGTGGAGATCTCAGAGTGACCATCTATTCTGAAATCTAAGGCGAGTCAGGTGCATCCAGTAAGAGTCAGGGGCTTGAAGAAGTGTTTTCTTGGGGGACTATCATGGGAGAAAGGTCATGTCAACATTCATCAGGCAAGATTTCAGGTAAAATCTTGTTGTTGCTCAGTTGCTAAGTCATGTCTGACTCTTTGTGACCCCGTGAACTGCCACATGCCAAGCTTACCTGTCCTTCACTATCTCTGCAAGCTTGCTCAAAAACTCATGTCCCTTGAGTCAGTGATGCCATTCAACCATCTCATCCTCTGTCACTTCCTTCTCCTCCTGCCCTCAATCTTTCAGCATCAAGGTCTTGTCCAAGAAGTCAGCTTTTCTCATCAGGTGGCCAAAGGATTGGCGCTTCAGCTTCAATATCAGTTCTTCCAATGGATATTGAGGGTTGACTTCTGTCAGGATTGACTGATTTAATCTCCTTGCTCCCCCAGGGACTCTCAAAAGTCTCCAGCACCACAAGTCAAAAGCATCAATTCTTTAGTGCTCAGTCTCCTTTATGGTTCTACTCTCACATCTGTACATTACTACTGAAAATACTATAGCTTTGAGTATAGGACCTTTGCTGGCAATGTGATGTTTCTGCTTTATAATATGTTATCTAGGTTTGTCAGAGCTTTCTTTCTAAGAAGGAAGTGTCTTTTAATTTCATGGCTGCCGTCACCATCTGGGGTGGTTTTTGAGCCCAAGAAAATAAATAAAAATCTTAGAGACTATTTAAAGATCAAGTGTGGATTGACTACCATGAGAATATAGAATTCCAGGAAAGGTTATAATATTTCATTGCAATTCTCAGTTAACTATGCAAATGGTGAGAGAATGTTTCATTGTGCACTTAAAGCCCTTGGATACAGAGATCAAGATATGGTAGTTGAAAACTGAGCTTTGAAATGTCAGAAATGATAGGAATAAAGATGACATGGGTGGGACATATGCACCATTTAATATAGTTACTAATATCAATGTATAGATATTTATGTATTTTTCTCTACAGATATCCACTTCCTGCACCATTTTACAAGTGTGGATTGACTACCATGAGAATATAGAATTCCAGGAAAGGTTATAATATTTCATTGCAATTCTCAGTTAACTATGCAAATGGTGAGAGAATGTTTCATTGTGCACTTAAAGCCCTTGGATACAGAGATCAAGATATGGTAGTTGAAAACTGAGCTTTGAAATGTCAGAAATGATAGGAATAAAGATGACATGGGTGGGACATATGCACCATTTAATATAGTTACTAATATCAATGTATAGATATTTATGTATTTTTCTCTACAGATATCCACTTCCTGCACCATTTTGCCAAAACATTATTTTCTTCATTGTTTTAGTGCTTTTGTCAAAAATCAGTTGAGCAGATATGACTCATGTATGTCTATTCATGACTCTATTCTCCTCCTCCATAAGTTTCTGTGTGCATGTGTGCTAAGTCCCTTCTGTAGTGTCTGACTCTTTGCAACCCCATATACTATAGCCTGCCAGGCTCCTCTGCCCATGGGGATTCTCCAGGCAAGAATATTGGTTGGATCCCTGGGTCAGGAAGATCCCCTGGAAGAGGGCATGGCAACCTACTCCAGTATTCTTATCTGGTGAATCCCACAGACAGAGAAGCCTGGCAGGCTACATGGTCTGTAGGGTCACAAAGAGTCGGACACAACTGAAGGGACTTAGCATGCATGCTAAATGCCAAATTAAGATAAAAGAAAGATACCAAATAGACAACCTAAATTTCTACATCAAGGAACNGACTCTTTTGTTGACCATGATGGCTACTCCATTTCTTCTGAGGGATTCCTGCCCACAGTAGTAGATATAATAGTCATCTGAGTTAAATTCACCCATTCCAGTCCATTTTAGTTCGCTGATTCCCAGAATGTCGACGTTCACCCTTGCCATCTCTTGTTTGACCACTTCCAATTTGCCTTGATTCATGGACCTGACATTCCAGGTTCCTATGCAATATTGCTCTTTACAGCATCGGATCTTGCTTCTATCACCAGTCACATCCATAACTGGGGATTGTTTTTTCTTTGGCTCTATCCCTTCATTCTGTCTGGAGTTATTTCTCCACTGATCTTCAGTAGCATATTGGGCACCTATTGACCTGGGGAGTTTCTCTTTTGCTATCCTATCATTTTGCCTTTTCATACTGTTCATGGGGTTCTCAAGGCAAGAATACTGAAGTGGCTTGCCATTCCCTTCTTCAGTGGACCACATTCTGAATGCTGGCTGTAGAGCGATTCTTGCGGGTGGTGGTAGTGGCCATTGTCGTGGTGGTCTCCATGACAGTAGTGGACATTTCTGGTGGCATGGAGGTCGTCTGCATTGTTCCCAAGATTGATGGGACTTCTCCCACCAGCCGGACACTTCCATTGATTTTAATATTGGGGTTGTTCTCAGCCGCCATGTTCAGGACTTTCAAATCATCATAATAGAGCCCAGAAAGTTGGCCTTGGAAGAGGCGTCCTTTGTCCTTTCCGCCAATAGCTATTTGCGCCTGGGTGTTGAAGATGGTTAACTGCCGGCCTTTTTCCTGCAGCCACTCTTCTACAGGCTGGTTATATTTGAAGGGGATTTTCTGTTTTACCATTTGGAAGCGTTCATTATCAGTGTTGCCTGTGGGATAGTGCTCGTTCACCGGCCAGTTGTCCACCTGCAGTGTGGCATTGCCACCATTCCTGGTGAAGTGCACCACGTGGTATTTGCCATCATTCACCGGTGTCCTCTCCTCTTTGATGGAGATGTCAACTGTGCCAATATTGAAGACAACTCCGATCTTCCCCTGTTCCACATGAAGGGCACTGGGCTTGAGGCTGTGTTGAAAGTGGATGACATCATTTCATTTATTTAGTTTATTGAGGTGTAATTACTTTTGGGGGCTTCCCAGTTACTGCAGTGGTAAAGAATCTGCCTGCCAATGCAGGAGAAGCAAGAGATGTGGGTTTGATCTCTGGGTTGGGAAGAAATACCTTAGAGTAGAAAACGGCAACCCATTCCAATATTCTTGCCTGGAAAACCCCATGCACAGAGGAGACTGGTGGGCGACAGTTCACAACATTGCAAAGAATTAGGCAGGACAGAGGACACACACACACACACACACACACAGTTGATTGACAATAATGTATTAGTTTCAGGCATACGACACAGTAATTAAAAATTTTTACAGATTATACTCCTTCTTAGTTGAAAAATATTGGCTACAGTCCGTGGGCCATACAATACATTATACACTGGTTTGTTCTCTATGTCTGTGAGTCCGTTTCTTTTTTTTGTTATATTAACTAGTTTGTTTAATTTTTTAGATCCCAAGTAAAATGATACTTGAGTATCAAATGATAACACAGAGTATTTGCCTTTATCTGACTTATTTAACTTAGCATATTACTCTCCAGGTCCATCCATTTTATTGAAAATGGAAAAATTCATTCTTTTTTATGGCTGAGTAATATTCCATTGTGTGTGTGTGTGTGTGTGTGTACACTTTGTCAGCTGTATCCCTTATTACAGTAATTTAACCATAATTATACCGAATTATGGAATTCCTCATAAGGAGTGGAAGAGGTTTCTTTTGGAGATTGAGGGCTGTCTTTTTAGGTTCTTTGATTTTTTGCTCTTTTGTTCCACTTAGTTTGTTCCTTTCTCCTTTCCCTGTCCCATCACATTTCCTTACCTTGGGATTTTCTATCCATTAATGGATTTCATTTCAGTTAATGGATTTTCCTAGTTGGTTCAATAATCCTCACTGTTTCCATACTACTGTACTGTGCGCAGTAACTTAGCTGTCGCTCAGTCATGCCTGACTCTGACTCCTGCCAGGCTCTTCAGCCCATGGGATTTTCCAGGCAAGAATATTGGAGTCAGGTGCCTATTCCTACCCCAGGTTCCATACTACAAATTCTCCCACCAACTGACCCAAATTTTTGCCTTCTGTTAGTCTGATTTTCTTAAATGATAGGATTTAGACTTTCTGGAAGAGGAGATGAAGTACATATTCTTTAAATAAATTTTCCAAAGTAGTAATTATTTTAAGCTTTGATAGAAGTTGGAGTAAACCACGGCAATGATTCAGTGCTTTGATGTTGAGAAGAAACAATGATTTGGTAGGAAAGGAGAAACTAACAGAATTCAGGATGATACTGCAATCAAAGAAAAATCAGAAATGTGGAAAGTATATTTAAAGTTATGAGTTACTAGAATGATGTAGGTTAAAACTGGCTCATATGTAAGACTTTTAAATATTCCCCAGCCTGCTTTTGGACTTTGTTTCTCCATATTAAAATGGTGCTTCTTGATGTAAAAATGAAGGCATCTAACTAATTTGGCCAATGTTCTAAAGTTGGCTTAGACTACACCAAATTTTTTTCCCAACAAGCATTTTCACAAGGGCTCATTGGCTTCTAATATAGTCTTGCTGTGAAACTGTTTCATGAACCATTTTGTTGAGCCAGATCACATACAGAATCCATTTCCTGTGAGCATCATGGCTGAGAGACCTCCTTGCAAGCCAATCTTCCAGTTAAATGCTCCAAATTACCAGTTAATTGCTCCAGCCTGATGCAACTGGCTTATGCATCTTCCAGATACTAAGTCAGAAGGAAATAGTGTGGATAACTGCAAATTATCCAGTGGATTTCAAACCATTTATTTAGCTAATCAAATATTGAACATATTTAGCATTTACCCAAATGTACCTGAATTGACAAAACTCACATTCTCAGAACTGTATTTTTTCTCATTAAGCAGCATATACAGTGATTAATAAACCTAAATTATGAAGTCAACATTTTAATTGCTAATGTACTTGGATGCTTCTAGTAAAATTTGGTTTTATTCAATTTATTTTGCATATCCTAATGTATTTTATGAAAGAGACACACCTGTGTCATCAATTACAAAAGAAATATGCATGCAAAACAAAGTAGAGTCCATCAGTGTGGATTATTGGTGGCCAAATTATTATCTGTGTTTTAAAAGGACTACCCCACAAAATAATATCTTTAACCTAATCATTAAAGGGCATATTCAAAATGTCTTTATGTGCCTTATCCAGACTTGGAAATGAATGCAAACCTGCCTTATTAAATAACAATATAACTATATAGCTTTAATGAAATTGAAAAAATAAAGACTTTTGAATAATAATAGGTCACTCATGCAGAATAATTCATGCACAATACAGGATTCCAATTGGGGACTGATTTAATACTGATGTTAATGAAGTGCCAGAAGGGAGTGAGTAATAGGGTGAAATTCTTTTGTAGCAATTTTCAGGAGAAGGATTTTCTTCAGGGGGGTAATAGAACTTCTTAGAAATTTCAATTGCAGCAATTTTTTTTGGGTGGGAGCGTTTGATTGAAAAGACAGAGAGGAAAAGATGAGAAGTAAGGTTGAGTAAGGAGGAAACTTATTATCTTGCTTCTTTGTGAAAAAAAAAATTTGCTCATGTAGTAGAAAATGAAACTGACTAAATGTTAAAATGAAATGAGCCTACCTTGTACATTTTCCAAGCTGAACAAAATACAAACAATAGTAACAATAAAGAATAAAGATGTTTTGTGAATTTAACCAGTTAATGATCTTGTGTTCCTTTAATATATCCTTTTAAAAAAATGCCATCCTCAAGGTAACAACTTTGAAATATTGTGGAATTTAAATCATAAGTAAAATAAAAATGCATCTTATCATTGCAGTTAAAGATATCATTTTCCAAAAGGATTGTAGCAACAAGAAAGTACCATTTCAAGGGATTGAATGTATTTCATGGAAGTAGCGGTCTTACTCTCACTACCATCTTTACTTTAGAAAACAGTCTTCAAAACTATACACATGATATTTCATCTATTCTAGAAACAACACTGACTTATTCGATATGGTTACCTGCTTATTGCAGCTGTACACTATTTACCAAATTTGCCAACTGCAGAATATTTACAGGACAGTAAAAGTCCTAAAGCAGAAGGCTGGATGGCTTAATAGAGCATAATTTTTATGTATTTCAGAAGACGCTAATGTTACTACTCAACATGGCTGTTTTAATATTTGAGAAATGGGAGACTTTACCTTTCGCCCTCTCATTCCAATTTAAAAATCTAATCTGCAACACATTTCTTCTTTCCTATCATTTTGAGATGCCCATTTCTGTGCCTGTTTGTGGATATGAGGTTGTTAACATTCCCCAAGGCTATAAAGAATAAAATATTTTAAATTCATCTTTTGAAAGTAAAAATGCTTTTCCTGTTTGTATAAATTTTGCCAGAGTCTTTTCCATTCTGGTATCATCTTGTTTCTGCCATTTTAATGTCTATAAGTTGTCATTTTGCTAATAAGTCTCCTTCGATGTGAAATCTTCAACACTGCCTGCAGAATGAAGTTTAGTCAGATTGACAAACTACATTCTCTGAAATCTGTCCCTTTGCCCCTATTTGCCACTAAACTTCTACTTAGAAATGCTACTCTAGCCAGAATGGTTTGTTCACCATGTAAAAACAAAGACATTTTCCATGTTTTGTCTTTACTCATGTCCCTCTCACTCCTTCTGCTCTCTTTCTACAGAAATACTAGCTGGCTCTACATGAGTTCATGTTAAGTCGCTTCAGTCAGGTCCCATGGACTAGAGCCCTCCAGGCTCCTCTGTCCATGGGATTCTCCAGGAAAGACTATTGGAGTAGGTTGTCATGCCCTCCTCCAAAGTATCTTCCCCACCCAGGGATCAAACTGAAACTTGGCAGGTGTGTTCTTTACTTCTAGGGCCAGGTCTAGATCAAATGTTATTTCTTCCAAAAAGCTGTTTCTAACACCTCTGTAAAACAAAGTCACTTTCTTTTCTGAATTCCTTTAGCAATGTTTGTACCTTTCAAATTACACAAATCAATATGATGTATTTACCTCTAAAATGGGACCAGAAGCATTTTGTCACTGTAGGTCAGAGCATGGACTCAGGAGCCCAGCTGTCTGGGTTCAAATACTGACTGTGGAATTATTTAGGTGTGTGGGTTTGGGCAACTTGAACACCCTGAGGTTCAGTTTCCCCATCTCCAAAAATGATATCTAATTGCTCCAACTTGAGAAAATTTGATGTGTCTGAAACACATAGAACAGAAACTTGACCATCATGGTTGAGCTTAAATAATGTTTAGATTATAGCTTACAAGTTACAGAATTAAGATAGAAATTCAGGTCTGCTGC
Source organism: Aepyceros melampus (assembly GCA_006408695.1). NCBI lineage: Eukaryota > Metazoa > Chordata > Mammalia > Artiodactyla > Bovidae > Aepyceros > Aepyceros melampus. Next base: position 10,299 of record SJXQ01006870.1, read on the forward strand.
TTCAGTCATGTCTGACTCTGTGCGACCCTATAGATGGCAGCCCACCAGACTCCTCTGTCCATGGGATTTTCCAGGCAAGAGTATGGACTGGGTTGCCATTGCCCTCTCTGAAATTCAGGTCTTTATGAGTCAAAATTACATATTTGTTGCACAATGCTATCCTTTCTGCTTTCATGGCACTACTCAGCATCAGCCAAGGTTGTGTATTTTGAGGCCAAAGTGTGTTTATTTTGCCTTCCACTGGTTCTATCATTATATTTTACTTATAACAAGTGCTCAATAAATATATCATGGATGACTCAATACACATAAACTAATCAAATAATTCTAACTATTGGCAGCTTCTATGAAATAAAATCCAATCATAGAAAATTGAAATCCAAAGTATTATTTTCAGAATTTATGACATATTTAGGCAGCAAATACTATCTGAGATCATGTTGTTTATAAGCAACTTATTGCAAGAGCAATAAATTATTTTGTGGTTCAGTCATTCAGTCGTATCTGACTCTCATGATTCCATGGCCTGTACTCCTCTGTCCATGGAATTCTCCAGGCAAGAATCCTGGAGTGGGTTGCCATTTCCTTGTCCAAGGAAAGAAACATTACTGTGACCTGGATTCAGACTGAGGTTTCTATGGCCGCAATGCAGAGTACTAACAACTGTACGATCACAGTGTGCCACTGTAAAACTTATTTATTAGGGGCCCTCTCTCTAGCAACTGCCGATCTACAGTCAGTCTGGTTAGGTAACTAACTAATCTGAAATAGGTAGTTAAGCACCCACCCCCTTTTCTAGATAAACAGGACCACAGTCATTCTCATAAAACATATTGTAAAGATTTCTTTCAAGTTGAAGTTTACAGACTTTTTATGGCAGACTCTCTTTCTATCAGGTGATCTGCTTCTCTACTTATGGCTTTCCCAATCTCTTGATAATTGGTGATACATTTATTGTGTACACACCTGATAGAAGGGAGACTAGTGAGGTAGTCAGGTTTCTCTTGGCATAGGTGGAGAAGTGATGCTGGGAGACAGGAGGAGAACAGTCAGGTTCTCTTAGTCATGATGAATCGTTCATTTGTACTTGCTATCACATTGGCCATACACACCTGATAGAAGGGAGACTAGTGAGGTAGTCAGGTTTCTCTTGGCATAGGTGGAGAAGTGATGCTGGGAGACAGGAGGAGAACAGTCAGGTTCTCTTAGTCATGATGAATTGTTCATTGTACTTGCTATCACATTGGCCAAAAAGTTTGATCAGATTATTCTATAAGATCTTATGGAAAAGCTCAAGTGAACTTCTTGGCAATACTTTAAGAATTCCACTTGAGAAGCACTGCCACATTGTCTGATAATGAAGCTTGCGAGCACTTACAGGATGATCATATCTTTCTGGCATATATTTTTGGAAAAAGATACCCCCCAAAGAGAAGGTTAGAGATGCTGTTCCACTCTATATATTCCTACATTTAACCAACTGCTAACTTGGGTAGAAGTTGTCATGTAAAGAACACCCAAGGAAACTTATAGTCCACATAAATGATTTGTATTAAGTGTGTGAAAGGCCCTGATTTTATATCCACTAATTTCACTTGGAGAGATCAGAGAGGTCTTGATGACTGAAGTAGTTTTGCTGATGTAAATTTTGTATGTAGCTGGCAAAGCCAGAAAATGGCAAGTTGCATGGAGAGACAGTTTGAAATGATTTTTTTTTGAGTCAGCAATGATTCATCATGACTAAGAGAACCTGACTGTTCTCCTCCTGTCTCCCAGCATCACTTCTCCACCTATGCCAAGAGAAACCTGACCACCTCACTAGTCTCCCTTCTATCAGGTGTGTACACAATAAATGTATCACCAATTATCAAGGATTAGGAACTTTGCTTATCAATGAAAACAAGAATTGTGTCTATCTTTACAATCTTCTAAGGACAAGTCTTATTTGAACTAAATAGATTAGCACACATTAATACAACGTTGTATAGTAAGAAGCTTTCAAAGATGGTTCTCATGAGCTCCACCTCTTGGTATTCATGCCTTTGGCTGATACGCATCCTTGACTGCAGACCTGGAACTAATGATTTGTTTTGAAGAGAACATGGCAAAAATGATGGGATATCACTCTCATGATTGTGCTATACAAGACTATGACATACACTATTGGACTTTTTCCATTGTTTTCTTGGATTGTATGCTTTAGTAAGCAAGCTGCCATGTTGGAAAGATCCATGCGGGAAGAAACTTCGGTAATTCCTGGCCAACAAAGATCAGAATTCTTCAGTCTAACAACCCATGAAGCACTGAAACCTGCCAAACATGTGAGTAAGCTTAGAAGTGGATTCTTCTCCAGTTGAGCTTTCGAGAGAGACTGTGGCCACAGTTGACACTTTGATCACAGTCATATGAGAGACTCTGAGACAGAGGATCTGTATACAACATTCTCAGATTCCTGACCCTCAGAAGCTGTGAAATAACAACTGAGTGTTGTTTTAAGTTGCTAGTTTGGGGCAATGTGTTTCACAGTGATAGGTAACTAATACAGTGGGTGTTTAATTTGTACTCTAAAATTCTGAAATGATTGGTCTGTTTCTATAATATTATTTAAGAATATAGAACACACTTGTGGGTTTGATCCCCTTTGGACTCCAGACCCTTTAATTATTTATATTTTATGTTGATTCCTCTGAGAGTATTTCAGTTCATTCTCTACAAACCTTTAGTTTTTCTTTTCTCTAGATAAATACTTGCCAAAAATATTTATTGGATTTTTTTTTCAAATTCAGGAATCAATTTCCTAAAATAAAGGTCTTTACATTTAAATATAATTTTACATTTGAGTGTGCCTACAGAGTTGAGGGAGAAGTGTATACTTATAAACATCACAAAATACATTGGCAAAACAAACATCCAACAAGCAGAGACATGTGTTGCTGTGTTGTGGGTGTATATGTGTGTGGTGTCTTATTTATATTTATTTATTCCCTGAGTGTCTGAAGATTAGAAAACTAAAGTTGGAATAAAGGAAGAGAACCTAAATCATTATAGTGGGCTAAGAAAAATGGTTATTTCATTAGGAAAAATAACAGGAAAAAGTAAGGATCTAGTTTTCAAATTCTCACACTTCATTTTATTTTTTTAAGGCATAGTATTGTACTGCATATATACCACCTATTTTTAAAAGCCACGTAGAAAATAACAGCCCTTCTCAAGAACTGGACTGTAGGGTAATGCAACTCTGTGATTTCCCCTACTAAATAAACTCATCTGTGCACCACTGGGTCCTTTCCAGTATCAACTGTACAGTCTTTATGATGTTGACATTTCTTCCAGCAAGTTGGAAGAGTTTCTCTACCAGAAATGTCATATTCCCATAGGAAACACCAATTTTGACTGCATTTTTAAGTTGGGAAGAATTTGGTCTACACATTCTTCATTCTCCATGAACATGAAAATTGGTTTCTTGAAAGCAAGAAGAGTGCATGTGTAGTGGCTAAATTGTTTTTTCTCCCTCAGGCTAAAATCTCAAGGTTTCTTCCAAGAGGTACAGATTGTTCTGGCTGCAAAATCTTTGAAATCTCATGTGCTTGATATATTTTTAATTTTCCCTTTATACATCTTAATGTTAAAGAAGAAAGGGGGATTTTAAATGAGCAATTTGCAATATTGTATATAGTACAGTACAGGTTTTTTAGAAAAGCATTTCTTTTGAAATATCCAATATAAAATGGAGAAGAAGCTCCAAATCAGTAAATCTGTAGCTTTGTACATATAAAAGCAGAATGAGATTGGGAAATGTGGCTACATCTTTTTCTCACGGCAATTCATTGGAACTATGATCTGTCTTAAAACCAAGAGGAATTTAGTTACTTAAAAAGAAAATATATTATACAAAATATCACTTAAGATGAAGGCCTCTTTGTTCATAGGATGAATATGCAAATCTGATTTCTGCAGGAAGGTATTCATGTTTAATCAATGATGCAATTATGGAGAGCATAGTTCTTGACAAACAAGTATATGGTAATAGACATATCTTTGTTGTTCAACCTCAATAAATATGCTTCAGCACTCAATTGACACCTAATTAACAGTTAATTACAGTTTCAAAGAATATAAATTTACATTTGGTTGCGTTAGTTAACTCAGTGCCTTTAATACTTTGCTCTTGGTAGCAGTCTACATAAGAATTTTACTACATTTATTCCTCTTGCCAAGAGAAATGTCAGGAAGCTAAGAGTTATTAGAGCATTCTAATTGAAATTTGAAAACTAATTAGAATGTGTGTTCCTATTAGAAGCTGCTGAACTAAAAAGTCTGAAGCGAAAATAAATCACTATATTTATACTGTAACTGTCATAGATTCTTAAAATTAAATTCAAACGTGAGACTTGATTTACAACATAACCAAAAATATACACCAAAGCACTTTAAACTTCTTCAAAAAAGTTGTGAAGATATTTTTGAAACTAAATAGAAATAAAATCTGCTTTTCCTGGGATAAACTAACAAGTAAAATAGCAAGTAGTAGAATTTTAACAACATTATATGGAAAATATGGCAACACTGGCCAATATCAGCAATTTCATTCACAGGAACTGCATGGGATTAAACTTTTGCAAAGAAAAACTTGGCAGGAAAAATTGTCAAACTCTTTCCAGAAATCAACTGACAAAGAAAACACACACACACACACACACACACACAGAGTCAAGAAAATCCTGGTATCAGTGGGATCTCCCCCAAACTCATACAAAGATACATGAGCCAAAAGTATTTGATAATCTCTGACAATTTGAGGGTTTGTTAAAAAACATACCTATATGAAAAAAAAAAAAAGTGCTTACATTTTACAACATTGAAAGTGAAAGTTGCTCAGTAGTGTCAGACTCTATGCGACCCCATGGACTATACAGTCCATGAAATTCTCCAGGTCAGGATACTGGCAGGGTAGCTGTTCCCTTCTCCTGGGTATCTTCCCAACCCTAGAATCAAACACAGGTCTTCCTCATTGCAGGTAGATTCTTTACCAGCTGAGCCACAGGGAAAAAATCCTGGAGTGGGTAGCCTATCCCTTCTCTAGGGGATCTTCTCGACTCAAGAATCGAACCAGGGTCTCCTGCATTGCAGGCAGATTCTTTACCAACTGAGCTATCAGGGAAGCCCTTGGGGGTTATTTATTTTGAAGAAGCTCAATATTTGAATTGGAGAAGGAAATGGCAACCCACTCCAGTGATATTGCCTGGAGAATCCCAGAGACAGAGGAGCCTGGTGGGCTGCCGTCTGTGGGATCGCACAGAGTTGGACACGACTGAGTGACTAAGCAGCAGCAGCAGCAGCAATATACTTTTTTTTTTAGCAGCAGCAATATTTGAATAAAACAGAACTCCTCTGAAATATGAGATCACTGTACCCTTTTTTACGAATAAAGTTCAGTCACCTGAGAAAGAATTGACCCCCATCTCTAATCCATAGCCTCTCCATCTACAACAATGTTGTCTTGCTCTTTCCTGAGCCCATGTTGTCCCAAGAATTCCTTCAATTTGGCCAGCATTCACTGAAAGATGTCTTCTTGTTACAGGGACTAATAAGTGAATGAAACCGACAGACATCCCTGACCCTGTGGGTCCCACACCCCAGTGGAGGAAAGGAGGCATCTGCAAAACAAAACTCAGTTCGCATTAACTTCAGTCTGTCCAGCCTGGCTTTCATTTATTCATCCATTCATTTGCCAAACAAAATGGCAGACATGGAGCTACAGTGAGGTTCCACAGCTGGAGAGCTAGGCAATAAACAAGTCAAAGTAGAGGTAGTCAGATAAAAGAGGACCCTTCCTTACCCTGTGTGTGTTAGTCACTCATCTGTGTCCTACTCTTTGTGACCCCATAGACTCAGGCCTGTCAGGCTCCTCTGTCCATGGACTTCTCCAGGCAAGAATACTGGAATGGGTTGCCATTCTCCTCTCCAGGGGATCTTCCCCACTAAGGGACTGAACCAGGGTCTCTTGCATTGCAGACAGATTCTTTGTCATCTGAGCCACTGGGGAAGCCCATTTTCTTACCCTGCAAATAGTAAAATCCCAGAGCTTTTCTATCACTACCTACAAGTGTCAACGTGTTTGTGGCTTTCAATATTTTATAGGAAAACTGATAGAAAGTTACCTTGGGTGGTTCATGCCATCCCCTTTTCTCACTGAAGAGAGCCTTTAGTTCAAAATAAACTGCTGTGTAAAATCAGGATTGTGGAGCCGCAGTCAGCTCAATTGCCAGGGCAAGCATTGGCTGGGGCTGCGGCTGGCGAGGGAGACAAGGAAAAGCAGCTGTAGGCACTTCAAGAGCTGTTGGGGCAAAGACATGAAATCCTGGGGCCAAGCAGGCTGTTGGCAGGGGGCCAGACCTCATTAGAGGAGCTGGAAGTATCACAGGATACCTGGGGAGGGAGGAGACTGAGGAGATGAGGATGGTGACGCATCTAGAGAGATACCAGAAAGCCCCTGTTCCTGGGCGTGGGGTGGGGTCAGGGGCTCTGAAGAACCCACTAAATTGTAAAGACTGTCAATATCTGAGCTGTCCTGTAAGTGTCCCGTCAGAACTGGCCTGCGACACTGGATCTCGACTCCTCCCCTGCACCGCATCCTCTCTAGGATGGATGAGGGGCTGGAGGAGAGGATCAAGGAGAGAGAGTGCTACTCAGGGAGGAAAGAGGAGAGTCGACTGGATCCCCTTCCCCAAGAGCTGGTCTGCCATCTCCTGGAGGTTCAAACTCAGAGCACAGGTGTATTTGTCTGTGTGTGTATGTGTGTGTGTATGAGAGAGAGAGAGAGAGGGAGGGGGGCAAGTTTCAAGGTTGATAAGTGTTGAGTGTTATATAAGGCACAGGACATTAACTTAAGGACCTTGATTTTTCTGTTTTCTTGAAATGGCGTCTCTCTTGCATTTCTCCTGGATGTGCATTCACTCCTACTGTGTAATGGAGTCTCTGACTTCATTCTCAATACATAGTATCAGTCATATTATCTAGCACACAAGCTTCTCCCAGAAGGAAAGTAACACCATCATTGCATTCTGCTAAATGATGCTTGTGTAGCTTGAAATGGTGAATGTGCCTTCTGATATATCCAGCTTCTACACTGGCGGCATATGGTTGATGATGGTTGTGCATGCGCGCAGTCAGGAACTAAACTAACTCATTAATTTAGCATACGATCATGATCAATACAGGCTTCCCTGGTGGTTCAGGGGTAAAGAACCAGCCTGCCAATGCAGGAGACACAGGTTCGATTTCTGGGTCGGAAAGATCCCCCCGAGAAGAAAATGGCAACCCGCTTCAATATTCTTGCCTGGAGAATTCCATGGACAGGGAGCCTGGCAGGGCTACAGTCCATGAGATTGCTGCTGCTTCTGCTAAGTCACTTCAGTCGTGTCCGACTTCGTGTGACCCCATAGACGGCAGCCCACCAGGCTCCCCCGTTCTGGGATTCTCCAGGCAAGAACACTGGAGTGAGTTGCCATTTCCTTCTCCAATGCATGAAAGTGAAAAGTGAAAGTGAAAGTGAAGTCACTCAGTCATGTCCAACTCTTAGTGACCCCATGGACTGTAGCCTACCAAGCTCCTCCGTCCATGGGATTTCCCAGGCAAGAGTACTGGAGTGGGCTGCCATTGCCTTCTCCACCATGAGATTGCAAAAGAGTCAGATATGTCTTAGCAACTAAAGAACAACAACATGATCAATACTGATCACTTCAGCAAAACTGATCAAGCAGAAAATGATATTGATCCTAAAGATAACCAGTGAAAGATTCTACAGGGCTGGGTTTCCACCACTTTGTATGTATATATATGGGCTGAACTTTCATAAAGCTCAAAGAGGCCCTGATGCATTTTTAGATCGCTGATATTATCTGTGACTGTTTTAATAAGTATCTTGACTTTCAATTACTATGTTATTTATGTAAATTAAAGAAATGGTGTGAAACTATAACAAAGAATGCAGTCTCTTTGGAGCTTAGCTCCTGTGACTGACACAGCTGTTAAAACACCCCTTCAGCTTTTATACAGAAGAATCTGGAAATTATCACTTGGTGGGAACTGCCAAAGAAGTTCACACACAGATTCCTGCACCCTCTGGCAAAGTGCTCCATGACTTTGAACTGACCTTGAAATTTATGGCCTGGCATCAATAGTCATTAAACTGGGAACAGCTTGTGTGATGTCTTGATAGTAAGTGGTACCCAGAAATGTGTTAGAAGTAGGAAAAATTAAAAATATACAGTTTCATTTTAATTCTGATGTAGGGAATGACCTGTGGTTTTGAGAAGTAGTCACAAAGCTGAATACCAGTCTCAGGGAAAAGGACAATGTTTGTGAGCCTCTAAGTGTACTAAAACAGAGACTAGAAGCAGGCTAGTTGTTCTGATTTTGCTCTGAACAGCTGGCAGACATGAGAGTAGTTGCAATGACTTTCATCGGGTCTCTTGAAAGTTTACAAACTGGCTCTTTCTCCTTTGTTCTGTGGAGCAAAAGGAAATAAACTTATGCTTATCTGATATATGAATGAGAAACCACACCCTCTTAATGGCAGCATATCTGAGCCTGAAGGCAATTCAGCCCTCATTACACAAAGAGTCGTCAAATTTAATTGGACCCCAACCTAGAACAAGTTAATCTTCAATCCCTGAGTTCCTTGAAAATGTCTAGGCTATTTAGTTTAGTATTTGGTTAGTATGGGTTTATTCCTCTTCATCTCTTAATGTGTATAAAAATTTGGTTGGAAATGATAAATATGACATACAATATTAGAGCTTTAAGATGGTCTATTGTTATTGTTCAATCTATCAGTCATGTCTGACTCTTTGCAACCCCATGGACTGCAGCATGGCAGGCTTCCTTGTCCTTCGCTATCTTCCTGAGTTTGTTCAAATTCTTGTCCACCGAGTCGATGATGCCAAACTTATATTAAGATTGTCTATATAACATGAATAATAATGACCTATTAAAAATAAAATGTAATTGGATTATTGACCATTAAGTGAGAAGAATCTGTCAGCTGGACTTGCCTTACCCATAGTCCCTAGTGGAAGGATTGGGTCATAATTTATATGAGTGGCAAGTGATTACCAGCAGCATGTACCATGTAGCTTAGAATGAAGAGTTAAGAGGGGTCAATCAGGTTTCCTTTTTCTGAAATTCCTACTGGAACTGGGGAATGAATCAGTTAGACGGAAGCCAAGAGTCATGAATGGGCAGAGAATAGCTGAGACACTTAATGGTTTAAATAGAGGGTGAAGATCCATGAATTTGTGTTATTCAGGTATCTAGAGCTACTGTCAGTGTAGAAATTCCTTCTACTTCCAACTTGCTCGTGACTCAGCCCTAACCTTGGCTTTTGAAAAAAATTTATAAAGATTTTGGAGGAATCGCTAGCAGAAAATACACACCACAAAGAATAAGGCAGAAAGTGGAAGAACACTGTGTTTTACCATTTTCACTTCTTAAGGAACTACAGTTTTGCACAGTGCTGACCCCAGCATTTCCCAAACTTAAGTCCATAAGCCTAGCTTCCTAGGAATCAGTCTTGTAAACTACAAGCATATTCCAAGAATCTAACTTGCTAGATTTGGCATCTCCTGGGCGGTTTCTAGGATCATCATTTTCAGATAGCTCCAAGGCAATTCAGATATGTAGCCTAAGCCAGGCTGAGGTGCTGATGTTGCCAACTGTCTCATTTTGCAGAGAAGATCGAGACCCACTGTCTGCAAATGTCAAGCCTCAACTGCACCATTAATACATGGAAGAACTCAGGAAGCACTTGCATCTATTTAAGTACTTTTTCCAACCACCAATTAATTTTTTTACAGATATTTGGAATTATTATTAACAGAATAAACTTAATTCTCAAGGACTAGTGGATTAGAACTTTATTGTGCTGTTAGTATACTTTTCAATTCTATTATTCAGATGTCCTTGTTGAGGGCTTATTGAAGCACAGAAACTAACACAAGTTTAAAATATGATTATATAATTATGAAAGTTTAAGACTGGCACATGGAAGAAACCATGTTCAGTTCAGTTCAGTCGCGCAGTCGTGTCCGACTCTTTGCGACCCCATGAATCGCAGCACGCCAGGCCTCCCTGTCCATCACCAACTCCCGGGGTTCACTCAGACTCACGTCCATTGAGTCTGGGATGCCATCCAGCCATCTCATCCTCGGTCGTCCCTTTCTCCTCCTGCCCCCAATCCCTCCCAGCATCAGGGTCCTTTCCAATGAGTCAACTCTTCGCATAAGGTGCCCAAAGTACTGGAGCTTCAGTTTCAGCATCATTCCTTCCAAAGAAATCCCAGGGTCGATCTCCCTCAGAATGGACTGGTTGGATCTCCTTGCAGTCCAAGGGACTCTCAAGAGTCTTCTCCAACACCACAGTTCAAAAGCATCAATTCTTCGGCGCTCNAAGTACTGGAGCTTCAGTTTTAGCATCATTCCTTCCAAAGAAATCCCAGGGTTGATCTCCTTCAGAATGGACTGGTTGGATCTCCTTGCAGTCCAAGGGACTCTCAAGAGTCTTCTCCAACACCACAGTTCAAAAGCATCAATTCTTCGGCGCTCAGCCTTCTTCACAGTCCAACTCTCACATCCATACATGACCACAGGAAAAACCATAGCCTTGACTAGACGGACCTTAGTCGGCAAAGTAATGTCTCTGCTTTTGAATATACTATCTAGGTTGGTCATAACTTTTCTTCCAAGGAGTAAGCGCCTTTTAATTTCATGGCTGCAGTCACCATCTGCAGTGATTTTGGAGCCCAAAAAAACAAAGTCTGACACTTTCTACTGTTTCCCCATCTATTTCCCACCATGTTAATCCACTGAAATTCTCTGTTGCTGCACTCATCTGCAAATTTCTGCCTTTCAAAGAGTGGCAACAAATGGAAACAAATAAAAAAACAATGAAATAAAAATATGTCAAACTTGAGTAATAGCTTTTGTTTGGAAAAGAGCAATTATTAGTCCCACTCCTTCCTATTTTCCACAGAACATGCACTCAATCATATTCTTCCCACAAAAGTGGAAAGTTGAAGAGAACACTTCAGACATTCTATCCCACTTCTTCTAGAGGACAAAGTCACGACACTGGGGGCAGGGCATTCCATCAAAAGGAAATGAAGGTGGATGTGTTCCTGGTTCTCCTGGAATAGCTTTCATCCTAGATTTTCACAGCAGTAAGTAACAAGCTTTTGTGTATGTATACTTATGTGGTGCCAAGTGTCTGAAACCTGCACACGAGGACAGGAAAGTAGCCAGTTTCAAAGCAGCACAAACTCTGTTCCAGGCAATGTTCCAAGTATATACAAAAATAAAACCATTTCATCCTTATAACACCCCCACGAGGTAGGTTCTATTATTATCTCTATTTTGCATACGAAGAGGCACAGATAAAGAAATTGAGTCAAGGTGATCTGTTCAGGGTTTGAAAGTTAGATATATGCTGCAAGACTGGATTTAAAATGCAAAAATTTGGACTTTGAGAGAGAGAGAGGACGAAGGGCTCAGTGAAAACTCTCCCCTTCAGAGGCAAATGTTAAACTGGTTGAAATTAGTAAAAAAACAATCATTTATTGTTTCCAGAGATTGACCCAAGAGCTTACAAAAGACTAGGAGGCATTTATTCATTAAAACTGATGAAATTCTGTGAAAGCAGTGAGGAGACCAGCATTCAGTAGCCGCTGTGCTCCAACTTTGTATCACAGAGCAGTCATTCGTGGGGGGCTCTGCAAATGCCCCAGGAAATGTCTAAATATTCCCACCTCTCCTGCTCTACAGGGAGAGTCAAGACAGAACCACTGGGGAAGGACATTCACATCCGTAGAGTCGTGTGTTACTGGCCCTGGTGTATTTGCAGCCTATGATCAATGGTAGGAATCACACAACCAAACTCTGGGCTACAGAAGCTCCTCCCTGGGTTGTGAATTTCATTTCTGCTCCCTCCTCCAGTTCCCACTCTGGAGCAGAGTCCCTGGCCACAGGAAGCTGAAGCAAGCCTCAAGGAGTGGCAACACCCATACCTACCGAGTTTGATGACTGAACTGAAGTGAGGGGCTCAACTGGTAATTCTGGTATTTAGAGAAAATGTATATCAATCACTCCTGGGCTAAATGAGCTTTTTAATACTATGCCCAGAGCCATTCAAGCCACCAACTATGCTTTTGAGTTACCACCCATGAGTTATCCCACTTGTTAAAATCATGAGAAAAGTTCACATTTGTTGATTTCTTATCCTAACAGTTCACTCCTTACTCTAATGTCAAATCACCTTTCAGATCAAGGCAAATGAAATAGTTATATACTAACTCACGTAAGTAGACAAGTCAGTTCAGTTCAGTTGCTCAGTTTTGTCTGACTCTTTGAGACCCCATGGACTGCAGCACTCCAGGCTTTCCTGTCCATCACCAACTCCCCAAGCTTGCTCAAACTCATGTTGATTGAGTCAGTGATGCCATGCAGTCATCTCATCTTCTGTCATCTCCTTCACCTCCTGCCCTCAATCTTCCCCAGAATCAGGGTCTTTTCCAATGACTCACTTCTCTGCATCAGGCAGCCAAAGTATTGGAGTTTTAGCTTCAATATCAGCCCTTCCAATGAATATTCAGGACTGATTTCCTTTAGGATGGACTGGTTTGATCTCCTTGCAGTCCAAGGGACTCCCAAGTGTCTTCTTCAACACCACAATTCAAAAGCATCAATTCTTTGGTGCTCAGCTTTCTTTTTGGTCCAACTCCCACATTAATACATGACTACTGGAGAAACCATAGCTTTGACTAGATGGACCTTTGTTGGCAAAGTAATGTCTCTGCTTTTTAATATGCTGTCTAGGTAGGTCATAGCTTTTCTTCCAAGGAGCAAGTGCCTTTTAATTTATTGGCTGCAGTCACCATCTGCAGTGATTTTGGAGCCCAAGAAAATAAGTATCTCACTGTTTCCATTGTTTCCCCATCTATTTGCCATGGAGTGATGGGACCGGATGCCATGATCTTAGTTTTTTGAATATTGAATTTTAAGCCAGCTTTTTCACTCTTCTCTCTCACTTTCATCAAGAGGCTGTTAAGTTCCTCTTCACTTTCTGCCATAGTGGTGGTGTCATCTGTGTATCTGATGTTATTGATATTTCTCCCAGCAATCTTGATTCCAGCTTGCACTTCATCCAGCCTGGCATTTCATGTGATGTACTCTGCAATAAGTTAAATAAGCAGGGTGACAATATACAGCCTTGACTTAATCCTTTCCCAATTCGGAACCAGGTGACTATTCTGTGTCTAGTTCTAACTGTTGCTTCTTGATCTACATACAGATATCTCAGGAGGCAGGTCACGTGGTCCGATATTCCTATCTCTTTAAGAATTTTCAAGAGTTTGTTGTGATCCACAGTCAAAGGCTTTGGCATAGTCAATGAAGCAGAAGTAGATGTTCCTCTAGAACTCTCTTGCTTTTTTGATGACCCAACAGATCTTGGCAATTTGATCTCTGGTTCCTCTGCCTTTCTAAATCCAGCTTGAGTATCTGGAAGTTGATGGTTCATGTACTATTGAAGTAGGCAAGAGCTTCATAAAAAGAAAAAAGGGGAAATGTTGATTAGGTGTAATCAGTGTATTCACGAGCCCAACAAAAGGTCCTGGTGGAACTGGACATCAGTAGCCTTCATCACGGAGAAGGACACTACTGAGCGACTTCACTTTCACTTTTCACTTTTCACTTTCATGCATTGGAGAAGAAAATGGCAACCCACTCTAGTGTTCTTGCCTGGAGAATTCCAGGGACGGAGAAGCCTGGTGGGCTGCCATCCATGGGGTCACACAGAATCAGACACGACTGAAGTGACTTAGCAGCAGCAGTAGCAGCCTTCATCAATGGCCATCAGGAGAATGCATGCTTTTATTGTATTTTTTTTTCATATTTTATTCCCCTAGTAACTTATTCTTGCTCCCTGAGATCACTTCTCAAATACACTGTCTGCATGGAAGTCTTTTGGGTTCTGACACCAAAATATGGTGATGTGGGCAGGGTGAGGGAAGGGTTTTTGGTTGCTGGAAGAGGTGCTTGATTAATTATGTAAACACTATTGCTTTGGGGACTTCTCTGGTGGCTCAGATGGTAAAGAATCTGCCTGCAACGCAGGAGACCTTGGTTCGACTCCTGGGTGGGAAAGATCCCCTAGAGAAGGAAATGGCTACACACTCCAGTAGCCATTACTTGGAGAATCCATGGACAGAGGAACCTGGCAGGCTATACAGTCCATGGGGTCACAAAGAGTCAGAACGACTGAGTGACTAACACTTTCGCACACACACACACACGTATACACACACACATCGCTTTGACCCTGGAACATAATTTTATGATGTGTTCCCCAGATCCAATCTGAAAAATACTGTGTTTACTATTGATTCTTTATTCCTCCTTTGATTTTTATCTTTTGTTTAGAAATAAATGTTATCATTTTTTTTTCTTTTACCTTACACAGATTCTTAGTCTCAAACTCAAAATTTCAGAAGATGAGGATGTGCCATTTATTTCTCCAGGGAATCTTCCCAACCCAGGGATCTAACCCAGGGCTCAAACCCAGGTCTCCTGCATTGGAGGCAGATGCTTTAACCTGTGAGCCACCAGTATGGAAGACAGATAATGTCCAAAGTTCTAGCTGCTAGAATAACTGAATGGCTTTAAATACGAGCATAAGGATGGTGAGATTTATCCCTATATAATGGGGAACCACCAAACGTTTTTCAGGAGTGGAGGAACTTGTTAATAACCTCATATCCATTAACCTGCTGGTGATGTCGAAGGTGAGATGATTTCCTGACATTGTAAATACAAAATCACTTAATTGGACATAAAGGATCAGCCTTCTAATTTCTGTTCCAGTTTTTGGATGCAACTAAATATAATGTATACTCAATATTGTATCCAATTTGAAGATATTATAAATATTTAGTTAATTGCTCCTTTTGATTGTGTATAATTTTTATATCATTTGTTTATATAACATAAATTTGTCCATTCTGTTTGTATCTTGATTTTTTAACTAAATTAAACTTATCATGTAGAAATTCCCTTCATATGATATTTAATCAGTAAACTTACACAGAAGGCTAACCTAACAGTATTATAATAATTTGAGTACTTGTAATAATAATGCTTTCTTAATGTATACTGATCACTTTCCACACTTAGGTTTGTTGCCTAAAATCCAAAGGCCAAATTATATTAGGAACTTCAATAACAAATCTTATTCTAACATAATTTTTAAATAGATCCTTTCATTTTCTGAGACTTAAGAGCTAGGATGCTGAGGCTGGTATGCTAAATATTGTATTCTGTACTCAATTTAGACTTTGATTTGGATTTAAAATTCAAAATCACTTCCATCATTTCTATCCTTGTGAGTGTGTGCCTGTGGGGATATTAAAATAGAGAAAAAGCTACTTGGAGAGATGAAATGATTGGATTTGATGCCTTAGGCCAGAAACCTCATTTTGCTTATGTTAATATGTAGAACTTTCTGCACTCCAATTCACGGCCAGTAAATGCTTTTTCTTGATTTTGTAAAATTCAGCATTGTATATCCCGGTTGAGAACCTTATTTCTTTTGTTGCAGATAGTGCTAGCAACCAATCTCAATCTCATTTCTATTACCATAGCTCAATTATAAAGTGGTTACACACGGTTATTGAAAATCTAAACCTATATGTTGCTTTCCCTAGTGTCACTTTATTTAAGATTGCAGATGGAAGCTATTGTAATCTTAGGTAAATCAGTAATTAACTTAACACAAAGACATAATAGAGAGATGAAATCATAAGACCTAAGAGGCATTTTTAAAGTAGAATTTTAATAAATATCTAGCAGAATATAATCCTTTTCAAAGAAGTGCAAATAGTGCCCCAGTATAAGAGGTTAACATTAAGAAGACACTTTTGTTAATATTACCTTTAAATTAAATAGTTAATCTATCCATTTCAACAGATGGATTAAAAATTCAGTCAAAAGGCAGAGATGGGTAGACTGGATTAAAAAACAATATCCAACTCTCTATAGCTTGAACAAACTCTGAGAGATAGTGAAAGACAGGGAAGCCTGGCATGCTGCAGTCCATGGGATCACAAAGAGTCAGACACACCTTAGCGACTGAAGAACAACAACTCTCTATAGGAAACAAGCTGTAGAGTCAAAGATACAAATAATTTGAAGTAAAAGGATATCATGCAAGCTGGAAGAGAGGTGGAGTGTTGCAGTAGTTTCTGAATTCTTTAAAATAAAAATGTTAGTAGAAATAAAAGGGGGACTTTTTATAATGATCACAGAATCAATCCATTCATCAGGAAAGACCATACTTTAGAACATCAGTCTTAACAAATTAAGCAGATTGATATAGCATCATAGAAACAATTGAACATCTGTATGCCAAAAGAAGTGAGTCTAGATATGTCTTACACATTTCATAAGCATTCACTCAAAGTAGATTATAGACCTAAATGTAAACACAGATTTAGATGACTTTTGGTTTAACAAAGAGTTTCTAGATGCATCACTAAAAACACAATTCAACTTTACTAAAGCTAAAAACTTCTTCTCTGTGAAAGACACTCTTAAGAGAATGAAAAACACCTCATAAAGTGCTTGTATCCAAATTATAAAAATAACTGAAAAACCTAAGAATAATAAAATAATCATATTAAAAATGGACAGATGACCTAAACAGATGCTTCATAAAAGAAGATATGTTGTTGGTGTTTAGTAGCTCAGTCATGTCTGACTGTTTGGCAACCCTATGGAATGTAGCCCTCTGATCACCTCTGTCCATGGGATTTCCCAGGCAACTATACTGGTGTGGGTTGCCATTTCCTTCTCCAGTGGACTTTTCCTGATGCCAGGATTCAACCTGAGTTTCCTGCACTGGCAGGTGGATTCTTTACCACTGAGCAGCCTGGGAAACCCAAAAGAATACATACAGATGGTAATAGCCTGTGAAAAATGCTCAACATCACTATTCATTAGAAAATTGCAAATTTAAACAAGATCTACTATTCACCTATTAAAATGGCTAAAATATAAAAAACCAACAATACCAAATGCTGATGAGCCTGCAGATGAACAAGAATGTACAGTCACTGCTAGTGAGAACACAAAATAGAAGACAATTTGAAAGTCTTCTAAAAAGTTACACAGTCTTTATTATATGCTCTAGTAATAAGGCACCCAATTATTTTTCCAACTGATTTTGAAAACTTATGTCTACATAAGCCTGCACACATGTGTTTACAGTACTTTATTCATAATTGCCAAACACTGTAAACAACCAAAAATGTCCTTCAATAGGTGAAAAGATAAACAAACTGTTGTATATCCATACAAGGGGAGAGCTTTTAATCATACAAGGAAATGAGCAGTCAAGCCATGAAAAGACATGGAGGAATCTTAAATGAATATTAATGAGTGAAAGAAGCTGATCTTGAGAGGCAACATACTGTATGATTCCAATTATAGGACTCTTGAAAAGGCAAAAAAAAGAAAAAAAGAAACAGTACACAGGTCAATGGTTAGCAGAGGGTTGGGGGAAGGGGATTGAACAAGTGAAATATGGGGATATTTATGGTAGTGAAGCTATTTTGTGTGATACTGTAATAGTAGATACGTGGCTATAAGAATTTGAGGGGGCGCCTAAGATGGCGGAGGAATAGGACGGAGAGACCACTTTCTCCCCCACAAATTCATCAAAAGAACATCTCAACGCTGAGTAAAATCTACAGGGCAACTTCTGAATGCGAGCAGAGGACATCAGGCATCCAGAAAAGCAGAACATTGTCTTCAAAAACAGGTAGGAAAAACACAAAAGACAAAGCAAGAAACAAAGGAGGTAGGGAGGGAGCTCCGTCCCGGGAAGGGAGTCCTGCCCCGGGAAGAGAGTTTTAAAAAGAGAGAAGTTTCCAAACACCGGGAAACACTCTCACTGCCGAATCAGTGGCGAGTCTTGGAAGCACATAACAGGGAAGAAAAATAAATGTTGATTAAGACCAACAGGTTACGAGCCCAACGGCAACTTCCCCAGCGGAGAGGCAGAGCAGGCGCCTGCATCCGCCACTAGCAAGTGGGGGCTGGGCAAGGAGGCGCGGGAGACGCGGGCGGCAGCGCTTCTTAAGAATCGGCCGGAACGCCCGCATGTAACTGGAGCGAAGTAACTCGGGCTAGCACACCAGACTGTGGGACAGTTACCACGTGAAAAGCTCGAACATAAAACACTGCCAGGACCGCGCACAGAACAAAGGACGGAACAGAAATAGCCGGCTGCTGCCAGCCCCCGCCGGCGACAGGCAGCCAGAGCCGTAAGGGCTGGAACGTGGCAATAGCAGCCCCGAAGGGACTTTGCTGATCAAACTGCAAGCAGGCTTCTTTGCTAACTAAGACTTCTTGGGGTACTGGACAGTCAAAATTTGCCTGACAAGGGGTCCCAGGGTACACCCGGAAAACAGCAGCAGGAGAGGGCGATGAGCCGCGCGACTGCACTCGCCGAACACCTGAGCTGCTTGGTCCTGGGAAGGGCACAAGGCGCAGGCCCAATTGAGTCTGTGACTCCCTGGGCACCGAGCCTGAGAGGCTTAGACCAGGGAGGTGCCTGCAGCCTAGGGCCGGCCTCAGACGCTCCCGGGCGGAGAAACGTAGAGTCTGAGCGGTGTGCGCTGGGTGTAGGTGTAGGGGCAGGCCCAGCGGGGCTGAGACACTGCAAATATATGCCAGAGCTACTTGGTAGCAGCATCCCTCCCCACAGCGCGACTGACCAAGTGAGCCTAAAAAAAAAAAAAAAGTGACTTCCACCGCCCCCCTGTGTCAGGGCGGAAATCAGACACTGAAGAGACCAGCAAACAGAGGAAGCTGAACAGAGGGAACTGCCTTGGAAGTGACCCCACACTGCCTACATCACCAGAGAAAGTCCCAGAAATATCGTACTATTTTTTTGACCATTCTCTTTTTATTATTATTATTATTTTTTTAGTATTATTATTTTTTTGGTAGATGTTTTTGTTTGATTGTTTTTTCTTCCTATTTTTTTCTTCTCCCTTTTTAAAAAAATTTTTAAGTCCTCTATTACTCTTCTAATTTTAATTTTTTTAACCTACTATCACTTTTCAAAAAAAAAAAGACCCTATTTTTAAAGCAAATGCCATATATATACACAATTTTTTGTTTGTTTTTTTGAGTGGCTGTTGGTGTTGGTCGTTAATAATTTCTGTGAATTTTTTTTTCTTCTTGTTCTTCTTCTTTTCTTTAATATTGTATTTTTGAAAATCCAACCTCAACTCTTAAATTTTTAATCNGCCATGAAATTAAAAGACGCTTACTCCTTGGAAGAAAGGTTATGACCAACCTAGATAGTATATTCAAAAGCAGAGACATTACTTTGCCGACTAAGGTCCGTCTAGTCAAGGCTATGGTTTTTCCTGTGGTCATGTATGGATGTGAATGTTGGACTGTGAAGAAGGCTGAGAGCCGAAGAATTGATGCTTTTGAACTGTGGTGTTGGAGAAGACTCTTGAGAGTCCCTTGGACTGCAAGGAGATCCAACCAGTCCATTCTGAAGGAGATCAACCCTGGGATTTCTTTGGAAGGAATGATGCTAAAGTTGAAGCTCCAGTACTTTGGCCACTTCATGCGAAGAGCTGACTCATTGGAAAAGACCCTGATGCTGGGAGAGATTGGGGGCAGGAGGAGAAGGGGACAACCGATGATGAGATGGCTGGATGGCATCACGGACTCAATGGATGTGAGTCTGAGTGAACTCCGGGAGTTGCTGATGGACAGGGAGGCCTGGCGTGCTGCAATTCATGGGGTCGCAAGTCAGACACGACTGAGCAACTGAACTGAACTGAACTGAAGTTCAATTGAAAAGGTTACTCTTGAACTTCCTCTGTCTAATGAATGAGAGTGAAAGTGAAGTCGCTCAGTCATGTCTGACTCTTTGCGACCCTGTGGACTGTAGCCTACCAGGCTCCTCCATCCATGGGATTCTCCAGGCAAGAATGCTGGAGTGGGTTGCCATTTCCTTCTCCAGGGGATCTTCCTGACCCAGGGATCGAACCCGGGTCTCCCGCATTGGAGGCAGACGCTTTAATCTCTGAGCCATCAGTCTAATGAATAAAAGTTTTCAAAAGGTAAATGAGAAAAAACAAATATTGAGTTTTCCCAATGTTTCAAATTGGAAAGACAAATTTAAAAAGTCCTTTTATTCATCAATGTCATTGGATTACAAGATGTGAGGACTTACCTGATCACTATGGCCCTAACTTTTTTATTATTGAACACACTATTTGAATACAGCCATCAAAAATCAAAGAAAGAGCTTTTGTTATAAGAAAAAAGAACACAGAGAAATTTAAGGGGTAATTCTACATATCACTGACACTGTATGTTTTTGCATATACTCTCAAGCTTTTAAAATAAGTTCCTATATAATAGCAACTAAATTTGCGAAAAGGAGCAAATGTTATCTTTTATCTTCATAGTTTATAAAGGAAAAGCAGAGAGTCTTCTGTCTTCTCTCAGCTTATCTGATACACTTCCAAGTACTTGACAGTTGTTATTTAATATTTTCCAAATAATCAGAGGCCAGTGAAAGGCACCAACACATACATTTTATGAGGGAGAAAATAGGACACATCAAGTCACCTGTCCACTCTAAGAGCCACACAAGGAAACAGAACCCAGAACCATCTGGGAAATGGAAGGAGTGATCGTCAACCCACGTGCAAGTGTCTACCCGCACAATCCCCATTAGAATCAACGTGTCTGGGGTTGATTCACTTTTACCTCAAGAGAGCTTCCCTCTGTTTTTGCCAACAAATGTTTCCTATGTGAAAACCCAGCAAGCTTTGAATCTCAGTGCAAAGTGCCATAATTTAAAACATTCACTCATTTACCTATTATCCTGGGTCTCCATTATCACTTGTCTTGAAATATCTGTCTGGGAAAACCATGAAAATATTTTTCCTCCTGCCAAGTTGTTCCCATAAGCGTGGACTCCAGTCCAGCTTGCCTGGCCAGTGGAAGGGCTGTTTCCCCCTCAGCGTCCATTCATCATCTGATGTGGGAAAGCATCACTGTGTTTGGTGTTTGCAGTCCTTACAGCAGGGCTCTCCCATCTCAGTGTCGTCTCCCTGGGTTACGCCTGCTGATCAGCAGCCCATGGGCCTTATTCAGATAAAACTGATCAGCTAATGGGTTCTGGCTTTTCCCCAAAGCAAAGAGGAGCTATTTTCATCTGAGAACCTTCCTTATTTCTTTCTGCAGGAGGTGGAGAAGATGTTGTGGACGTTCTTGGGCTCCGTGCTCCTTGCCCTCATCTCAGCAGATGTACAATACTCCTGGAGAGTGCCCTTCTTCTTGCTCTGGTGACATGTGTATCTTGGCATCACTTCTGGGATCCTGAAAGAAGAACCAAGGAAGGGTAAAAATGGAGTAGGGGAAAGTCCTCCCAGTAAAGGCACAGATGAGGCAGCTCCTCATGGCTGACAGCCACAGTGCTGAGCTCCAGGGACTTTCTAATTATAAGTTGCTGCTCGTGTCGGAGCCCTGCCTAGGAGCATGGCACCTGGTCTCCGCTCACCACTGGCAGACACACAGCCGTCGCTATAAATAAATACACATCCACGTAACTTAGTTCCGTGTTCTCACTCCCTACGCATTTCTCCTCATCCCTCCAGTTCCCTGGCTTCTTCCAAGTGGAATATGTGCTTCGCACAACGTACTTTTCTCAAAAACAGAACCCCAAGACCCAAGCCTGTGACTTTATACATTATAACTCACATCTGAAAATGAAACATCTATGCTTAATAAAAAAGAGTATCTTACTAGCAATATGCTTAAGAACCATGGGTGCCTGCAACAGTCTAACATGTTAAGAAATAAACTAGAAGGAAGAAATGACGAACTTGGACAATCAGGCTAAGCCAGAGGGATGCATGAGACTGAATTTTCTACACACTCCTGCAAGTATCATGGTTATAAATCCTTTATAATGTCCAAGGCATGACAAGTCTTAGACATGATGGCATTTCTTTGGGGGAGACAGCTGTGTGAAAGCAGGAAACTTTCACACATCTGTGAAACACTAACCTTAGAAATACCAACTCTGCCGGTGGTGAGGGGAGACCAGGCGCCATGCTCCTAGGTAGGGCTCCGATGCAACCAGCAGTTTATAATTAGAAATTCCCTGGAGCTCAGAACCATGGAGCTTAGAAACACCAAGCTAAGTGGTGGTGTTTCAGATGTTCGACTAGGAAGTGAGGGGCAGAAAACGAGCAAACCAGCTGCTGACTTATTCTGTTTTTGCTACCCAGCAATGTTGCCTTGTGGAGAAGGCACTGGCACCCCACTCCAGTGCTCTTCCTGGAAAAGCCCATGGATGGAGGAGCCTGGTGGGCTGCAGTCCATGGGGTCGCTAAGAGTCGGACATGACTGAGCGACTTCACTTTCACTTTTCATTTTCATGCATTGGAGAAGGAAATGGCAATCCAGTGTTCTTGCCTGGAGAATCCCAGGGCCGGAGGGAGCCTGGTGGGCTGCCATCTATGGGGTCACACAGAGTCGAACATAACTGAAGCGACTTAGCAGCAGCAGCAGCAAAGCTGCCTTGTAGACAAAAGTAATGTAGAGATCATAATCTAAGCTATATTTAGATCACTATAGATTCTTGGATTCATGAAAACCCAGGGAAGAAACTGAAGACTCACTGCAAATTCTTCTCCAAACACTTCCCTTGTGACAATATTATAAAAATATCCCAGGCACCATGAGTGAGTGAGATTAATGGAAACAAACCCATCCAAAATCTTATTCCTCTTTTATATGAAATCATATATGAAACGGGCTTCCCCTGAGGCTCAGCTGGTAAAGAATCTGCCTGCAATGCGGGAGACCTGGGTTCAACCACTGGGTTGGGAAGACCCCCTGGACAAGGGAAAGGCTACCCACTCCAGTATTCTGGCCTGGAGAATTCCATAGACTGTATAGTCCATGGGGTTGCAAAGAGTCAGACACAGCTGAGAGACTATCATTTTCATTTTCTGTCATCTGGGATGTTAACTAACCTTGTATCAGCTGGCACATTTGATAAACTTGCTAAACAGCAAAGAGCCTCATGGCAAATTATTATAACTTTCCTCCAGATGGACAATGGATCATTAAAAAAAAAAAACTTTGGGTCATTTTTCCTAAATAACTCTGAGCTGTAATGAATGCACATCACACACGTCTTTTTGCCATCATTTCTAGCAGGATACAGAGACTCTCCCCAGCATATTATTATGTGGTCAGGATACTGTCTTTCTCCTGACCCCTACAGAGCTGCTGTCTGAACGGTTTTGCCGAAGGGAGAAATGCACTGAAGATGTGCCCCCCTGCACCCATGTGGGACCCAAGGACCACCACATCCTAACCACTCATGACTGCTCGCTAGCAATCCCATCTTCAGTTTTAGTATCACTTCTGTTATGAACATCTGACCCACAATTTGGAATTCCAGAAACTATTTCCCTTTTTTGGACACTTAACCATTTGTACATGGGAGTGTCCCCAGGACCTGTCTTACTCCCTAATTATTCAAAACTCACCTGCTGTGGCTGAGCAACTATACTTGCCAGTGACCATGCAAGTGAGTAAGAGGAGGCAGTGAACTGCCTGGGACATCAGTTTCCCAAATAATAGTAACAAATTATAGTCATTTCATAATGTTTCTCATATTTGAGATACAGCCTACCATTCTGAGGATCTTTGGCCTACTATGTATCACTTCTTTGATTATTTACTTAATGTTTTTCTTTCTTAAAATAACTCTCTACTTAAATAAATATATTATAAAAGGAAACTTTCCACCTACAATATAAATGGAAACCCAGTACCACTTTCCACAAATAGAGGGTAGCTCTAAAAATAAACAAAAGGAATCTTATTAAATTCTGGTTGAAAGCAAGTGCCAACAAAAAACACTGAGGCTTTGACTTGCTCCTTCTTCATTATAGAGGGGGTTTTGTAGATTTATGGGACATTTCCTTGGAAGGAAAGTCATGACCAACCTGGATAGCATATTCAAAAGCAGAGACATTACTTTGCCAACAAAGGTCCATCTAGTCATGGCTATGGTTTTTCCAGTAGTCATGTATGGATGTGAGTTGGACAGTGAAGAAAGCTGAGTGCCAAAGAATTGATGCTTTTGAACTGTGGTGTTGGAGAAGACTCTTGAGAATCCCTTGGACTGCAAGGTGATCCAACCAGTCTACTCTAAAGGATATCAGTCCTGGGTGTTCTTTGGAAGGAATGATGCTAAAGCTGAAACTTCAGTACTTTGGCCACCTCATGTGAAGAGTTGACTCATTGGAAAAGACTCTGATGCTGGGAGGGATTGGGGGCAGGAGGAGAAGCGGATGACAAAGGTGAGATGGCTGGATGGCATCACCAGCTCGATGGACGTGAGTCTGAGTGAACTCCGGGAGTTGGTGATGGACAGGGAGGCCTGGTGTGCTGCAATTTATGGGGTCGCAAAGAGTCAGACACAACTGAGTGACTGAACTGAACTGAACTGAACTGATGGGACATTTATTGCCTTCAGTACGTTCATTCAGGAACATGAATTACTGAAAATTAAGTATCCATTTCAAGACCTTAGAAAAAAGATTATGGGGATAAATCCAAAGAAAACAAGACTGAGAGTAGATAAGAGTAGAATTAACAAAATAGAAAACAAAGATACAATGGAAAAGTGAGTTATTTTAAAAGTCTAATAAAATTGGCCAATTTGCAGCAAGACTGATCAAGATAAAAGAAGTGATATACATAATACATACATATATATAGGGATAAAAATGGGATGCATCAGGAATTTAAAAGATAACAGAATATTATTTTTTAAACTTCACTTATTTATTTATTTTTGGTCATGCCATGTGGCTTGCAAGATCTTACATCTCCTACCAGGAATTGGCTACATTCTGTGCTTCCCAGGTGGCACTAGTGGTAAAGAACCTGCCTGTCAACGCAGGAGATATAAGAGACATGGGTTCGATCCCTGGGTCAGGAAGATCCCTTGGAGTAGGAGTAGGAAATGGCAACCCACTCCAGTATTGTGGAAAATCCCATAGACAAGAGGAGCCTGTCCAGCTACAGTCCATGGGGTCTGACAGTCCAAGGGGTCACAAAGAGTCGGACACGACTGAAGTGACTTAGCATGTCACCAGGAATTGAACTCAGACCCTCGGCAGTGAAAGTGCAGAGTCCTAACCACTGGACCACCAGGGAATCCCCTAAAAATAACTCTAAGGTAATGAATTTTCAAACTTTGAAAATAGACCAATTATTGAAAAAATATAAAGTACCAGACAAATTCAAGAAACAAGTCAATCCAAAATAGTTTCATTCACTGATATTTAAAATCTCTCCAAAGGGAAAACATTAGGCTAATGGTTTTACTGGAAAGATGTACCAAATATTCAATAAGCAAGGTAACTGTAAAACAACAAAGTCTACCACAAAACATAAAAACAGACAATATGCCCAAATAATATCATCTGTCTGATAATATTCCCAAATCCAGTTATCTAAACCAGACTGACACAGTATGGAAAAGGAAAATTACTGGCCAATGTCATTCATGAACACAGATGCAAAAATTCTAAATACATATTAGCAAGCTGAATGCAGCATATATACTATAATAATACAAGATAATAGTTTATGACCTAATTGGTTGGGCTTATCAGAGGATCAAATTCCATACCCATTAAAGACTTTCTGTCAAATAGGAAAGAAAACAAAAAACATTTAGTAAAGAGGAAATAGATGGGAACTTCTTAATGAGTAAAGCTCACACTGGGCTATCTCCATGTCTAGTAAACATTTCACTGGACAGGGACAGGAGGTGAGGGGAATCATCACCTTTCACAGGTGGGACATTCAAAAAGTATTTCAGACAAGTCAACAGAATTAATGATAGAGTTGATCCAGGTTACTGATAGAAGTTCAAATGTCTTTCTACATACCAGAGAAAGTTTTTTTAAGGTATTTTTAGAGACAACCATTTACAATATCAAGAAAAAAAAGTTACCTTGGAATAATTATAACAAAAAACTTGTATAAAAATTTTAGGTAGAAAATCTATAAACTTGAACAAAAGACACCCTTTAAAAATGGTGATGTGTGTGTTGCTGCAGGGCAGGAAGGCTCAGTATCACTGAAATGCCCCGTCTCCTTCAACTGGTCTTTTAATTCAAAGACGTTCCAATCAAAATCCCAACAACCTTTCAAAATAAAATTTGAAATTCTAAAAGTTCTATGGGAAGCCAAGGGGATAAGAATAAAGATAGTCTTTCAGAAGTATGAGGGGAAAGACTTGCTTTGCTAAATAGCAAACTGTAATGTAAAACTATAATATCTGAGTTGGTGTGGTATTCAAACAGAAACAATCAAAGGGTATAAAGCTCAGAACAGATCTTTGCATTAATGAAAACTTGATATGTGACAGAGGTGTTGGTAGAGTACAGTGGGGAAAGCTGGACCATTCAAGAAATGTTACTGGGACAAGTGCTTACCCACCTGGAAAGAGAAACATATTTGAACCTTACAGTGTACACAAGTATCAATTCCAGGTGATCAAGGGCATCGGTGAGACAATCAAACCGTAAAGTTTCTAGGAAGAAATATAACCCAATATCCTCATGACCTCAGGGTAGAAATGAACTCCTTAAAGAGGAGATAGAAAGCATGAACCACAAAAAAAAAAAGATGACTACATTCAAACCACATTAAAACGGTGAACATCTCAAGCTACATACATCAGGAGAACATACTTGCCACACAGATAATCAACAGAGAACTCTTGAAAATAAAAAAGAAACTACCTCAAAGGAAAGTGGGCAAAAGAGTATAATTTATACATACTCTTTTGCATGCATGGTACTTCCATTTAGTTATGGTAAAAATTAAATGTCTACTATATTGTGTCTCCAGCATGGGATAATGTTGAGAACATGATAGAGTAGTATATAATGACATCTTTGTTTGAAGTAATATCTTTAATATCTTTCACTTATTATCATAATAGCTGTTCATTAAGAATGAGGTACAGATGGACTAATAGACTAACATAACAAGGTTTTTAAAAAGAGGAAGGAGGGATGAGGAAAAAAGGGGAGGGGAGGCAAGGAGAGAAGAGATTTGCAGAAAGGGTCACCCTTGCATTGCAACCTCATTTTTCCTGCCTTTGTGAGGAGCATTTGGAGAAGGCAATGGCACCCCACTCCAGTACTCTTGCCTGGAAAATCCCATGGACAGAGGAGCCTGGCAGGCTGCAGTCCATGGGGTCTCTAAGAGTCGGACACGACTGAGCAACTTCACTTTCACTTTTCACTTTCATGCGTTGGAGAAGGAAATGGCAACCCACTCCAGTGTTCTTCCCTGGAGAATCCCATGGATGGGGGAGCCTGGTGGGCTGCCATCTATGGGGTCCACAGAATCGGACACGACTGAAGCGACTTAGCAGCAGCAGTGAGGAGCATCTATTCCTTCCCTAAACACCACTCACGCCCTGTCTTCTTATCAAGGTATGCACCCAGGGCCTTGTGAAACCGCCCTGAGAACTTACTCCTCAAGGATTCTAAGTATTCCTCAGGGTTCCCAAGATCCCCTCAGTACCAATATATCCTTCTTCATTCATATGAAATTCTGCACATGGTATTTAAATAATACTATTTATTTAATAGTATTAAATAGGGGAGAAAAATTTCCTACCTCCAATTGTATCTCTTTGGCATGAGAATGAATTTGGGCTGATAAGCCACATAGATGGACCTGGAGGTTATCATACTAAGTGAAGTAAGTCAGAAAGGAAAAGACAAATACTATATAACATCAGTTATATGTGGAATCTAAAATGTCACACAAGTGAACTTATTTATGAAACAGACTGATAGACATAGAGAACAGACCTGTGAATGTTAACAGAAAAGCAGTCAGGGAGGGACGGACTCGGCGTTTTGGGGTTAGTAGATGCAAACTAGGACGTCCCCCATAGCTCAGTCAGTAAAGAATCTGTCTGCAATGCTGGAGACCTGGGTTCGATTTCTGGGTGGGGAAGATCCTCTGGAGAAGGAAATGGCAACCCACTCCAGTATTCTCACCTGGAGAATCCCATGGACAGAGGAGCATGGCAGGCATTCATGGGATCACAACAGTTGGACACGACTTAGCAACTAAATCACCGCAGATGCAAACTGTTATATATAGGATGGATAAACTAGAAGGTCCTACTGTGTACCACAGGGAACTATATTCAATATCCTGTGATAAACCATCACGGAAAAGAAGATAAAAAAGAATATATATATATATATATATATATATATATATATATTTGTTTATGCATGCATGTATAATTGAATCACTTTAACACCTAAGGACTGATTTCCCTTAGGATTGACTAGTTGGATCTCCTTGCAGTCCAAGGGCCTCTCAAGAGTCTTCTCCAACACACGGTTCAAGAGCATCAATTCTTTGGTGCTCAGCTTTCTCTATGGTCCTTCTCTCACATCCATACATGACTACTGGAAAATTTAGGCTGACGCTTTGTAAGGCCCCAAAGACTCAGGAAGAAGCTTTGACCTTCTCACTAACTGTCTAAAGGAACACAGAGCGTCTATCCTAGGATGGACCATCACCAAACAGAACTATGGTGTGAACTAGGCACACGGACAGGGAGGACCCTGCAGAGTCTGTCTGCCGAAGCTCGTCTGTGTCCCACTGTCGCTGCCTGGTCCAGCAAACAGCTGTTTACCAGCGTTTGCTTTCCTATCTTCGGGTCAGTTGCCTTCCTCCCCTTTGAAGTCCCAAACCACTACTGCCATTACCCTGTCTTTAGCTGAAGATGGTACTTAAGTTGAGGGCTCTGGCCATCTCAGTGAATTATTCAGTCCCTGGGTCCCTCCATGTATCTGTTTGTCACTTAGTCATGTTTGACTCTTTGCGACCCCATGGACTGTAGCCTGCCAGGCTCCTCTGTCCATGGGATTTTCTAGCCAAGACTACTGGAATGGGCTGCCATTTCATTCTTCAGGGGACCCTCCCAACCCATTGAACCTGGGTCTCCTACATTGCAGGCAGATTCTTTACCATCTGAGCCAGACTCCTTAATAAAATTTTGTTTGATTTTCTCACCTTAATCCTCAGACAAAGCAGCAGAACTTAGAAGGTAGACGAAAATTTCTTCCATATAGTTTCCTCATTTTATAGGTTAAGACACCAAAGCTAAAAGAGGTTAGAGGCTGTGCCCACACCCTATGGGCGAGGAGAAGGCGACAAGATGACAGATGTTCTCAGGACCTGTCAATGTCAGTTTACTGAGACATTAGTTCTGCAGGTGAGGTGTGAGACAGCAAGTGTGTCACACCTTCAAGAGCATCTGGGGACACCAGGAAGTGACCTGGCCCCAGCAGACCTCTCAGCCCCACGTAGGGGATTTCAACAATAAACCAGGCTACTTTCACAGAATAACACTAAAAACATAGAGCACATCAACGTTTACAAAGCCTTTGTTACATATTATTTTACTTATTCTCATGATTACTTTGTGTTAACCCAAGATCAAAATATATAGACAAAAGAAATATTAAAATGTCTTCATTCTCAGTATGTGATTCACACACACACTCACATCTTTATTCAGCTCAACAAATATCCATTTCTTGGTGTGTAGTGGCCAGTCTATCAGTTCAGTTCAGTTCAGTTCAGTCGCTCAGTCGTGTCCGACTCTTTGCAACCCATGAATCACAGCATGCCAGGCCTCCCTGTCCATCACCAACTCCCAGAGTTCACTCAGCTCACCTCCATCGAGTCAGTGATGCCATCCAGCCATCTCATCCTCGGTCGTCCCCGTCTCCTCCTGCCCCCAATCCCTCCCAGCATCAAAGTCTTTTCCAATGAGTCAGCTCTTCGAATGAGGTGGCCAAAGTACTGGAGTCTCAGCTTTAGCATCATTCCTTCACACATCTCTCCCTATAATTAAGTGTGTGTGTGTGTGTGTGTGTGTGTGTGTGTGTTAGTTGTTCAGTCATGTCTGACTCTTTGTGACCCCATGGACTGTAGCCCACTAGGCTTCTCTGTCTGAGGGATTCTCTAGGCAAGAATACTAGAGTGGATTGCCATTCCCTTCTCCAAATTAAGTGTATATTTATTGCTATTTCGTCCTTATTGTTTTAAACTATAGAAATGTTTTGTTCCTTGCTGACTACCACTATATAGGATTTTATACTCTAATGTTTCTGTTGTAGATAAATCTCCATCTGATAGTGAACCCATTTTTGAGTGCTTCAGTATACCACACGTTTACTTCTATAAATCCTTTACAATGACAATACATGGAAGATAAAAGCTACTAGCCTTTCTTATGGCATCTAATATGATTGAACAGCAGTCTAATGCAATTTCAAACATAAGAAATATAAACATTCAAACTATCCATACTGATAAATTTGACAGTTCCTCAATAAGAAAAATCAAATTAATCATGATATGTTAAATTCAGTTTTTTTTTTTTTACTGCTTTCATGATAATTTTGTCTTTATTTCATTAACATGGTCAAGAATATTAGAATATCCTAAATTTTGAATATAGTGGAAATGTTACTGATAGTAAAACTATAATGTAGTGTGGTAAGATTACCTTGCAGAGGTGCAGTGTCTTTAATTTGTTAGAGTGATTTTATAGACACTGTCTTGTTTCAGTCTCATAA
The DNA here is from genome assembly GCA_006408695.1 of Aepyceros melampus. NCBI lineage: Eukaryota > Metazoa > Chordata > Mammalia > Artiodactyla > Bovidae > Aepyceros > Aepyceros melampus. The sequence goes on from SJXQ01006870.1 coordinate 41,116, forward strand.
GAGCCTAGTGATTTGGTAGCAAATTACTAATTCCATTTACAGTTAAGGAAACTGGTGTCCAGGAAAGTCAAGCACCATCTCAAGGACTTAAACTAAGGCTTTTACTCCATCTCTTACCTTAGTCCTGCTATTGACTGCCTGACCCAATATAGACGCTGAACTATTATGTCCTCTGCCCATACATTTCCCCAAAGGGGAAGTCGGCTGCCCCTCTCATATCACTGAAGGTGGAGGCCACGGCCTGGGAATCACCTAATCTCTTGTGCCCCGCCTTCCTCACGGTGGCCCAGGACAGCTTGCCCCATCCACACAGTCATCGCAAAGACCGGCCTGAACGACATCTACAAATACCTAATGAACTGCAGGCCAGTCCTGCACATAACGAGACGCCAGTCTTTGCTCATTAAATATTCTCTAACACACGAAGGTCATGGTCTCTGCCCACTGACCCTTGTCCTTCTCTCATGCATCAGGGGCCAAACAGTTGGTGGCCTACACTGGCGATTAAGTAACCGGCCTGGCGGTCAGCCCTGGCCAGCTGTGGAATCCATGCATTTGGCCTCATCGCCCAAAGCCACTGCCCGCGGCTAATACAAACACAGTGTGTCCATCCAGCAAAAATGCCCTGCTTTGGCAGCCCAGGCTCTCCCATAGCAGGCGGGGTTGGCACCATATATGATCTCATTCAAGGAGCAGGAAAGAAACATGCCAGCTCCACTTACCAGGGCGAACATTTCTCTGAGTCGCTCTACTTGAAACAGAAACAGGATTTAAATCACGACCATGTGACTAAGGGCCGAGTCTGAGGAATGGGAACTTGAGGGGGCCCCTCCCCCCTCACTGTTCTCAACAACCCTGAGCTCTACCTGTCTCAACCGCGCCAGTCTCCCTAAAAACAGTCTTTTCACCCCTTTATAGCAAAGACTCAAGTCAGAAGAGACTTCAGCGACCTCTTGCGAATAGAACACACATTCCTCTAAAGATGGGAATTAAAAATCAGCATTACTTTACATCATGTTCGATCAGACACATTCACACACAGTTAAATCCTCTGTGATGTGCTGAAAAATTCACCCTTGAAAGTCCCTAACATTACAGAAACAAGGAGCCAGTGCAGACAGACTCCTGACCCACGGGAGCCGTCACTGGAATTACCCTCGGAATAACAGTATTGCTCTCTCCTTTGCTTTCAGAGCAAGACATGAGTCAGCACAGACTTAAAAAAGGCATCTTTGCAAAACAGAGAAGTCAGATTAATTCACCTTGTAAGTCAAGAGGTAAGACAAAGGAAGAATAGCAGCCGTTATTAATAACAGAACTGCCTGGGTGTGGTCTACTGGAGAGAAGGTCATGGTCACTACAGACATTACGTGACCCCAGATAAACATCCCTGAAATTAAAGATTTACATAATACGCCCTACAGAGCCCAGACGTGGAGTTAAAGGTAACAGATACTTATTACATAGGGTGTTTGATGGTGTGTCCTATGTATCTGCTCGGTCATGTCTGACTCTTTGTGACCCCATGGACTGCAGGTTCCTCTGTCCAGGGGGATTCTCCAGGCAAGAGTACTGGACTGGGTTGCCATTTCCTTCTCCATGGGATCTTCCCAACCCAGGGATTGAACCCGAGTCTTGAGTCTGCTGCACTGCAGGTAGATGCTTTACCACTGGCACCACCTGGGAAGCCCTCATGTGTGTATGTGCATGCGTGTGCAGTTTAAGATTTCCAGTAGAATGTACTGCAGAAAAAATATCATATATCAAATCTAATAAGAAAAATGTATAAATTATCACCTCAAGTGTCCCAAGTGTTCTCTTCTGTGTGATACAACCTTCCTCGTCTTTGCAAGGAGGTCCTCCAGAATGTCTTGTTCACCTTTGCCTCCCCTGGTCAGATGCAAGGCCATGGATACAGAAGGTATTCAATAGAGAATGAATCATTTCATCACTCTGGACATTTCCAGGCAACAACAGACATCTATACTTTCACAGCATGTCTTGAATTGAGTGGATCTAGTGTCAGCATTTGGTCCATCAGAGGGCGGAGCTAATTGGAGACAAGGATTTGCAGGAGCTACCACTGGAATTAGCTCCCTGGAGTTTCAGATTGACCTTTAAAAGCTCAATTATCTTCCAAGTTTATACAAAATTAATATGCCATATGGGTGAATTGTATTAGTATGTGGATGATAGCTTAATAAAATTTTTACTTGTTTTTAGATTTTTTTTAATGTGGACCGTTTTTAAGTCTTTATTGAATTCATTACAATATTGCTTCTGTTTTATGTTTTAGTTTTTTGGCCTTGAGGATCTTAGCTCCCAGGCCAGAGATGGAACCCATGCCACCTGCACGGGAAGGTGAAGTCTTAACCCACTGGACCACTAGGGAAGTCCCTCAGTAAAGCTTTTAAAAATCACATATTAAAGATAGATTATATGATTGAAATAGATCTCATTTGATATTATCTAATATTATTATCTGACTTTTTGAAGGGATAAGTAATATGCACCTCATTCTCTGGAAAACCCAAGTTTCTCTAGAAGCCTGGGAGAGGGGACTTTGCCCACCTGACATCTGACAGTGGTGGGATGGGGGAGGGGGGATGCGGCCATTGAGCATTTAAGGAGGAGGAAAATGAGTCCATTTAAGGAGGAAAATGGTCATTGAGTACATTTAAGGAGGAGGAAATTGAGCCTCTGGGAGATGAAGCATCAGAGCTACCCTCATGTGCAGTCAGTTTTAAACCATGTTATCTGACTCCAAATAAATATATTTAAAATCTTGGGTATTTTTATCAGTCATTAGCAGGGCGTCTGAGGAACATGAGGTGACTGGGACATACTCTTCAGGTCAGAATCTTAAGATAATCATGGGGTTTAAACATTTCATAGACAAAAGCTTTAGTCAATAAACCCAGGGAGATGCTTGGCATATTATGCAAAATTGACAAAGACTGGATGTAATTTATATTGTAAGTTTAAAAACCTAAGAAGTTAGTATCTTTACGCCCAGTGAAATGAAATGAAATATTACTCAGTTGTGTCCAACTCTTTTCAATCCCATGGACTGTAACCCACCAGGCTCCCATGTCCATGGGATTCTCCAGGCAAGAATACTGGAATGGGTTACCATTTCCTTCTCCAATGAAGTAACCATTGTTTATCAAGTAAGGTTTTGCTTATATAAGGATGCCAGATTTAGCAAGTAAAAGTATGCCTTGTTAAATTTGAATTTCAAACAAGTAATTTTTTTAGATTATGTTTATCTTATACAATAGTTTCTGAAATTCATCTGGTAACCCTATTAGGACTTTTTTAATGGTTAAATGCATCATTGCATTAAAAACAAGGAGAAAGACTAAACCTCTATTCATATGGTAAAACAGTGCAAAATTCCAGATGCAGCAAAAATCCAAACTTCTCTCTAGGACTTAGTACTTTAATGAAATAAGAAGTTCTATGAAGTTTAAATGATCACCCATAAAAATATTCAAGCAGCGTTGACTTTTTTTTTAATGTCATTTCAGAACACGTAAAAAGGCCATGTAAACAGCAGAGCCCATATTTTCTGGCCTAGATGACAGACTGGTGGTCTCAGCCAGAGCAGAATACTGAAGACAGACATTTGTCTGGATGGAACATTGCTGTAAGTGAACCACCAATGTCCCTGACAAGACAGAGAAGCCCTGTGGCATCCTGGGCTTCACAGGGCCATGACCTCTGGGTGCCCTGAGGCAGGGCCCCATGGTGCAGGGGTCAGTATTCGGGGAGGGGGGCTGATCTCAGCGTTCACTGACGTTCAGCGAGAAAACCAAACTGGAGACTGTCCCATCAACCCCTTCTTTCTACAAACAGGAATGGTCAGGCCTCTACCTGTCTTAATTTTACATTGAATAATGTGCAAAATGGGCTGCCTGCTTCATAAGGCTGCTGTGAGAATGAAGAGAAGCAGGCAGCGAGCATGAAATCGTGGTATTTCATGGAATAATTGTTATAAACTGAGTATGTCAGGCCTTGAAGGAAATGTAAAAATGGTCTACACCATACATGTCACCTCAGAGCTGAGGTTAAATGACTCTCCAATCAGCACAGAGAGAAGCCAAGGCTGATGCAGGGCCACGCCCCTGGTTCCCAGGCCGTGGCCCTTCCCACTTCCTCATGTCTCCTGAGGTGCAGGCATAACGGCCCATCCTGACTTCAGTCTGACACAAGGCACTCAGTGTGGAATTTCAGGGAGGCAAAGGTGGTGAGGCGAAAGGAGAAAAGCACATAAAAGAAACTCAAGCAGTCCCAGCACTGGCAGTAGGAAAAGCAGGTTACCACCCTGGTTGTCCACCATCAGAACCACCATAGGAACTGTTCCCATTTCCAGTTTGGCGCCCTTTACATCATTCACTTAGGGGTCCTCAGTTGGACTCACAGCAGGACTGTCGAAGCCCTCAATTCTGCCATCACTCAGGACTTAAAGGGACCTAGGGAAAGGGACGAGCCCTTCCTCCTCCAGCAGAACATGCCTGTGCCGACATGGAAATGTCTGCATCACTTTTACAAGAGATCCTTCCCTCTGTCTCTCTCAGTCGTGTCCAACTCTCCACAACCCCACAGACTGTAGCCCGCCAGGCTCCGCTACTCATGGGATTCTCCCGGCACGAGTACTGGAATGGGTTGCCATGCCCTCCTCCAGGGGATCTTCCCAACCCAGGGGTCAAACCCATGTTACCTGCATTGGCAGGGGGATTCTTTTACCCCTGAGCCACCTGGGAAGCCCTAAGGGATCCTTATCAAGTACTGCGTATGTTTTATGCACTCAGAGCTGATTAAGAAGCACTTGGTCAAACGATCATTTCAAAATCCATTCCTTCAGGGACACAGTAGAGAACCCTCTTTAGCCTGCTCCCCATGGATGGGTGGACAGGTAGCTGGATGAATTGAAGGGGAAAATGACAAAACATCCCCTGAGGAGCTACATCTGTGCCAAGGATGGTGCTGGGCATCTTCAAGATGAGCCAGATGGTGCTGGCTCATCTCAATCCTAGAAAACTGTGTGAACAACTGCCATCATCTCTAGCATAGGAAGGAACTGAGGCTCGCAGAAGCTGAGGGGGTTTTCGGGGGTCTGCAGAGCTGAGATCTGAACCCAAGTCTTCTGAGAGCAAACCCAGCGTAGAGCAACACGAGACGTGCTGATGTAAGCCAACCTTGTCTTAAAGTAAGGCTGTGATGAGGCTTCCCTTCCTATCATGTGAAGAACTGAAAACACCATTTTAATCATGGAAAAGATCTCGAAAACCAAACAAGGAGTGAGGAAGATATGAGAGTATGGTTGGTTTGAAAGAGAAACTGAAGGAAGCCTTGACCTCGACAGAAAAGGAGCGGTTTGGCCAGGCAAAAAGCCAGAAAGGTAAAGAAAGGATGAAGGGACGGCCACAGGAGGAAGGAGGACAAGGAATCGGGTGTCATTTGTCCGTGATGTGAAAGAAGACTTTGCGGCAAGATTAGGGAAAGACAGCCGGTTAGTCCCGAGTAAAGCCAGTGGGATGTGATGCCCAGGCACTAACCTAGTACATGCCTGGTTATCGATGTATACAGCTTTAAGAAACAGCACGCGAGATCTGCCTTCCAAGTGACAAATGAAATGAGGTTGAGGATATCTATCACTCCCATCCGCACTGGAGAAGTCAGAGCTCCCTGGGTTAGGACTCCAGGGAGCACATGGGGTTGACCTGCATTCCGCCTTTCATGCAAACGGGCTCTCCTCGCACAGGGAAGACAAAGTCACACAAAATTAAAGCCCAAACACTGGCACGTCAGAAACAAACCCAGCCCTCTTCACCGAGGTATCAACCTTGTTTTAAAGAAACAGAAAAGGAGCGAGAGATCTTTCGTTGTTGTTAAAACTGGGATACTCTTTCTAAGATTTAAGGATCACTGATTAAAATATAATTTAATAACTATGGAAAACGTTAAAACACCCACTCAAAGCAGGGTGTTCCAATATTGCTATGTAAAATAACCGGGTGATAGGTGTGGACTCATTTCAGGGCGTGCAGTTTAAAGGACAATTGCTCTGCATCAGGCTGGAAGGCACTTGGGGGATCCCACTTTACAATTCAACAGGACACTCCCAGGGCCCACACTCCACGTTACAGCAAAGGATCCTTTGTGAGCAGACCCACAAGCCGGGCTGGAAATGAAAATGACAAAGCCGGGCTGTCTGAGCATCTCTGCGGGGGCGGGTCGCCTCGCCCACCGCCGCAGGCCGCGGCCCAGACTGAGGGGAGTGGAGAAAGGGCCCCTTCCTCGCCGCGGCCAGGGGCGCTCAAGAAGTGCCCCAGTCCTCTCCAAAGGCGGCTCCCCCATCGGCCGCAGGGCCGGGCGCCTCCCCCCGCCCCGCGGGGCCCGCACTCCCGGGGCCCCCTCCGGGCCCCCAGCCGGGGCCTCACACGCTCACCGGGGCTGCCAGGGCCGCGTCCGCCCTTTGTTGTCCTTGTGTCCCGTCAGCGGGTCCGGCGCGACTGGCCCCGCAGCCGCGCTGGTCCAGGCCCCGAGCCGGTGCCGCAGTCAGCAGTCCGCCCTCCCCTCCCGCACGCATGCTTTTTTTTTTTTTTTTAAAGAGATAGAACCATCCCCAACCTCGGATGTCGATAATGCTGCACCAGGCGGCCTGGCTTGGGCTGGTGACACAGACCATAGAGAGCCCGCTGTCCCTTCTCTTCTGACTGCAGAGCTTCATTCGGAGGGAGACACGGCTGCAGGAGGTCATCTCCGCTGGACCCAGGGAGACCTAGGGCCGCGGTTGCCTTAGACAAGTCTTTAGTGGGTGGCATTTTCCCACGGAAAACAGAGAGTCCCTGTCCATTCCAGTCTGGAAATCCTATAATTTACTAGAATCACCTAGAAAAATACCAGCTGCAGACTTGCTGCTGAAATGCAATAAATCACCACGTGTGCCTTGCAGGTTCTAGCTCTCAAAGTGGTTTCTGTATTTTATTTGAATTTGAGTAGGAGGGCCCGAAAGTTAAAAAAAAAAAAAAAGGCATTCACTCATAATACTTTGTAAATTGAGAAATGCTCTCCAGCTGTCAGAGGCGCTCTGTTTTCATTGTTACTGTCAGTTGAGTATTAAAAATACTGTAACAATAGATCAGATAGGATCTATCTCCTTTCTGCCTACAAGAGGGGCATGTGAAATCCTGGGAAAGTCTGTGTTTATAGACAGCCCTCCCCTCTGTGTCTTGGGTAGGTGCGCTATGCTCCTCCGTCCAGGTTCATCCAGGTTCCATGTGGACCAGCCCACGTCCCCAGTGGGATCTGCACTGGAGAATTATCTGGGCGCAAATGGAGCATTCCCTGAAGGAAAATTGCTAACTCAGCTCAGCAAAATCTAGAACTCTCCCGGGGGGAGACCGAGCAGGCCCCCAGTGCTAGAATCAGCCCAGAGCAAAGCCACCTTCCTCTCTGCAAAGCAGCCGTGTGCAGGCTGCCCTCAGGACACCAAACTGCCCGCAGAGAGTCCTTGGCAATCTTCACCTCACGGAGTCAGATGTGTGCATAGCGTCCTAGGACGTGGTAGGGAGTGTTTCGTCCTAGCATAATCACCAGGTAAGGACAAAGGACAGGCTCCTATCAGGGGGAAAGCGTGTCTGGGGAACCCTCTTCCTCTGATTCTCACTGTGCTGCTATATGGGCCACAGTCACCTCTGGAGGTAAGCCTGACCCCCCAGTTCTTTTTGTGTTTTATTAATTGGAGGATAATTGCTTTATAATATTGTGTTGGTTTCTGCCATACAACAACGTGAATCAGCCCTAGGCATACAAATGTCCCCTCCCTCTGAAAAGTCCCTCCCACCTCCCACCAGATTCCATCCCTCTGGGTTGTCACAGGGCTCCCTGGGTTATACAGCGAATTTCCACAGGCTCTCATTTTGTCCATGTGAGTATGTTTAGTGTGCATGCTTCCAGCTACTCTCTCCATTCGTCCCCCCCATCTCCTTCCCCCACTGTGTCCACACATCTGTTCTCTATGTCTGCATCTCTGCTGCTGCCCTGCAAATGGGTTCGTCAGTACCATCTTTCTAGATTCCATATGCATGTGTTGATATATGATATTCAGTCTGTATAACAGGCTCTAGGTTCATTCACCTCATTAGAACTGACTCAAATGCCTTCCTTTTATTGGCTGAGTAATGTTCCCTCAGTACCAACAGCATTGTTTCCATGGTCACAAGATGAACGAAGCCACATGGACCGTAGGTAGGTGCTGGGAAAATCTTCAATTGCTTGTTCCCCTAGGGTGATCATCTGCCCATAACTTTGAACTGTTAGATAAGCTCTAAGTGTTTGTAACTCCCCACTCCCCCACCTGCCAAGGAAAAGGCGTCCCTAAGAAGATGGATTTCTCTTGCACCAGGTAGGAGGGTGGGGACCCAAGCAGCAGAAGCTCAGAGGTGAGCCGAGTCATACTGACCTCCCTAGAAAGTCCTCAGGAGCCAGGATCCAAGGAGAGGGAAAGCTGAGTGGTTGAGGGGAGCCAAGAGAGAGCTGGAGGGGGCCAGGCACGGGGAGTGGAGCCGAGTGTTTCTACGAGGATGGAGGCTTTGAGGAGAGACTTAGAGAGTGAATTTCCAGGAAGTTGTGCTGTGTGCAGCTCCTGCAGCGTTATTCTGTCCTGCCTCCCCGAAGTAGGAGCAAACTTTTGGTGAGACTGTCCCATCTCTCCTTACCCTCTGCAGAGGGTTTGGGATCCCTCAGAACCTGCCACAGTACTGAGTCAGCGCTGGGAGCAAGAAGACATTGGGATGTCAGAGATGTTTCTGCAGGGGATGTGGAGTCTGTCCCCAGGGGCTGGAGACACCCAGGCAAGGACTGCCCTGTGCTGTGGCCTCCTCCCAGGGACCCCTGCCCCTAAGCAAGTCCCTCCTGCCCTCTGACCTCTGTCTCTCCTTCTGTGTCAGTGTGGCCACCACCAGGAACAGGCTTTCTCACCCCGGACCGTGGTGGTGGTTTAGTTGCTGCTGCTGTTGCTAAGTCACTTCAGTCGTTTCTGACTCTGTGCGACCCCATAGATAGCAGCCCACCAGGTGCCACCGTCCCTGGGATTCTCCAAGCAAGAACACTGGAATGGGTTGCCATTTCTTTCTCCCATGAATAAAAGTGAGAAGTGAAAGTGAAGTTGCTCAGTCGTGTCCGAGACTCTTCACGACCCCATGGACTGCAGCCTGCCAGGCTCCTCTGTCCATGGGATTTTCCAGGCAAGAGTACTGGAGTGGGGTGTCATTGGCTTCTCCTTTAGTTGCTGAGTCGTGTGCAACTCTTTGTGACCCCATGGACTGTAGCCCACCAGGCTCCTCTGTCCGTGGGATTCTCCAGGCAAGAATACTGGAGTGGGTTGCCATTTCCTCCTCCAGGGGATCTTTCCTACCCAGGGATTGAACCCAGGCCTCCCACATTGTAGGCAGATTCTCTACCAACTAAGCCACCAGAGAGGCCCCAACTGTTTCTTTGTGTGTGTGTGTGTGCACGCGCGCACGTGTGTGTGTGTGTGCACGCGCGCACGTGTGTGTGTGTGTGTGTGTGTGTACTGTGTGTATTTAATCACTCAGTTGTATCCAAACTACCCAGGGATTGAACCCAGGCCTCCCACATTGTAGGCAGATTCTCTACCAACTAAGCCACCAGAGAGGCCCCAACTGTTTCTTTGTGTGTGTGTGTGTGCACGCGCGCACGTGTGTGTGTGTGTGCACGCGCGCACGTGTGTGTGTGTGTGTGTGTGTGTACTGTGTGTATTTAATCACTCAGTTGTATCCAATTTCTTTGCTGTCTCTCAAATAGATTCTTTATTCAACAAAACTGGCTCTTCAGAGCAGGTGTAGACAGGAATCGGGGTCCTGGGCTCTGCCTGCCATCTGTGTCTGCACAAGTGCGATCAGTTACACCAAGTCCCGGATTTTGTGCCGTCACTCATCCAGTGATAGTTTTGCAATCAAATGACAACACCTAGATTTTTTTTTCTTAAATGACAATTATTACCTTATGCTAATTAGCCGGGCAATGTGGGTTTATTTTAGAAAATATGACAAATATAACCCATTATCCTACCATCTAACATAACTGCTCTTCATCATTTGATATATTTCATATATGTTGTTGGTTCGTCACTAAATCATGTCTGACTCTTTGTGACCCCATGGACTGTAGCCCTCCACGCTCCTCTGTCCTTGGAATTCTCCAGGTAAGAATAGTGGAGTGGGTTGCCATTTCTTCCTCCAGGGAACTCCCTGACCCAGGGATCAAACTCGCATCTCCTGCATCTCTTGTCTTGGCAGGAGGATTCTTTACCACTGAGTCACCTGGGAAGCCATATTTCAAATATATATATACACACATATAAATTTTGTATCTGGTTTTCCCACTTAAATTATGCTAATAGTTCCCTCTTTTATTCTTTGAGAACATATTTGTAATGCCTGCATCGTAGCACTTTTTACAGTGATAATATAACTTAATCAGTTGATTCCTTATTGTTGGATTTCAGGTTGCCATACATAGTTTTCAGAAAGGATAAATCATTCCCTCACCTGCTCACACTGCATAAAAGGGCCCAGTGGAATCCTGGTTATGCAGAATCCACCTGAAGAGTTTCAACACCTCCATGAGGTTCCACTATCATGACATTTACAGACGATTCCATGTGGTTTTACACCCATTCTGCAGGTTCCTGTACCCATGTGGGTCAAGCGCACGATCTCCAACCCCACTGTCCAGATGCACCAGCTATAAACTTTATGCATTCAGTTAAAACGTTAAATTCCTAGTACATTCATCATGTTTGGACGTTGTTGTCAGAGGATTCAGACTGTGTCGTAAAAATGTTAAGGAATCAAAGGCTTCCAGATAATTAGTGATCATGGATCTCCTGCATTCAGGTCCATGACTGACTGTTGGTGCACCCAGGTCAGAGGTCAACACGTCTCCACCTCACCTCAAGCTGACCCTTGGAAATGGCATATGAAAGTGTTCTCTAGAGCCACCCTTGCCCAGGACCAGAAGGCTTAGCCAGAGGGGAAGCTGTGGCCACTTGTCTGGGGCTTTTAAGGAGCTGACACCACCACCCTCTGGCTTCTTCTCCTGGAAGACTCCCAGACGAGGCTCTCACCATGGTCCACTTTTCTCTCCAGCCACATCTTGCGGCCCAACCCCTCTGCCCACATGGCCTGCATGGCCGAACTCAAAGTTCTTTAAGTGTCAGATATGTATTGACTCAGAAACAGTCGCTCAGCCTGAGAGCTGTCCGCTCCATCTCGGCACCTGCTCATACTTTTGGAGTCTTAGCTTGCATGTCCTTGTCCCAGACTCTGCTAGGTCATCTGTGTACATGGCCAGGCTCTCTTGTCTCAACAGCTGCTTTTGGCAGCTTAGCAAGCAGACCTGGCTTCCCAGGGGGTGCTAGTGGTAAAGAATCTGCCTGCAATGCAGGCGACACAAGAGACAGAGTTTCAATCCCTTGGAGAAGTAAATGGCAAACTCACTCCAGTATTCTTGCCTGAAGAATCTCATAGACAGAGGAGCCCGGTGGGCTACAGTACATGGGGTTGCAAAGTCAGACAGAACTGAGCGACTGAGCACACAGATGGCTTCAACTTTGAGCCAGGGTCTAATAAGTCACCTGTGCTTTTGACCTTCTGTTTCTTCATCTGTGAAATGGGAATACTACCTTCCAGTGTGGGAGTAGGCAGTCCTTGGCATATAGTTAATAATCTCTAGCTCTTCAAATCATAGAGGTTATTAATTTTGTAAATTTCCTGCTTTAGGACACTTTCTCAGTTTGAGAAGTATTACTTAAGATGTGGGAGTAAGACCCTTGCCCTTAAAAACTACTACGTCAGCTCAGGTCAACCTCAGAAAATCCCTGGTTACACTTCTAAGAGCAGCAGAATGTTGCCATGACAAGCCCTAAGAAGGACACGCAGCCCCTGAGCTGTGAGCATGTGGGGAGCTTCGGACACAGCCAACAGATCCACAACCCTGTGATCACATGGGCCCCAGGGAAGCGGTGCCACCCACCTGGGGGGTCCTTTCAGGTCCCCACCGCCTCGGGCCATGGTGGGCATCTGGGTCTGTGGCTGGACATCTGTCCATAGCTGGACAGCAGGGACTGAGACAGAGCACACTTCTTTCTCAGGCAGCCAGTTTTTAATGAAGGCTTATTATCCTGAAATGGGTGTTCAGATGTATTTATAATGGCTTTTATCAACTTCTCTACTGTGGGATATTTCAGATATATCCAGATGCAGCTATAAATCTTTGTTTGCATTTAGAATGATTCTCTTATGCTATATTCTTTGACGTTAATAGTAGATCAGACAGAATGGACACGTTTAAAGCATCTTATGTCTATATGTGCATGCGTGCTCAGTGGTATCTCACTCTTTGCGACCCCATGGACTGTAGCCCGCCAGGCTCCGCTGTTCATTGGATTCTCCAGGCAACAATACTAGAGTGGGTTGCCATTTCCTCCTCCAGGGGATCTTCCCGACACAGGGATTGAACCCAAGTCTCCTGTATCTCCTGCACTGGCAGGCAGTTTCTTTACCACTTATCTACCTATTGTGCTTAGTCACTCAGTCGTGTCCAACTCTTGTGACCCCATAGACTGTAGCCTGCCAGGCTCCTCTGTCCATGGATTCTCCAGGCAACCAGTTGCCAAACTGGCCTCCAGAAAGACTTTACCAGCTGGCAGTCCCACCAGCAGAGGGTGAGAAGAACCACATTTATTTCTGGATGCACTGAAATCCAGGTGTTCTGCAGGACTTACTAGATATGAGGACATCGTGAAGGACTTTGTGAAGGTGTTGCATCCTATCCCCTCCCCCACCAGGGAAGGGCCCCACACAGTGACGTGGGGCGATGGAGCAGGATGAGCAAGAACACGCGAGCTGTGTTCAAGCCCCCACTTCCCACCTCCCACACGGGGCCTGGCAACATGACTTGTCTTCAGGCGTCAGTGTCCTTGAATGTAAAATGGGTGACAACACAGCCTGCGTGCATGAAGATTTGTGCACATCACCAGGCCCAGCTCCCCACAAATGCTAGCCAGATATTATTCCACCAGTGCCACTGTCTGCCTAGAGCAGCTGCTCTCTTCAGAGGCCCTCGATGGAGCCTGGTGACATGTGTCAGCCCAGGGCCTGCAGCCTTGGGTCACGGGTGACGTGATTCAGTGAATCCTCAGCTGCAAGGCTGGGCAAATGGCGGTATAAGCTCACCTCGGATCTGGGCGTGGAATGTGGAGAGGGTGGCCTGGGGACACTCGGCCCCGCTCAGTGATACACAAACAGCTGCAGCATCCGGGGAGCCCAGAGAAGCTGGATGCAAGGCCAGCTCCACCTGCACGGCCCCCACCCAGGGCCTCCTCCAGACCACACATCCCCTTAGCACAGGAATTTGGAACTGAGAGATGGAGCTAGGAAGCCAGTGAGCGATGAAGGTGAGACAAACAGGTGTACGTGTAAGAGAAGCAAGGAGGGCAGTGTGCAGGCTGGTCTGTGAGACAGCAGAGGCTGTGCTTCAGGAGAGGAGGGGGATGGAGAGAGGGAATCGGGTACAGGAAGAGGAAGGTTTCCCTCGACAGGGAATCGGGAATCCTAGGAAGGAGCCTTGTGCTCGGCGATGCTCCAGCTTCAGTCTCCAGCAGATCTCTGTCCCGATCCTCACGAGACCTCTGAAGTCTACTTAAGGCCCTTTTATCTGAGCCCAGTCGATGTTCCTGGCAACTGGAGGAGACCTAACTCGAGCAATTTCAATCTGTATTGACAGGTTTTATTGACTCCTAAAGTATTTCCTTAAGTTAGCTATGCTCTCAATGCATAGTTTTTAATGGCTAAATAATGTTTTGTAGTATGGATACATTGTATTGTTGCTGTTCAGTTGCTCAGTCCTGTCAAACTCTTTGTGACCCCATGCAGTGCAGCACACCAGGCTTCCCTGTCCTTCACTATCTCCCAGAGTTTGCTAAAACTCTTGTCCATTGAGTCAGTGATGCCACCCAACCATGTCATCCTCTATCGTCCCCTTCTCCTCCTGCCCGCAATCTTTTCCACCATCAGGGGGAAAGAGTAGGCTCTTTGCATGCCACAAAGTCACTTACTGCTAATGCTATTGAAATAAATCCCAGGGTACTGAGAAATGATCTAGGTGATCTAGGATGAGCTCCAGTGTTTAAGAATCCTTTTACTCACTAGATGTGGCAACACACACACACACACACACACCCACCCCAGAACTGACTGTGGAGATATCTAGCATAGTATGCCTTCAAAAGCAATTCCTTGAGTGCTGCTTTCCTAACTGAACCCATTACAGATGTTCTTACGAGGACACAGGGCTCTTTTCCAGCCCCCATCCCCATCCCACCATTGTAACTCATGTCATACATAGTCCTACCTGATGTTAGTTGTGGGACAAGGAAATCCAGGCCACCATGGAGTACAGCTGAGCACTGGACTAGATGTACAGAAACAGCACTTACACCTAAACCCTAAATCTGTCTTTTCTTTTTAATGGATCTCCTAGATTGAAAGAACATAAAGTACCATGTTGTTCTTTCTAAATCAGAAATGGAATCACCGACGCAACGGACATGAGTTTGAGCAAGCTCCAGGAGTTGGTGGTGGACAAGGAGGCCTGGAGTGCTGCAGTCCATGGGGTCGCAAAGGGTCAGACACTCCGAGCAACTGAACTGAACTGAACGGCATCAGCTCAAAAATTGACACCAATGCTTGGTGAAACCTCAGGCCAAGAGAGGAATGTGGTCACCACCCCTCATTTCTAGATAGAATATCACCACTGCTTTTGTGGGTTTGGAGAGTATTTGGGGGAAAAGCCCATCACCCTCCCTCATGCAAACTTCACCCACATGGTAATGTGAAAGTCCTCCTGTTTCTCCTCTTTCCCACCTAAACAGGATAGTTAGCTTTTCCAGCTGGGCTTCTCCCAAGCCACTAAATTCACGCCAGTCCTCCCATGAAATTCCACCCACCCAGTTTTAACAAATACACAAGGGAAAAAGCCACAATGTAATTAAAGCAGCAGGACCATCTTTGAACACGAGGGAGCCCTTCTTTATGTGCTTTGCCATATTTTTTCCCAGTGATGTAGCTAAATCTCTTATGAGATAAAAGACAACAACAACGTTCTAGCTCTTATTTAGAGTTACTTAGGAATGATTGTAGTCCCCTTAGGACAAAGGTTAGTTCTGAAAAAACTTGAGATGAACTGTGTAAAACATGAAGCGTGTTTCACAAATAAAACACTGTCTTTTGCTGGAACATCAAGTAAACAAAAAGGTTTGGTGAACAGACTACACTGGGCTGTGACAGACACCGGTTCAAGTCCAATCTTCCTGACCCCACGCGAGTCCATCCCCGCTCTGCCATTGCTCCTCTCATCTAAAACGTGGTGTTAGAGATGAGGAACTGCATCCTTCATCTGGGTTAGCTGTACTCTGTATCAGTGACGCCTCCCTCATTAAGTTAATGAGAAGATGAAGAGAAGTTTGTGATGCACCTGCAATAAAAGTGGTGTTAATGGAGGAAAAAAAGAAAAAGACGACTTTTCCTGTTGCCTTACTGAGGGTTTAATTGCTCTCCCTGCTGCTCCCCTTGCTGAATTACTGCCTGGATGTGTCTCACCTGCCCTTTACTTTTTTGCTCAGCATGATGTTTCTTAAGAGGGCTTCCCTAGTGGCTAAATGGTAAAGAATCTGCCTGCATTGTAGGAGACTCGGGTTGGATCCCTGGGTCAGGAAGATCCCCTGGAGAAAAGCATGGCAACCCACTCCAGTATTCTCGCCTGGGAAATCCCATGGACAGAAAAGCCTGGCGGGCTACAGTCCATGGGGGTCACAAAAGAGTCAGATACAACTGAAGCGACTAGGCACACAAGCATGTGTTTAATAAATAGGCATTTTTAAACATTGTCAACATTTAAAAGTTGGAAGATTTCACATACCATCCACGTTTCTAGCTTCTCCTGACTGGAGGGCTATCTGAGGACACATGCCCCATGCTCTCAAAGGACCGACGATGCAGGACAGCCCTGACCAGGAGGGGCGCCCCTCTGTATGGGGTCAAGTTGGCTTCAGTTCACGAGAGGACCCCAGAAGTGCGTCTGCACACATCACCATTGGATGTGCATGGGGACCTCTCTGGTGGAGGGCGAGGGACTCTGCGTTTCCCATTCCCTTCCACTTCACAGCAAACCTCGCGATGAAAGCAGCTTATATCTGAGGGCACGGGCGCCCACAGAGGGCAGGTCCACTGCCACTGACACCTGCCCAACCCCCAGCGGAGAGCAGAGCTAGCGCCCATGTCTCCCCTGCCAGGACACATGTCCTGGGGTCAGTGGGGCTGATACCGACCCTCTGAGTCAGGCCCCAAGAAGGGCCCTCCCCATTTGCTCACCCCAACAGAAAGAGGCTGAGTTCCATTCAAAAGCAAATGTGTGTGTGAAGTGGTTTGCCATTCCCTTCTCCAGTGGACCACATTTTGTCAAAACTGTCTGCCATGATCCATTTGTCTTGGGTGGCCCCATACGGCATGGCTCATATTTTCACTGAGGGAGACAAGGCTGCGGTCCATGTGATCAGATCGGTTAGTTTCCTGTGATTGTGGTTTCCAGTCTGTCTACCCTCTGGTGGAGAATAAGAGGCTTATGGAAGCTTCCTGATGGGAGAGACTGTCTGAGGGGCAAACTGCGTCTTGTTCTGATGGCGGGGCCATGCTCAGTAAATCTTTAATCCAATTTTCTGCTGATGGGTGGGATTATGTTCCCTACCTGTTGTTTCACCTGAGGCCAAACTATGCTGGAGGTAATGAAGGTAATGGCTGAGTTCAGTTCAGTTCAGTTCAGTCGCTCAGCAGTGTCCAACTCTTTGCGACTCCATGAATTGCAGCACGCCAGGCCTCCCTGTCCATCACCAACTCCCAGAGTTCACTCAGACTCATATGCATCGAGTCGGTGATGCTATCCAGCCATCTCTCAAGAGTCTTCTCCAACACCACAGTTCAAAAACATCAATTCTTCGGCACTCAGCTTTCTTCATAGTCCAACTCTCACATCCATATATGACCACAGGAAAAACCATATCCTTAACTAGACAGACTTTTGTTGGCAAAGTAACGTCTCTCCTTTTCAATATGCTATCTAAGTTGGTCATAACTTTTCTTCCAAGGAGTAAGCGTCTTTTAATTTTGTGGCTGCAGTCACCATCTGCAGTGATTTTGGAGCCCAGGAAAATAAAGTCTGACACTATTTCCACTGTTTTCCCATCTATTTCCCATGAAGTGATGGGACCAGAAGCCATGATCTTCATTTTCTGAATGTTGAGCTTTAAGCCAACTTTTTCACTCTCCTCTTTCACTTTCATCAAAAGGCTTTTTAGTTCCTCTTCACTTTCTGCCATAAGGGTGGTGTCATCTGCATATCTGAGATTATTGATATTTCTCCTGGCAATCTTGATTCCAGCTTGTGTTTCTTCCAGTCCAGAACTCATTGGAAAAGACTCTGATGCTGGGAGGGATTGGGGGCAGGAGGAGAAGGGGACGACCGAGGATGAGATGGCTGGATGGCATCACTGACTCGATGGACGTGAGTCTGAGTGAACTCCAGGAGTTGGTGATGGACAGGGAGGCTGGTGTGCTGCGATTCATGGGGTTGCAATGAGTCGGACACGACTGAGCGACTGAACTGAACTGAACTGAACTGAAGGGGGTTGAAAGAGAAAATTCAAGGAAAGCTTTTCTGAGCGACGGATATTTGCACAGAGACCTGAGTATGGATTAGTCGAGTGTCATGGAGGTAAGCAGAGGGGAGCATTTTCGGGTATGTGAAAAGTCCAAGATGGACAGGAGCAGAGCGCCCTGTAGGACTAGAAGAGGCCCATATGGCTCAGCTCAGGAAACAGAGGTGACAGGGCCATGAGATAACTCAGGGGAAGCAGGCAAGGGGCCAGGTCAGGCAGCAGCATTGGGGCCTTCAGTCTAAGAGCACTGGGAGCAAGGAATCGTCCTGCGGGTCAGAAGTAAGGAGTATATTGTCTATAGAGAATTGAAAGGCAGTTGTAAAACTAAATATAACCTTTCATTTTCACCATTCACTCACTGGCAAATTTATGTCAACCAGTAGTATGTTAGTAAATGCTTAACAACTTGTTCTCACAATAGATATATGCACACACACACATGCATACACACACACACAAGTGTATGTATTATAAATGTTACAAATGTCATAAAGGATTGTAACACGCAGTTTGCAAGTAATGATAAAAGCAGGCAAATACTCTTTTTCCTGCAAACTCTACATAGTTGATGGAATCTCATGGAATACTTTTGTTGCTTTTTGCTAAAGGCTTTTGTGTATATCAATCTGATTGCAGTGTTGACCATCTGGTGATGTCCATGTGTAGAGTCTTCTCTTGTGTTGTTGGAAGGGAGTGTTTGCTATGACAAGTGCATTTTCTTGGCAAAAGTCTATTAGCCTTTGCCCTGCTTCCTTCCATATTCCAAGGGCAAATTTGCCTGTTACCCCAGGTGTTTCCTGACTTCCTACTTTTGCATTCCAGTCCCCTATAATGAAAAGGACATCTTTTTTGGGTGTTAGTTCTAAAAGGTCTTGTAGGTCTTCATAGAACCGTTCAACTTCAGCTTCTTCAACTCACTTCCACTGTATAATCATAAGGGATTTGATTGAGGTCATACCTGAATGGTCTAGCGGTTTTCCTTGTTTTCTTCAATTTCAGTCTGAATTTGGTAATAAGGAATTCATGATCTGAGCCACAGTCAGCTCCTGTTCTTGATTTTATTGACTGTATAGAGCTTCTCCATGTTTTGCTGCAGAGAATATAATCAGTCTGATTTCAGTGTTGACCATCTGGTGATGTCCATGTGTAGAGTCTTCTCTTGGTTGTTGGAAGAGGGTGTTTGCTATGACCAGTGCATTTTCTTGGCAAAACTCATTTAGTCTTTGCCCTGTTTCATTCCGCATTCCAAGGCCAAATTTGTCTGTTACTCCAGGTGTTTCTTGACTTCCTACTTTTGCATTCCAGTCCCCTATAATGAAAAGGACATCTTTTTTGGGTGTTAGTTCTAAAAGGTCTTGTAGGTCTTCATAGAACCGTTCAACTTCAGCTTCTTCAGCATTACTGGTTGGGGCATAGACTTGGATTACTGTGATATTGAATGGTTTGCCTTGGAAACGAACAGAGATCATTCTGTCGTTTTTGAGACTGCATCCAAGTACTGCATTTTGGACTCTTTTGTTGACCATGATGGCTACTCCATTTCTTCTGAGGGATTCCTGACCGCAGTAGTAGATATAATGGTCATCTGAGTTAAATTCACCCATTCCAGTCCATTTTAGTTCACTGATTCCTAGAATGTCGACGTTCACTCTTGCCATCTCCTGTTTGNCTATAATGAAAAGGACATCTTTTTCGGGTGTTAGTTCTAAAAGGTCTTGTAGGTCTTCATAGAACCGTTCAACTTCAGCTTCTTCAGCATTACTGGTTGGGGCATACACTTGGATTACTGTGATATTGAATGGTTTGCCTTGGAAATGAACAGATTATTCTGTCATTTTTGAGACTGCATCCAAGTACTGCATTTCAGACTCTTTTGTTGACCATAATGCCTACTCCATTTCTTCTAAGGAATTTCTGCCTGCAGTAGTAGATATAATGATCATCTGAGTTAAATTCACCCATTGCAGTCCATTTTAGTTCGCTGATTCCTAGAATGTTGACGTTCACTCTTGTCATCTCCTGTTTGACCACTTCCAATTTGCCTTGATTCATGGACCTGACATTCCAGGTTCCTATGCAATATTGCTCTTTACAGCATCAGATCTTGCTTCTATCACCAGTCACATCCACAGCTGGGTATTGTTTTTGCTTTGGCTCCACCCCTTCATTCTTTCTATAATGCTTAGTACAGAGTGTAAACTGAGTTGCTTGTTGTGTAATCCTCAGGCTTAAAGAAAAAAGCGTTTTATGTGACTAAGAGCATGTGACTAATGTTTGTTGTTGTAATCATCAGGCTTACGGAAAAAATGTTTTATGTGACTAAGGAATGTAGAGGATAAAAAAAGTTTGTCCTTTCCCCCTCCTTGAAAATTCCAGACCCCTATCTCCCCCTGGGGACTCCAGACTTCTTATCAACCCGCCTAGGAATTGACTTTCTCACCACTGAGCCATAAGGGAAGCCCAGGCACATATAGGTGGAAATTGTAGAAAAGAGACTTTGGTTGATTTATACTAGATGGTTGTTTTGGGCAAACAGATGAAATGAACCCTGAAGATGATAAGCGTAGGAGGCTTTCCCAAGATGTTGATGGCTGATGGCAATAAAGTCAGTGTAGGATCTCTTGATGCACTTTGTAGAAGCTAACTCACACTTCAGAATATCTGCCAGAAACTGACAGCTTGCAGTGAAGGCAAGAATCAGATACAGTGCTTCTTGCTGGGTACTTCTTCTTTGTGTTTTAAAAATATTCATTTCTGTATTTACTTATTTATTTGGGTGTGACAGGTCTCAGTTGCAGCATGTGGGATCTAGTTCCCTGACCAGGGATGGAACCTGGGCCCCCTGCATTGAGAGCACAGAGTCTTTGCCTCCTAACCACCAAGAATGTCCCTGGGTACTTCCGTATCTTGGCCTACCTCTCCCAATGTCTCCTTACTTCTCTCTCATCTCTCTCCCCAGACGCTAGTCCACTTTCCTTTCTTCTCACTTACTTCTGCCCAAAGTATCTGAATCTTCTTTCCTTTAAAAAAAAAAAAAACTTTAAATAGCATATTTATTCCCTGCCTTATTTTACAGAGCAATGTAAGGTAAATGTAGTAACCCACACACTAAACTAGAAAATCCTATACAGATAAAATGTGTTTTTAGAGGAAACAGAGTTGGAAGATTAAGGCCAGGACAGAATTAAAAAAAAAAAAAACTTTAAATAGCATATTTATTCCCTGCCTTATTTTACAGAGCAATGTAAGGTAAATGTAGTAACCCACACACTAAA
Organism: Aepyceros melampus; assembly: GCA_006408695.1. Taxonomy (NCBI): domain Eukaryota; kingdom Metazoa; phylum Chordata; class Mammalia; order Artiodactyla; family Bovidae; genus Aepyceros; species Aepyceros melampus. Next base: position 62,194 of record SJXQ01006870.1, read on the forward strand.
CTAGAAAATCCTATACAGATAAAATGTGTTTTTAGAGGAAACAGAGTTGGAAGATTAAGGCCAGGACAGAATTAAAATAAGATTATGCAAAAATACCTTCCTTCAGAGAGATTAAAGTTGGGCTTCAATTTTGAATTTCATTAGTATAAGTAAACAAGAGAAGAAATTTGTTACACAATTTGCACTGTACATAAGGATAAAAATGAACATTTATTAAGCAGAAGTAAACTTTACATTGGTACCTAGGTCAATGAATACATTATAGTGAGGCTTCCTGTAGCTGGTAAATGAGCTCTTCTGATGGCCTGGGTTTTTTTTAACTTTTTTTCCCATGTTTACTTTTTTCTGTTTCTTTTAAAATTTTTTAAATTATGAAAATATGATAACACATTTACAGGAGTCTTGGAAAAAACAGAACAAAGTTACATATAATTCTGCTATATATTACAATTATTTTTTAAGTGGATAAATTAAGATTTTTAATTGGACTTTCAATATCAAACTCTCAAAACTTAATAGAATGACTATACAGAGAAGTAGAAGGATGTATCTGAAAACAATTCAACATAATTAAGATTTATACAATTTTCACACAACAATAGGATACAAAGTCTATTGAAGTTCCCATAGACATAAACCAGGAAACACTAGAATATACCCAGGGACCTAAGACCAGGTGCAAATATATCATGGTCTAAAGGTATTAAAATCATACAGAGTCTGTTCTCTTATCATTGTGGAATTATACTAGAGATCAATATCAAAAGATATTTGAAAATAATCCACGTACCTTCCCTTTATCTTTACCACATATTTTTAAGTGCAATATAACATTTCTAAGAGAGATCTTTGACATACCCACTGAAAGCCTCAATAAAATTAGAAGACTGAAAAAGCACAGAGGGTGATTGCAGAGAAGAAAGCATTTAAATGAAAATTAATATCAAAATCAGAAATTAATACCAAAGATACTTTAAAAATTCCATGTATTTGGAAATTAAATGTCCACTTTTAAATGATGGATGTATCTAAGAAGCCATAGCAAAGAAAATTAGAAAATATTTTGTAATAAAATAAAAATGAGAATTCAGCAGAATTTGTTGCATATAGCTGACGCTGCTCAATGCAATTATTTTTTTTTATTAATTTTTATTTTTTAGTTTGTTTTGCTTTACAATACTATATTTGTTTTGCTATGCATTGACATGAATCAGCCACAAGTGTACATGAACTCTCAATCCCGACCCCCACCTCCCCCCTCTCGCCCCATACCTTCTCTCTGGATTATCCCCATGCATCAGTCCCATGCATCCTGCATCCTGCATCAAACCTAGACTGGCGATTCGTTTCACTTACGATATCATACATGTTACACTGCCACTCTGCCAAATCATCCCACCCTCTCCNTTTAATATCAGGTACTTGACCATTATTTAATCAACTGTAGACCAAAATATGCTAAATACATAATAAGTGTTCAATAATTATTTGTTGAATTAGAGGTATAAGAGACTATAAAATCTACTAAACTAACCTAATGCTTGAGTGCACATTTAGATACAAATATTGGACTTTCCAGGTTGTGTTAGTAGTAAAGAATCCACTTGTCAATTCAGGAGACTTTTAAGAGATATAAGCTCAATTCCTGGGTTGGGAACATTCCCTGGCAGAGGGCATGGCAATGCACTCCAGTATTCTTTTCTGGAGAATCCCACGGACAGAGAAGCCTGGCAGGCTACAGTCCATAGGGTAGCACAGAGTAGGACTCAACTGAAGCAACTTAGCACAAATGGATATAGATATTGTATATTAAATTTCTGGGTATATCCGAAACTTGATTGACTAAAGAAGACTCAGAAATATTTGCAATAGGTCAAGTTTTTATTTTACAGTAAGATTAAAAACATCATCTGGAAAATGAATAAAATGGAAATCTTGTCTTCATTGATCCAAATCACGACTCCCCAAGCAATCAAGCAATCGTGTCATAGAAAATTAAGCACTTCTGTTTCATTCAATTAATAACTAGAGCAAATATTAATCAGACTACATACATCAGACTGCATATATTTGAAGAGCTAACTGAAACTAATATAAGCAGTTGGATAGGTATTTGTTTGTTTAATTTATTTAAGTGATGGTTACTCATGGCCATACCTCATGGGTTCTGGAATCAAAATCCTTAGATCCAAATGCCTACTCTAGCACTTAGTAGCTGTGTCATTTTGAACAAGCAAATTTTTTTTGTTTGTTTTTAATCCCACTAAATCTTACTCTTGAGAAATCTGTATGCAGGTCAGGAAGCAAGAGTTAGAACTGGACATGGAACAACAGACTGGTTCCAGATCGGAAAAGGAGTACGTCAAGGCTGTATATTGTCACCCTGCTTATTTAACTTATATGCAGAGTACATGATGAGAAACGCTGACATGACCACAGGAAAAACCATAGCCTTGACTAGATGGACCTTAGTCGGCAAAGTAATGTCTCTGCTCTTGAATATGCTACCTAGGCTGGACATAACTTTCCTTCCAAGGGGTAAGCGTCTTTTAATTTCATGGCTGCAGTCACCATCTGCAGTGATTTGGGAGCCCAGAAAAATAAAGTCTGACATTGTTTCCAATGTTTCCCCGTCTATTTGCCATGAAGTGATGGGGCCAGATGCCATGATCTTCGTTTTCTGAATGTTGAGTTTTAAGCCAACTTTTTCACTCTCCTCTTTCACTTTCATCAAGAGGCTCTTTAGTTCTTCTTCACTTTCTGCCATAAGGTGGTGTCATCTGCATATCTGAGGTGATTGATATTTCTCCTGGCAATCTTGATTCCAGCTTGTGTTTCTGCCAGTTCAGCGTTTCTCATGATGTACTCTGCATATAAGTTAAATAAGCAGGGTGACAATATACAGCCTTGATGTACTCCTTTTCCTATTTGGAACCAGTCTGTTGTTCCATGTCCAGTTTTAGTAAATGATAATTGTTATTAAACCTGTTTTTATTTATTTCAGTATTTGTTTTTCCTTTCCAACTTTACTTCTTCCTAGCTGTCATGTAACTTCTATTCAAATTGCCATTTTAAGAAATTAACTTCTAGACAACACACCAGCCTCCCTGGACAATACTTTCACCACAGCTGGGATTATTACTGTTTAGAGAATCAGACACATTAATACAAAATTATAAAACCAAGCATGGTTCTGTGAAGAAGAAAAAGCAGTAGGAATGGATTACTCTTGAGCAGCTTAACAGTTAAGGGCAGTAATAGCTTGAAGAAGGAAAATTTTAAGGGAAAACTGTGATAGGATAAAGGTACCTTAGTCATGGAGGGAAAGCAGCAAATGGAGAGGGTTGGTGGGAGCAAAGGGGAAATCTTAAGAGAGGGGAATAAATTAAAGGCAAAGTGCAGGAAACGGCTTCTAGAGTAAAATTCTGGTAAATATGGGAATGAATGGAACAGGAGAACAAATAAATGGATCAGTTCTAGAAAGAAGATAGACATACTCCCAGAAATGAGAGGGAAAGAGCTAATAAATGAAGATATGGAGAAAACATTAGTTGGAGAAAGAAGTTGAAGAACTAACTTGCCAGATAAAATATGGGACACCTAGTTAAATTTGAATTTCACATGAACACTGAATACTTTTTTAGTAAAAGTATCTTCTAAATATCATGTAGGAGATAGCTATACTTTTGAAAATGATTGATTATTTAAAGTTCAATTTTAATTAGGTTCTTTTATTTTTCTTGCCTAACATGACAACTCTATAAAAGGGTACACTTTTTTATGATCAGTGAAACCAGCTGCTGCTGCTGCTAAGTCCCTTCAGTTGTGTCCAACTCTGTGTGATCCCATAGATGGCAGCCCACCAGGCTCTCCCGTCCCTGGGAGTCTCCAGACAAGAACACTGGAGCGGGTTGCCATTTCCTTCTCCAGTACATGAAAGTGAAAAGTGGAAGTGAAATCCCTCAGTCATGGCTGACTCTGTGTGACCCCATGGACTGTAGCCTACCAGGCTCCTCCACCCATGGGATTTTCCAGGCTATATGAAAATTTACCCAGATAAAGACTTTTGAAGATATGGATACAGAGAAATTGAAATGAACCTAACAGCCATGGCAAAGAAAAGCTTTGTGATCTATTCAGGATAGAATTTTTAAACAGTTAGGTGGGAAATACTGATTTTTTAAGTCAAATGTTGATCATCCCTGGTGTTAAGAAACCAGACAAGAACACTGGAGTGGGTTGCCATTTCCTTCTCCAGTACATGAAAGTGAAAAGTGGAAGTGAAATCCCTCAGTCATGGCTGACTCTGTGTGACCCCATGGACTGTAGCCTACCAGGCTCCTCCACCCATGGGATTTTCCAGGCTATATGAAAATTTACCCAGATAAAGACTTTTGAAGATATGGATACAGAGAAATTGAAATGAACCTAACAGCCATGGCAAAGAAAAGCTTTGTGATCTATTCAGGATAGAATTTTTAAACAGTTAGGTGGGAAATACTGATTTTTTAAGTCAAATGTTGATCATCCCTGGTGTTAAGAAATTAATTCAAATACTGAAGGTTCTTTGCAATTTTATCTTCCAGTAAGTCAGCATCTAGCATTACTCTTCATTCTTATTCTCCACATTTAATTTCTCTCAGTTAAGAGACCAGAATCAGTTCCTTCAGCATCCCTGAGACCTAAGAAAATATAATTCTTTTGGTCATAACCCCAAGTCCAAGCAGCCTATTTAACTACTCTCCAGAGTATGCTGTGCTCTGATTCAAAGGCTTTCCAGTATTCTTCTAAAAATCACTTTCTGCACTGTTTCTCAATGCATTCTGCCTAGAAATTTTCCTTTTCATCAGGTGGCCACTTTGAAATCTGTCTAACTACCTACCTGATTCTGCTGATTCTGGTTAATTAACAGTTTCTAGTCTGACCAGTCCCAAGCATCTCTATAATCATAAATGTTCCCTCTTGCATCCTCATCCATTGCATCACATATTCTGAAAGCTCAGGTTTTAAAAAAAATCATATCTCCTCACATCTCCATCCCTAGGATCATCACTTCCAGGTCTGGCTCAAGGAATTAGTTTCTTCAATATTTGCTGGCTACCCAGTCAACATATCTCAGGATGTCAAACCACCAGTCAGTAACAGCTTTGTCATATTTTAAATTCCCATTTAACCTCAAAAGAGACATATTTAATAGATAAATTTCAGAAACTATAGATGTAGAATGAGGAGATATACTGAAACTCTCAAATCACATCATAGGATATCTCCTTACTGGGACTATTTGTCATGTAACACTCTAATTATAAATGAACTATCAGGATAGGCTACCCACTCCAGTATTCTTGGACTTTCCTGGTGGCTCACTTGGCAAAGAATCCACCTGCAATGCAGGAGACCTGGGTTCAATCCCTGGGTTGGGAAGATCCCCTGGAGAAGGTAACGGCTATCCACACCAGTATTCTGGCCTGGAGAATTTCATGGACTGTATAGTCCATGCGGTTGCAAATATTCAAACACAACTGAGCAATTTTCACTATCAAGGAAGGTAGCCCTTGAGAGGTTAAATTTTGAGAAGACTCTTAAGTCCAGTTTGGTTTAAAAGCACCTGATTCAACCTACCCAAGTGTTCATTTTTTCCTTGATATCTTCTGGTAACTTTGTATTAACATTAATGATATTCAATCCCATAATTTATAATTGAACTCTTCATGATGCATTAATCTTCTCTTTAGATTACTAGGGGCTTCCCTTGTGGCTCAGCTGGTAAAGAATCTGCCTGCAATGTAAGAGACCTGGGTTCAATCCCTGGGTTGGGAAGATCCCCTGGAGAAGGGAATGCTACCCACTCCAGTATCCTGGCCTGCAGAATTTCATGGACTGTATATATTCTATGGGGTCACAAAGACTCAGACACGATTGAGCAACTTTCACTTTCACTTTGGATTAGTAGAAAGTGATGATTCATCCAAAAGAAAAATCAAACTTTTATTATATTAGGCTTTAAAAAAAAACCATAAATTTTCAAATCATTTGAATACTGTCCTCTTTCTCTTTACACTTTTCATCTGAATGCCAAATTCAGAGACATGCAATTAAGGAATACCTATTTTAGAATGCACTTTAAATCAAATGTCAATAATGCCAGGTGGCAAAATTTCATTTCCTCAAGCTTTTTGAGGGAAATACAGTAATTTGTAATTGTATAAAATACATCCAATTTAACATAACTAAAACACTATCTATAACTTAAAATCATAACCTTAGAAAATTTTGCATGAAAAGTAGCATGAAGTGCCACCAGGTTCTCACGTCCTGCATCTACATCCATCAAGAGTGGTGTTACTCCAGTTACACATAGGTGTCCTGCCATTTAAATGACATTTTCTTGATGTGGAAGAAACACACTTTTAATTTCAAGTTATTTTTTTCCTGTGTGTGCAGGGTGGAATATTAAAGAGAATCTGGTATAAGTTCATATAGGTTATTTGTTTAATATGAAACTATAGTTGTATTTAAGTGAAATAAGCTATCACCAGTAGGCAGCTGTAAGAGCTCCAACATCATATAAGCACTTGTAAGAAAACTGGAATGAGTACCGTCAGGGATGAGGGACCTAGGTTTTACTTCCAGTTTACCATTATTTCATATGCAGCCTTAAGCAAGTTCATCTATTTTTTATGGGCCTCAATATTCTCAAATATAAAATAATGACTTGGGTTAAATCCATGGATTTTAAACATGGTTTTAAAATTAAGAAAACTAGTTTAAAACAAAATCTTACCAAGAAATAAAAACAAATACGATAAAAGAAAAACATTTTTGGTTGAATAGAGGGGATGAGAGGGGACAGCCCCAAATCACCCTCAAACTTTCTTTTGATAATGCTTAACTCTCACTCCTGGGAAACACCCACACACCTTTATTATTACATATATCTTTATTCCTATTTCAACTACAGCACTAAGTAAACTCTCAAATCATCCCTATTTCTAGCAGGTAGTTATTATATTAGATGCAAATATACTACAATACAGATAATATCTGATACTACACTGAGTTAATATAAACTTATTATTGGCTCAGGACTTAATGTTGGGGCCAAAATAAAACCCTGGATATGACCTATAAATATGAGAACTGATTACCATTTTAGTTAAGTGAAATTTTGAGTTGGTCAGATATGATAGGTAAGGAATACATGCAAATGAAACTAAAGAGAAGGCAAAGCAGACTTTGTCAAGAAAAGACCACAAGGGAGCATCATGAGAAAAAAGTAGGCTTATCTCTAACTTTTGTGGGGTCCATGAAACTATAAATTTAGGCCCACATATCACATGCTTAAATATTTAAGAGTTATTAAACAACAGTTTTGGGGGCTTCCCAGATAGCTCAGTGGTAATGAATCCACCTGCCAAGCAGGAGACACAGCTTCAATTCTTGGGTCTGGAAGATCCCTTGAAGAAGGAAATGGCAACCCGCTCCAGTATTCTTGCCTGAGAAATCCCATGGATAAAGGAGCCTGGTGCACTCCAGTTTATGGCGTTGCAAAAAGTCAGACAGGACTTAGCAACTAAACAACAAGAGCAATCAAAAGTTTAAGTTAAAATTATGTACATCATTACTTTTTTCCCAACAGATGAGAATTTTCTCAACAAATGCTAGAAACAGTAGTAATTTTTAATAACAACCATGTCGGTGGTGGGCAGAAACTATGACCTTCTGCCTAGTCTCCCTAACCCTCATTACTACAAATGTGTCTACGTCAATGAAGCCATAACTCTGATATTAAATCTCTTGATCCCCATATTACTTAGAGAGGATCTGTTTTCCTGATCAAATTCGGATGGATATGTTATTTTGTATGGAAAATATTCTAGGATAATACAATCTTAAGAATAGGAACTAGAATTGGTTGTTTTCTTGATTAAAGACGGTAATGACACTACAATGATTATACAAGGTTGGAGAATTGAGAGGACTCAAAAGACTTTTCAGTGTCAGTTCAGTTCAGTCGCTCAGTCGTGTCCAACTCTTTGTGACCCCATGAATCGCAGCACGCCAGGCCTCCCTGTCCATCACCAACTCCCGGAGTTCACTCAGACTCATGTCCATCGAATCTGTGATGCCATCCAGCCATCTCATCCTCTGTCGTCCCTTTCTCCTCCTGCCCCCAATCCCTCCCAGAATCAGAGTCTTTTCCAATGAGTCAACTCTTTGCATGAGTGGCCAAAGTACTGGAGCTTCAGCTTTAGCATCATTCCTTCCAAAGAAATCCCAGGGCTGATGTCCTTCAGAATGGACTGGTTGGATCTCCTTGCAGTCCAAGGGACTCTCAAGAGTCTTCTCCAACACCACAGTTCAAAAGCATCAATTCTTCAGTGCTCAGCCTTCTTCACAGTCCAACTCTCACATCCATACATGACCACTGGAAAAACCATAGCCTTGACTAGACAGACCTTAGTCAGCAAAGTAATGTCTCTGCTTTTGAATTGCTATCTAGGTTGGTCATAACTTTTCTTCCAAGGAGTAAGTATCTTTTAATTTCATGGCTGCAGTCACCATCTGCAGTGATTTTGGAGCTCCAAAAAATAAAGTCTGACACTGTTTCCACTGTTTCCCCATCTATTTCCCATGAAGTGATGGGAAAAGTGTACACTCAACTAAAGTATATGAAAAGAGAAAGCATGTGGTAGAAGGAAAAAAGTGAGCACGGGAAACATAATGGCTGAGAGATTTCCAGGCACAGTTAACCAGGTTACTGCTTCAGCAGCAAAGGAGGAGCTTCATTTCTGGATTCTGAACCTCCACAATGATCTGGATATGAGTGAGTATTCTAAATAGTTTCAGGAGAGATCAGGCAAGAGTTTCCAGAGGGGTCTTACACACCCTATTCATTACATAGACAAAGCCCAGCTATGGATCTGGCTAAACCTGGGGTAAGTTATCAATATGTATATCTCTGAAAACTATTTTTAAAAAGCTGATCCTCGCCTGCATCAAGAGAATTTTGAGCTTTTAACAGCAAATAAAAGATCACTCATCTCACATGCTAGCAAAGTAATGCTCAAAATTCTCCAAGCCAGGCTTCAGCAATAGGTGAACTGTGAACTTCCAATTGTTCAAGTTGGATTTAGAAAAGGCAGAGGAACCATAGATCAAATTGCCAACATCTTCTGGATCATCGCAAAAGCAAGAGAATTCCAGAAAAACATCTACTTCTGCTTTATTGACTACTCCAAAGCCTTCACTGTGTGGATCACAATAAATTGTGGAAAATTCTGAAAGAGATAGAAATCTGTATGCAGATCAGGAAGCAAGAGTTAGAACTGGACATGGAACAACAGACTGGTTCCAAACAGGGAAAGGAGTACCTCAAGACTATATTGTCACCCTGATTATTTAACTTATATGCAGGTACTCTGCATACAAGAAACACTGGACTGGATGAAGCACAAGCTGGAATCAAGATTGCCAAGAGAAATATCAATAACCTCAGATATGCAGATGACATCACTCTTATGGCAGACAGAAAAGAAGAACTAAAGAGTCTCTTGACGAAAGTGAAAGAGGAGAGTGAAAAAGTTGCCTTAAAACTCAACATTCAGAAAACTAAGATCATGGTGTCTAGTCCCATCACTTCATGACAAATAGATGGGGAAACAATGAAAACAGTGACAGACTTTATTTTGGGGGACTCCAAAATCACTGCAGATGGTTGACTGCAGCCATGAAATTAAAAGACATTTGCTCTTTGGAAGAAAAGCTATGACCAACCTAGACAGCCTATTAAAAAGCAGAGACATTACTTTGCCAACAAAGGGCCATCTAGTCAAAGCTATGGTTTTTCAGTAGTCATGTATGGGTGTGAGAGTTGGACTATAAAGAAAGCTGAGTGTCAAAGAATTGATGCTTTCAAGCTGTGGTACTGGAGAAGACTCTTGAGAGTCCCTTGGATTGCAAGGATATACAACCAGTCATTCCAAAAGGAAATCAGCCCTGAATATTCATTGGAAGGACTGATGCTAAAGCTGAAACTCCAATACTTTGGCCACCTGATGCAAAGGGTAGACTCACTGGAAAAGACCCTGAGGCTGGAGAAGGATTGAAGGAGGAAGGAGAAGGGGATGACAGAGGATGACATGGTTGGATGTCATTACTGACACGATGGACATGAGTTGAATAGGCTCTTGGATTTGGTGATGGACAGGGGAGCCTGCCATATGCTGCAGTCCACGGGGTTGTAAAGAGTTGGACGTGATTGAGCAATGAACTGAACTGACTGAAAGATCTCTAGTTAGCCTTCTTCCTCTTAATCTTTCCTAAGTATCAATACCAGACTTTCAGATTTCCCAGAGATAAAGAGGTATGTCCCAGTCCAGCTATAACATAACTGTATCTTACAAAGACCCTCTTGGCACTGGTTAATAAGATACTGCTAGTCCATGACAAGCAGTAGTAACACCAAAAAAAGAAAACTGCATTTCTGGAGGGACTACAGAGATTCATGTCACTATCAGGACTTTAAAGATGTGGGCGAGGTTATACCTATCACATACCCATTCCACTCACCTATTTGGACTATGCAGAAGCCAAATGCATCTTAGAGAATCATAGTTGTTGTTGTGTTAGTCGCTCAGTCGTGTCCGACTCTTTGCAACCCCACGGACTGTAGCCCACCAGGCTTCTCTGTCCATGGAATTCTCCAGGCAAGAATACTAGAGTGGATTGCCATTCCCTTCTCCAGAGGAACTTCCCAACCCAGGAATCGAACCCTGGTCACCTGCATGGCAGGCAGATTCTTTACTGTTTGAGCTACAGGGAAGTCTTTTCTTAGGATTTATAAAGAGAATTATAGTAGATTATAATAAATTAATCCAAAGACAGCTGCTGCTCCAGGAAATCAACACAACCTCTATTACTTGATGTGTAGCTACAGATCTGATTTTTTTTTTCTCTCTCTCCCTCTATTCCTTTAACAAAGGAATGGTGTGCTGCTACTCCTTATTTTAGGAATATACTAACTTTACAGCTTACTGCTTTAATCTAGGCTATAAAGAATTTGGTTATTTGGCCATTCTATAGATCATGACAGCAGTTCAACTCACTGAATGCTGATTGACTCAGTGAGCAGAAAGTAGATTCTTTATTATCAGAGCCACCAGGGAAACCTCCAAAAATACTCTAGATCAGTATTATTCTAAATGTAGTCTCCAGTGGAGACTGGAAATTTTTATGCTGCTAATTTTCAATGAGCTAAGTAGAGAAATTTAGACTAAGAATTTATGTTTATAGCAAGCAATTTGATAGCATGATTTTATGCTTATGCTGTGTTTAGCCACTCAGTCGTGTCCAACTCTTTGCAACCCCATGGACTGTACCCTCCAGGCTCCTCTGTCCATGTGGATTCTCCAGACAGGAATAAACTGCAGTAAGTTGCCATGCCCTCCTCCAGGGGATCTTCCCCACCCAGGGATCAAACCCAGGTCTCACACTGCAGGCAGATTATTTACCATCTGAGCCACCAAGGAAAACCATGATTTTATGCTTATTGAAACTAATATTTAAAATTAAACTTTTATTTTCTGTCTTTATCATCTTATTTTTAGTTATTCATTTTTACTCATTTTTACAAAAGTAGCAGTCTGAAATGGATTGCAAATTTAAAAAGGAAAAAAAAAAAAAGAAATTCATACCACAGATAGTTAGGGAAGTATTGCCCAAAAACAGCAATCAAACTACCAGGAAACTGTCTTCATACAACTTGTGAACCTAGAATAGTTTTTCCATTTTAAAATAATAGTGAAAAACCAAACCAAACAAACAAACAAAGAACATGTGGTAGAGAATGCTACATGGTCTGCAAACCCTAAAATAATTACTCTTTAGTTCTTTACAGAACATTTTTCTAACCCCTACCACAGATACCTTGGTAAGACACACATATGACAAAGCATAAGAAATAAGCCCCTCAATAATTTAGGATTCTGTAACTTCAGTAAGGTTTCTGGAGTTTCAGTGCATGTCAGTATATCAGCTCTGAGGTGAAGGACAAGCTGGTACATCTGGCATCCACTACCACCAAGGCGTATTGGGCACCTAAGTTTTAAAGGCAAATGTATGTCAGATTTTGTCATGAACGTGGCTTGGTCACATTTACCAAGCAATTAGTGAGATTTCTAGCTCTTAGTTGAGCCCAATGAGCAGCTCTGCCATGGTCCCACACTTCTGTGTAAGCCTTTCTGCCACTTGTGCCATATGATGCAGCAGCTTCAGTGGAACATGAAGTACCTGTGATAGGGATGGTATATGGACCTTTGGCAGGACCTTATGGATGAATTATTCTGCAGACCTGGGATACTAGAGTAAATTGTGCTCTTTTCTACAGAAAACCACTCTCCTGTACATTGGCTCTGAACAACTGATGGTGGCCACAGAGTTACTATGTAAACTGAACTACTCATTATAAGCTGAATGCTATATGAACCACCAACTCATAAAGATTGATGTGACAGCAATCTGTCATCAAGTAGAAGTGGTATACACAAGACTGGGCTCCAAAAGAAAGGCTTATATGAGCTTCCACAAGCTAGTGATTTAGATTCTCATGGTGCCTGTTCACGTTGCATTGCCCCTTCTCTTTTACCTCATCTCATGGCTTCATGAAGACTCCCTTGTGCAAGAGAGAGGGGCATATGTATACTTATGGCTGATTGATGTTGTTGTATGGAAGAAGCCAGCACAACATTGTAAAGCAATTATCCTCCAATTAAAATACACTTTAAAATAAAAGTATATATAGTTTTTAAAAAAGAGTCTCCTATGACCACTTCATTGAGAAGGGAAACTAGTTGGGCATGACTTACAATTGGTTCCAGAAGATAATCTAAAACTATTCAAAAGTAGATGGAAGTAGTAGCATTGAAGGAAAGCTATTTAATGGACAGCCTCCTTGAGGTAGGCTTTTGGGCAGTTACAATCTTAAGTTAGGTATGCCTCAAAGATAAGATTACCTGGAAAATAAAAGTATAAGTCTACACTTATCTATATGTGAGGTGAGGTGAGGTGAAGTCGCTCAGTCGTGTCCGACTCTTTGCGACCCCGTGGACTGTAACCTACTAGGCTTCTCGTTCCATGGGATTCTCCAGGCAAGAATACTAGAGTGGATTGCCATTTCCTTCTCCAGAGGATCTTCCCGACCCAGGGATCAAACCCAGGTGTCCCAAATTGGAGGCAGACGCTTTAACCTCTGAGCCACCAGGGAAGCCTTTATCTATATGTAGTCACTTACAATATGTAGTCACTTACAATTTAGCTGAGTGACCAGAGATTTGAAATAACGAGATTCAAAACCTGGAAAAGCTGCTTGGGAGAAGGGGCATGTGGGTGAGTCTTTCAAAATGGGCACAAAATGTGGAGGATATTCATGTGACATTCAACAATACAAGAGAAAACACAGTGGAGGAGACACAACAATTAGATGGGCAAAATGTTCCATTCTATGAATATCAACCATGGCTAGAGATTAAAAATGTGAGTTTTCATTCCCCACAGCTGATATAGCTATATCCACTGCTGAAGGGGCAATTTATCAGGAACATGGATACCAATTCTGAGTCTCCACAAGGCAAAAAACTATGATCTACTCGCTAAGGGCAGAGGGGTTATGGATAGTGGAAGTGGGAAATTATGAATACTAACCACAACCATGTGACAAGTTGCAGGAAAAAAATGGCTAGTAACTGTCCATATTTTCTTTATTCTTTGATATATATATACATATGTATTTGTATAAATTAAGTTTCTCATATATTCTCAATTACAAAATTAAAAATATGCTCATGGTGGTCAACTCTGTATTTTAATATCCAAGTCATGGGTTATCAGAAATGGATAGAGTGGCAAATGAGCTTTCCTGCCTTATCTTTGGGGAAAACGAATGGGTCTGTACACGAATTGAGGTGAGTTGCATCACTGTAGTTGAAAGCAAGGCATTATATTTGTCTTTATTCAGAGCTTAAATATTTAAGAAGAGATGTTGCACCTGAATGTTGAGTTGATAAAAGGATGATTGTACTGAACTACCATTTGTCAGTTCAACACTGCCCCTATTCCTCTCCTATGCAATGCAGAGTAGTAGCCAGGAACAATATATTTTAGAAGTCTCAACTTTGGATGGTTCTGAATTAGAGATGGATGGTGAAAGAAACTCATGTGATATTTTGCAGGCAGAATGGAGAAGTCATTATTCTTGTGGGTTTATGGTAACAAGATTCATGGGTAGAAGGAGAATATTCACTGACTTCCTAGGCATTCCAGGTGCATCCACATTGTTATTGCCTGCTAGTTGTTAGAAATTCTTAGAGTTACTGAGACTGCAGCAATTCCCAATCAATCCTTTAAGAATACTATGTGTAGAGCCTCCGGCTGGTTCTTAGTGACTATTTTCCTGACCTTCAAGCTACAGACTTCCAACATCCACTGTCTCAGCTCTTCCCACAGTCATGGCAACCTTAATTCCTCTCATTGATGTTTTCTCTCATAATAACTAGAATGGTTCTGTTTCCTGATTAAACCCAGACTGATACAAATTACTTGTCTTTTCTTTTATCTGTGCAAGTTTGCCCTCAAATTCTCTCTGATTTCTAAAGCACAGACCATTTGTGACACCAGCAGTATCATGTCTCACAAATCTTTATAGCACTTGGATGTGACAACCTTCTATTTTGAAAATATAGAGCAAGATATGGAGAAGTAGTTTTCTGAGGCCTAAATGGTACTGGTCATGAGAAAGGATGCTCATTGTTTCAGTCTGAACAGTGCCAGTATGAGTCCTACATGCCAGGTGACAGAAATAACCACACTTTTTTTTTTTTAATTAATTTTAATTTTTACTTTTTAGTTTGTTTTACTTTACAATACTGTATTCATTTTGCTATACATTGACATGAATCAGCCACGAGTGTACATGAACTCCCAATCCCGACCCCCATCTCCCCACTCCCACCCCACACCTTCTCTCTGGATTATCCCCGTGCATCAGTCCCAAGCATCCTGCATCCTGCATCAAACCTAGACCGGCGATTCGTTTCACTTATGATATCATACATGTTACACT